>CM069907.1:62225478-62582329 GCA_036172215.1 Camellia granthamiana
ATTGATATTATTATTTAAAATGTGAAATAATTAGAAATCATTTTATTCAACATTTCAAAATACTAATGAAATAAAAAGTTAGTAAAATAATTCTTACAAAATTAAAAATCAGCTTATTAGACATTTTATAATACTCACAAATATAAAATTAATAACAAATTGTTGAAAATCGGAAGGGGTTGGAGTCCCTCTGGATCCCTACACAGTTTCGTCCTAAATGCAATATAATTAAAACTTTTACTCATAAATTTATTAAAGAAAGTTTAATATGTGATCTAAATTCGTATAGACCCTATTATGTAAAAATTGAATTTAGATTATACATTAACTTTGATAATAAAATTCTGAATAGATTAATTAAATGATACAAACCTTTTTGCAACTTGTTCTTATATTATTATGTTAGAGTAATATTTGGAAGAAAAAGTAGCTTATGTTGTGTTTGGTCTATTGGGGTGGGATGTTTGGTTCACTCAATGTTTTTTTTTTTTTTTTTTTTTTTTTTAAATTTTTTTTTTTTGGGTTAATTACAAAAAAAACTCTAGGGTTTCGCGTGTTTTTCAATTTAAACTCAGAATTTCAATTTTGACAAAATTAAACCCTAGAGTTTCATCCGTGTTTCAATTTGGCCTTTTTGTCCATTTCCGTCATATTAAACTAACGAAAATCTGGACAGAATTTCATATTCAAACCTAAATGTTTAAACACTTGGTATCTCCTTCGTCGTAATTCCGTTTTGCCTCATTTTTGCGTCGTTGGATTCACCTCATGGCCTAGTTTTCATTCCACTATTCATACATCTTGTTCATATCTTTTTTACTTGCTATCGAAACTCCGAAATTTGGCCGAAAATAAGATTTTTCTCTCTTTGGGCAAAATTTTTAGATTCAAATCCATATATTCAAACACTTGTATCTCCCTCATCGTAACTTCGTTTCACCTCATTTTTGCGTCGTTAGATTCATCTCATGGCCTAATTTTTATTCCACTCCTCATATGCCTTGTTTCACCTCTTTTTGTATGCCATCGGAGCTCCGAAAGTTGGCCAAAATAAGATTTCTCTCTCTCTCTCTCTCTCTCTCTCTCTCTATCTCGTTTTTTCTTGATGCTATAACAACAATATTCTTGGCGGAGGAGATGCAATGAATGATGCTTGATTGGAAACCAAGGCGCTCTAACACGCTCACCAACCCATTTGATTTTTGATTTTTTATGTGTAGTTGTATACCTATCACTACTCGACGACACCGCCACCATTACCACCACCGCTCATTTTGCAGATAATGATGATGAAGCAGTAGCAAGCTAGGAGGAGTAGCCGCGGAGGAGGAGAAGAAGAGAGAGAGAGAGAGAGAGAGAGAGAGCTTATTTTTGGCCAAATTTCGGAAATCCGATGGCCATGCAAAAAGAGGTGAAACAAGACATATGAGGGATGAAATAAAAACTAGGTCATGAGTTGAATCTAACAACAGAAAAATGAGGTGAAATGAAGTTACGACGAAGGAGATACAAGTGTTTGAATATGTGGATTTGAATATGAAAATTTTGCCCCAAAAGAGAAAAATTTTATTTTTGGTCAAATTTTAGAGCTCCGATGGCAAGTAAAAAGATGTGGAATAAGGCGTATGAAGAGTGGAATGAAAACTAAGCCATGAAGAGAATCCAATGACGCAAAAATAAGCTGAAACGAAGTTACGACGAGAGAGATACAAGTGTTTGAACATATAGGTTTGAATTTGAAATTCTGTCAAGATTTCCGTTAGTTTAATATGACGGAGATGGATGGAGGGGTAGATTGAAACACGGATAAAACTCTAGGGGTTTAATTTGTCGAAATTGAAATTTTGGAGTTTAAATTGAAAAACACGCGAAATCCTGAGTTTTTATTTTATTTTTTTATTTTTAAAATTTATAAAACGTGTATTATTAAAATGAAATTACCATTAACTATTGTAAGAGAGTGGCCATAACATAAGAAGTTTGAGAAAATGATCATTTTATTCTATCTTTTTATTACGATAAATCAAAACACTACTTTAAAATTGATCAACGAAATATAACAATATGAAAAATAATGGATTATGAGTCTTTTTTACTAAGGCTTACAAGTCAGTTCATTCAACTGTTTAATTAATTAATTAATTATTTTTGGGGTGATAAAAGGCTTTTTCAGTTCAATAAATCAAAAGTTAACAAAATAAATAAATAATTCAAAATTGTATTTATGCAGTGTAGGATTTGTGCATGTGTTACAATGATACTAATAATTTTTTGTATGTGAAACAAATTGAAAAAATGTAAACAGCGGAGGAAGAAGAAATGTGACAGTGATTGTGTGTTGTAACCAGGTTTTTTTTTGTCTATGGGTGTGTGAGTGAACATTTTTTGAATTTCATATGAATAAACAAATGAGGGTGAAAAGGTAAAAAGATATTTTCTGTTCAGTTTGGCAGACCTGACTGACATGGGAGGTAAGTGTAATTTTAAAAACTTGAGGAGATATTTTTGTAATTATCATAAATCTCAGGGGAAATCAGGCTTATTGACCCTTTTTTTATTATATTTTTTCAAACTTTGAGACTCGAGTCTTTGGAAGTTAAAAAAAAAAAAAAAAAAAACTCTAATAAAGACAAAAACGGATTAAAATAGTGTTTTGTTCAATTACAACGGATTAGGGACTTTTTAAATTTTGTTTATTAAATATTTTTAGGGACTAAAAGTCTCCTATTTTATTTTATTTTTTATTTATTTTTTTTTTATAATTGACAAAAATGGAAAAAGAAAGAAAGAAGAAAAGAAAAAACAGATTAAAATTGGTTCAAAGATTCTAATTTATGTGCCGTGTCAGCTCCAACCCTTGCAGCACAGAAGAAGTTTTGGTGACATGAAAGTGATCTGTATTTGTTTATGGGTTTCATCACAAACAAACATATAACACTTGTTTGATTACGAGGTTAATAGTGGTAGAATCAATAATCTTATGAATTAGTATATTATTTGTTATTCAATTAAATTAATGTGATAATCATTTATTATATATTTATTTATTTTTTCTTTCATACTTAAAATTATGATCCCAACCTCTCTTAATACTAAAAATTTATCAATTTTATCATATTGAATGTCTGTCGTACATGTAATCCCGTTGATAAAATTTCAATCAAACATGAGATTGTAAGTCCATGAATTGATAATTCTAATCATATACTATAATCTTACTAATCAAACATGCCCATATAAAGTTCTAGATTGGACCCATTAATTATTGATCATTCTTAATCAAGAAGAAAGTGGCTCCCTCCAGGTTTAGTGAGTGCAGCTTGGGATTTGAGGTGTGCTCCCTCCAGTCTTATGTTTAATTCTCACTAGGTGTTATCAATTTTTTGGGGCCACACTTATGGCTCGGCATGAGATTTGCCTGATTCTTGTAAGTCCCGAGCTTAGTTAAGATATGTATAAGTTGGGCCGAACACCTAATCATAAAAAAAATAATAAAATAAAAGATAAGAGAGAAAGTGGCTATCAACATTATATTCGGTTCTTTGTCGACCATTAATTAAGATTATGGCTGAATGGACGAATTGAGATGCCATGTTGATTGGCTAATGTTATATTTAGAGTGCTGCTATTAGCATCTTATCAATTATTTTAGATTCTTATTTATAAATTGTAAAACTTTTAAAATTTATTTTCTTCCCTCAAATAATATCAAAATTATCATTGTAAAAACATTCTACCTGTTCAAATGCACACCCCCACACCCCCAAAAGCCTTTCTCCCAAAACCCTAACAAAACCCACGACAGTAGAATCTTTCAAAATTAGTGGAATCAACTTTCATACTTTTCTAGTTGGTTTTCTATCATTCATCTATGGCCTCACCGTATTTGTATGCTCTCTGTGTGAGCAAAAATGGGTAGGATCTCACTTCCCGGCCGACCGGGTCGGTCGACCACCCAAGGGTGGTCGACCTCCTTTGTTTTCCTGTTTTTGCTGCTGCTTTGGTTATCTATTTCTGAACAAATAAGAAACGTTCGGTTACCTGTTCCTAAATAATAAACAATGTTCGGGCTTGTATTCCCGAATTTCAATCATATGTTCGGGAGTTCAGTTTTGAAAAGTGACGAACAATTTTTATTATTTTTGTCATTTTTTTTCTTCAAAAACTTATTCTTACAAGGTCAATCTCTTCTGAGCAAAAAACACTCGAAGTTTTTTATTGCTGTACTCCTCTCGCCACATGGAGTTGTGGTTGCCAGAAAAGCTTCCACTCATTATTATTGCCGGAGAAGTGTATGTAATCAAATAGTTATCACCGTTGTCGCCAGAATATTGCCACCAAAGGATTTTCAAGGTTTTGAGGTGGGTAGGTTTTGAAAGTAGGATTTGGGGAAGATGGATGGGTAGTGATGGAGGTGCATGCTCTCATAAACCCTAACTCATGATGTAGTGAGTATGTGGACTTAATTGTGAGATGGATGTCCCAAACTTATTGATATCCTTTTTAGTAAATTTACTCGAGGGTTATTATTATAATAGAAAAAAATAAAAAATAAGAGATCCAAAATAATTGATGGAATACTAATAGTAGCACTCTATACTTATTATCTTTTATATTCCAAAGTATGACAAAGTTTGTTGGTCATTTTCTACAGCTAAGATGGTCTTAAGGAAGACTTTCTAAGAAGACTTGCTAATAGCAAACTTTCTAAGGAAGACTTTTAAGCATTGCACTGATTTGTCTTAAGGAAGACTTTCTAAGAGCATCCAAAACAAGTTAGTGAAATTATCAATTCAGTTAATATAGTCAAACTCAAGAAAAATGTCTTTGACAACTTGATTAATCAAAAGATAATTTGCTGACCGATCTATTTACTAATTACTTATTTTTAAAATTATTTATTCTTTCCTTTTTCTCACTTATAAAAACATTAAATAGCTACTTTAAAAGAAAATAACTAAAATAAGAATATTGTTGGAGTGTACATTTAAAAAAAAGAAGACAATGACACTTAGCACTCCTACACTTTACACTCAGTCTCACTTTGACTCTTAACCTTAGGTAAATTACACTTTGCACCTTTACACTTTACACCAAATCTCATCCTAGCTCCATATAAAATCATGACAGCCAACGCCTTGTACTTCCGGTCAATTGTCAATGTCCCTGTCCCTTTTTTGTTACTCCACCATATAAGTTTTTTAACAGAAGTTAGTAATGTGACAAACATATGATTACGAAATGAGAGCAAAAGAGGAAAATCACTCATGTTTCCTACCTATACAGATTTTGTCCCAAAATTTATATCAAATTATGATTGTATTTGTCATGACCCGACCTTGGTACCCAGAGGTTAGATTTCGCAACCGGCCAGTAACTAAGGTTACCAAAGGCCATTTTCCAAAAATTAATTATTTTAACAATGCAAGTGGAACTGAAGTAAAACAGAAGGGTACGCAAATATTTATATCTTTAAAACATGCATTGGAGCTTTTATTTATTTATATCAAAATGGTCATTAGTCTAGGAGCTGTCACAAGTCTAGTCTTTAACTCCTTGAAGTAACATTCTCGTTTGTTAGTCCACTCAAATGGTATATTTTTCTAAGTTAACTGAGTCAATGGTGACGCAATCTTCGAGGTAATATCCTGCCAATCCCAAGAAGTTCCAAACTTCATATACATTAGTAGGTCGTGACCAATCCACGATTGCTGCAATCTTTTGCATGTCAACAGAGATGCCATCTTTGTCAATGATGTGACTGAGAAAGTGTACACTAGTGATCCAAAATTCGCATTTATTCAACTTGGCATAAAGTTTGCAATTGCGTAGTGTTTGCAATACTGATCATAAATGTTGTTCATTGTCTTCCAATGTTTTAGACTATATGAAAATGTCATCAATGAAAACAATAACGAATTCATTGAGATAGTGTTTGAATACTCGATTCATGAGGTCAATAAAAGCCACTGGAGCATTCGTAACACTAAATGGCATGACAAGGAACTTATAGTGTCTATAATGCATTCTGTATGCAGTCTTCTTGACACTTTCGATTTTGACTTCACTTGATGATAACTAGATCGCAAGTCAATCTCAGAAAATACTTGAGCGCCTTGCAGTTGATCAAATAAATTATCGATTTGCGATGAGGGGTACCGATTCTTGATGGTAACCTTGTTCAGTTCTCGATAATCGATACACAATCTCATTGTGCCATTCTTTTTGTTCTTGAACAGTATTGGAGCTCTCCATGGTGAGGTACTTGGTCGAATGAAACCCTTGTCGAGTAATTCCTAAAGTTGTGTTTTTAACTTTTTCAATTCCACAATTGACATGTGATAAGCAGTTTTTGATATCGGTTGTGTAATGGGTTGAGTTTTAATGGTAAATTCGACTTCTTGATCAACTAGGGTACCAAGTAAATCTTTAGAAAAAAAATCAGACCGAACTACGGGCACTGAATTGAGTGTTGGGTCTACTCACTGAGTATCGACCACATAACAGACATAACCACAACAACCTTTCCTTAGAAGTCATGACATAGAAGATACCAAACATAGAGGGGCAGAGACTCCAGTTCTATCAAAGACAAGTTCGCATTGGTTTGGTAATCGGAGAAAGACCTTTTTGGTTGTATAATCAATAGAGGTATGGTTGGTAGCAAACCAATCCATTCCTAAGATTACATCAAAATTACTGATGCGGAGAAGAATCAAATCCACCTATAAAATTTCACATTTTAAGGATATAACACAAGATTTGTATATATCAGTACTAAGTATAAAACCACCAGATGGAAAAGACACAAATAATGCATATCCCAAGGATTCAGGTATCGATGTCAAATTGGAAATGAAGTGTGGAGCAACAAAAGAATGAGTTGATCCAAAATCTATGAGAATATGAGTTGAATGACCACATATAGAAAGTGTACTTGACACCACTTTTTCGATAACATTGGGGCTTCCAAGCACCAAAGCAAAAGCTTTCCATTGACGTTTTTGTTCTTTCTTGACTCCTATAGGCATTCTTGGTTTCTAAACCGATTCAGGATTAGTAAATTGTAGACAATCTTTCACCAAATGATCAATTTGACCACATCTATAGTATGCTTCCATTGCTCGATAGTAGTGTCCCCGATGAGCTTTTCCATAGGTTGGACAATTAGGAATGGTGCTATCTCTAGAGATAGTAGAATTCTGGTTGGCCGAACTGATTGAACTAATGGGCCCTGCATTCATTTTCTTTGGTGGTGCAGAGCTAGATCCTCCTCCTGGTTCTTGCAAAAATCATTTCTTTTGACCTACCCACCCAGAATGTGAGGTCTTAGTTCCTTTCTTAGCAATGTACGCTCGGTCCACCACTTCTGCATATGTAGGTAATTTTAGAACTTCAATCTTGCCTTTGATCTTATCTGCTAAACCTCCCTCAAGCTTCCTAGCTTTTCGAACAACGTACGTTGCAAATTGAGCTAATCATGTGAACTTACTTTTGTACTCTACTATCGACATCCTATCTTGCTTCAAGTTTATAAACTCTAATACCTTTTCTCTCGTAGTGAGTTTGAAAATTACTTTTCATAGAAGACTTCTAGAAATCTCGCCCAAGTCACGATCTTTTCCTTCTCCATGGTAGGAAGCCATCATTTCTGTGCATCTTCTTTAAGAGTGAAGGTGGCAAATGACATCTTTTGTATGAGGCAGTGTGTGAAAAGTCTTCTCCATTTCCCTGACCCAAGCTTTTGCTATTAATGGGTTCGAATCACCTATGAACGTGAAAGGTTTTAAATCTTGGAATTGCTTAACTGTGATTGGTCTTTCTCGGAGTTTTGATATTCCATTAGTTACGTTAGTTTGTAGAGCTTGCAAGAAACTAGAAACAACTTTTTCTATTGGATTAACTTCGCTTGCCGATGATCCGATACCATTCCCATCATTAGCCATAACTACGGAATAAAAGTTTCAAATGAAAACAATTCACAATTTCTATTTGTATACAATAATTTCTTATCATCACACACATAATTCACAAAACATCAATTTTATTTATTCATATATGCATTGGTACATTACTCATATCTAAAAGTTAAAGGTTACACGTAGTTAGTCGCTAATCTATCTATTACAAGTTGAACAAGTCAGAGAAATACATCTGCATATAGAACTCAAATTCCCAACTACTCTATTGAATCCCATAGAATTCCTATACCAGCTTGTCCTTATATATTGGAAGACCTGTGTTATGCCTCCACACTTGACATTTTTTTATTCACACCGGTACCTCCACATGCGCCATATCATTACCAAAATCTATAACTTTGAAATTCATAATGTTCTTAGGGCAAGGGGTACTAGTTCGAAGGTTATCACTAGGAAAAGCTTTCCCTCTTTTTCCACAAATTTCTTAGGTAGAGGCGCAATTAGATAGTGAGGGTAATCGATTTCTGACTGAATACCTACTACTCCAATTGGTCCAATATACCTCTCTAATGTATTCTCACATCTCCACCACAACTGTTCTACTAATATTTTATTGGTCTCCCTATAAGTCGTCTAAGTGTTGGGTTTGAGTGCCTGATTACATAAAAAAGGATGGAGAGACTCTGAAGAGATAATCAGACACTCAAATCCAACGCTCAGACGACTTATGGGGAGACCGATCTACCTTTGATCATATCCAATGTCAGTAGAACAGTCGTGGTAGAGAGATGAGAATACATTAGAGAGGTATATTAGACCAATTGGAGTTGTGGCTATTGAGTTAGCTATCGGTTACCCCCACTATCTAATTGTGTCTTTACCTGGGAAATTTGTGAAAAAAAGAGGAAACACTTTTCCTAGTGATAGCCTTTGAACTAGTACCCCTTACGCTAAAAACATTTTCAATCTCCAAGCTGTAGATTTTGGTAATGATATCACATATGTAGAGGTACCGGTACGAACAAAGGGACGTCAAGTTTGGGGGCATGACACAATGCTTTTATTAATTTATATAAAAAAGGTCATTAGATGTCAAAGTTGTCTGGTTTACAAAACACGATGAGGTAGACTATATTTACAAAGTGCACTACGTCCACTCCAAGCCCTGACCCTATTACTCTCAAAACTTTTGAATATGGGGTTAAAACCCCTCCTTAAGACTCATCACCTAAAAGCGTACAACAACCATAAGCATATGACAGAGTGATGAATGTTGTACTGAGAGCATAAGGTACAAAAACAACATGGATAATTATTTAGGCTAAACAACGAATATTTTAGTTTGAACAAATAGTCATTTTAACTAATAGAAATATAATTCAAAAATCATATATATATATAATCATAAACATGGTATAAAACAAAACAGAGTGTCAATGGATCCATGACAAATAGAGGGTCACTAAAGTGACTAAATGGTGGGCCAATGGTTATTTAAGTCCCCAAGGCATGGGACTTCCCTGGTGGTACTTACATAATATTTTCTTAGATTATCAATTATCAAAATTTTCCCAAAATCATATTTAATAAACAGTTATATCTATGGTTTCCCTTTTTATACAAATAGGGTTCATTAAACAAATAATACTTTTGAAATGTTAATATAATTTACAAAGTATGATTTATATAAAATAGTTTATGGTAACTAAAGTTATAATACAACTCACCTTAATATTGATTATTAATTTTTACTTTTCCTGAAATTTAGAAAATTTAACAGAATTTTAATCTATCATATAAACAGGAACAAAACCATGATTTCATGTCCGAGGGGCTGAATGTTGAATAAATTTTTTTTCCCCATTTATTGTAGATGATTTTTTTTACTAATTTTTTAATTCAAAAATCCATAAATTATATATATATATATATATATTTCCCATGTAAGCACTATCCAATTAAAAAAAATCATACATAATTTTTATATACATGGGTGCATATTTAAAAAACGAATCATATATTCATATACAAAACATATTTAACAATTAAAATAAATTTTAATTAAAAGGTAATAAATCAATAATACGATAAAAATCATAACTAGGAGTTAGATTCAAAAATGTTAAGGAGGAGTGACATTTAGATTTAAAGTCTATAGGTGGTGTTGACGCAAAATTAGAAGAAAAAGAAATGTCTTAAAAGGTGTATATGTCTTAAAGTATCAGCGTTAATATTTTGTCAGGTTCATAGCATCAATTTGATCTTTTATGCACAAAGTATGATATTAATATTTTGTAGCGCTCATATCATTTTGTATTAAAATTAAATTATTTTCAGTTATAAATAATGAGATTATAACGGATAATAATTAAATATCACTTGAGATATAATAAAGTATCTATTTGGTCATAATCAAAATTGAACCATTATAAGTTATAACTCAGTCATAACCAACACAAGTCACAACCAATACCATAATGAGTCATAATTAAATATTACACCAAATTGTAAATGAGAAGTGTATTATTTTTTTAAATAAAGTTTAACAATACATAACAATGTTTTACATATTCTTAAGCATTGTTGAAAGGGTAAATTTGGCTGGGGGCCATGAGCTAATTTATGTACAATATAGAAGACATATATAGATTAACACTTATGAAACAATAATTTTGAGTGAGGCAGGGGGCCATGTCGACCTACAATCTTACTGTCACGACCCAAACCCGACCCTATAGGTTTAGTATTGTAACCGACCAGTAATCCGTGATTACCAAGACCTACTTTACAGTAATAACAATAATACAATAATAGGGGGCCGACGGAAGCCTGTAAATAATAAAATATTTTGTCCAATGAGCTGTAAGGACTTAAATAGACAAACAACTTTAATATCTACATAAACACTCAAGTCCATAATACACTTATATAGAAAATAAAAACAATAGTTAGGAAATTAAATCCCCTTACCAAAACAGTAGTAACAAAAGTTATACAACATTCACATCATCTTAAGACAGTGTCAAAATGGTGAACTTAGAAACCACCCAAAAGCCCTTAAAACTTGATGGTTCGGAATCTCGCAGTGGGGCACAGTGGTTGGCTTGACAAAACAAGGTTCAGGTTGACGCCGCTAAGACCGATACATACATATAATAAACAGTGAGCTAAAACCTAGTGAATAACAAATGTGTAAAGGGTTTATGAATGATGTCCTTATAGCAATTCAAATAGTCAGTTTCAGTAGTAAATCAGTTCACAAAATAGTTTTTCTTGCATTTCAGAGTCATATGAAATCATAACAGTCATACGTGGAATATCCAATAGCAGAATAGTACAGTAGGTCTTAAAGATCGAATAGTTATTTGATGGCCATCAATACAGTAAACAGTAGTTCCAAGGATTGGAACTGACAGAGATCTCTATAACAGTAGCAGTAGCAGTAACAGTAACAGTAACAGTAACAGTAACAGTAGCAGTAGCAGTAGCAGTAACAATAACAGTTGCTATGGATGCCATGAGTACAGATTCATTCAGTAAACACATTTCGAAAAAACGGTGCATTTCATCGATCTGAAAATAATTACAATTGAACATAGCTTTACAACATTGTTACTCACAATGGGCTCCCTGACTTATGTGCTTAAGAAGCGACGTCCGACCTAAACAAGCAAATTCAAGAACAACTCAATTACAATCACGTCATTCAGTCATTCTATTCAGTTCATTTGCTTCTTATTCGGTTTCTATTCATTGCTTAATTGTTCGGTTATAACCTTTTGTTCTTTATTTCATTTGTGTTCATGAGATGAGAATGCACTCGAAAAACACTTAAAAACCATGCAAACGGAGGCCTGGAAGGTAGAAAAATGGATTGAGACCGCCCTTAAAACCACACGTGTGGGGGCACTGGCCGCACGTGCGGAACCACCACCGCACGCGCCCCCCCCCCCCAATGTGCAATTATAACAGTGGCTGAGCTGAAACAGGAGAGGCTCTTCCGCACATGCGGAGCCCCAGGCCGCACATGCGGAATTGGGCAAAACCAGTTTGAAAATTCTGTCTCAATTTGAAGGTCCAATTTTGCAATTTCAACTTCATTTTCATGCAATTCAAGTCCCAAAACTTGTCAAAAACACCTTGAAATTAACATATCTAGCTTTAAACAAAATTCGTAACTTCAAATTGAAGCTCAAATCCATGAAAAAGTTCAAACTCCTGAAATTAAATACAAAATCATAAACCATGCAAATTGAGCTCCAGTCTTAGGCATTCATGGAGTTTCTCTCCTCAAAGCAGAAGAATCATGCCAGGAGGTAAGCCTATGAAAAAGATTTCCATGAACATATGCATGCATGTCAATAATTGAACTTAATTCCTACAATTCATCTCTTTTAAACTTTTGTGAGTTCACAACATCAATCTACACCATTAAACTCCTCAGTATTGAACAATCAACTTGTAACTTAGAAGATGATGAGTGCAGGGGGTTTCAATTTAGAGAAATTGGAGAGAAATGCCTACCTTGATTTGATGATTTGAGAGTCTTCCTCCTAAGTCCTTCTTCTTTTTCTTCTTCCTTTATTTATTTATTTATTTATTTTTGTTTTTTTTGTTTTTCTTCTCTTGAGCTCTATCTCTTCCTCTCTAGAGTTTGTCTCACCAAAGCCCACTAAATCTCTCTCTTTAACTCCTCTCTCTCTTTTGTTTTAAGTTGATGAGTAGAATGTAGGATTATTATAAATTTTCTAATTATGCATGAATTACTAATTAAGTTAAATTAAACTATATTAATTTCACTCAAATTAAATTAATCCTCATCATTTTATGACTTAAAGCAAACTAAGGTTAATTATACTAATGTGAATTAGGCTCTAATTGCCCATCCAAATATTTAATTCTAACTTGTTAAAATTACTGAATCAGACATGTTCAATTCATCTCTATACATATCTATTCACAATAACGATACAATACAAATAAATACAATGCATATAACACATGGCACCTTAATTAATGCAATTAACACATAATCACATGATCAACATTAATCATATAATTAACTTCATTAGTTAAGGAGGTGGTTGTCACACTTACTGTAAGTTCGTCCTTGCATATAATTTATAATAAAACTTATTAAATTAACTACACTACTAATAAAATAGAAAGTTACCTCCTTTTGTCTTCCTTTGCTTTGCTGGCTTTCTCTATTTTGTTTTTGACTTCTCTTTTGTTTTTGATTTCAATTACTAGCACTAGTTCACTTGTTTAGATAAGAAGTTAAGCAAGTGACTTAACAACCACTGCAGGAAAATTGAGTATTAGCAGTGTTTTAATTTCCTTATTTTTACTAGGGCTTCTTCTAGCCTACGAATAAAGGCTTTGACATTGTAAATCAAAAGCCTGCAAAAGAAACGTCCATAGACAACCCATGTGACAAAGCAGATTCCCTCCATGTGACACAAACAATCTTATCACTTCGTACTTCAAACCAATTCAAATTCACAACTCCTCTTCTATTTAAGCAGCAACTTAGCAACAAGGAAGGCATCCAAAAAATATCAGAAGATATTGTATCTTATTAGTACAAGAGTGTGAGGACAATTGTGAGCAAGTGTGAGTGTGATCAGTGTGCAGTGTGGCCATAGTGAGTCTATTTGTAATATAAGTGAGTCTACTGGTTGTAACCTACTTCAAGAAGGACGGTATATGCTTTACCCAGTGTGCTTCAAAGTTTGTAATCCATTGTAAGTATTCCTTGTATTATAATATATGATGTTTCAAGTTGATTTGTTTTTAAAATATGCTTTTAATTTCTGAAATTAGAATTCAAATTAATGATAGTTCACATTATATCTTTGATTTTGAAGATGATTTGAAAAGATTAAATTCTCTCTTAGAAATTGCATTAGGACAATATATAATAAACTATAGTCAAAGAATTGCTAATATTAAACTAAAAATAAAATAAGAACAATACAGTATAAATCAACAACGCAAATTGTTACTAAGTCTAATTCTAAACTAATCTCGTTACAAAGATTATATAACTTGGGACTTCTTTGGTATCAGAGCCATTACTGTTTTAGATTTGATTTGAATTTTTTCTATTGTCTTCAATTAACTTGGGTGACACCCAAGTCGCAGAAGTCAGTAAGCCATTAGGTCTTTAGGTAGGAGGCCGTCAGTGACCATTAGAGCTTAGGCTGAACCACTTGTTGACAGTTACAATTAATTGTTGCTATGGCTAGAATAGTCAAGTCATTCTCTAATTTAGTGGTTGATGAAAGTTCCTCTAAGAAACCAGTCATTATTAATCAAAGTGATTTAGAGATAGAACAGATTGAAGAAAGATCAAAAACTTGGAAGATGCCGACAAAAGATATAGATTGTTTATATGATAAGAAATTTCAACTTAAACAAACATATAAAATAAAAACGGTAGAACAAATTCTCCCTGTTACTCAAAACAATCAAAATTTCCAATTATTAGACCGAGACACTATTATCAAATTTCAGAAGAAAAAAAAAATCAATTTCTTGCACCTTGGCCTAGTCCAAGTGGAATCAAACCCATGATTCAAACACATTTAAACAAATCTGTTTTATGCACACTTTGTGATATGCGAATGATTATGAAGATTCTATATCAGGGGTTATTAAATCCAGTTTAGTTCATGGACCAATTTATTTTGAATGTTTCCCCAATTTTGAAGTGTCCTTAATAGATCCAACTATCCTTAAAGCCCTCACTTTAAATATCCAAACAAAGAGATACAAAATGGATTCTCTTTGTTTCAATATTATGGTTTCTTATTGTATTTATCTCAAAGCTATGACAACTTCTTGTCTTGGATTTAAATATATTTCACTTAATCCTAAAGTATCTATATACTATTCCAATCTCACCAAAAACATACAAAAGTTATAGTTCCAAAAGTCATCACTTGGGAAGAAGTTTTACAATCTGATACTAATGATGATGATACTTGGATCGTCCCTCATGTTGTACCTGCTACAATCACACAACCTCAAACCAATCCTGAAACAATCATACAAAATCTAAATGGATATGTTGTCTTAAAATTCCAAAGATCCCGGATTTGTACGTTCTCAACCTTAGTCTCTTCAATCCACTACTTCTACTAGATTCCACAACCCCATCCAAACACTAACCCAATTATCTAGATGATCCCTTGATTTACCTAATAGACGTCTCACAGATACATCATTGTTTTCTACAAGGCCGCAACCAAATTAAATCCCACACACCAATTACCAGGATTTTAGCCGATTTAACCAGGAACTTGATTTCAACATCAATTCTTTATCTATCAATGTCATCACTAATAATTTCCAAATCAATCACAAATTACTTTCACAAGAATATAATGCTCCTTACAATTTTAAAAACCATATTTATTTTAAAAAATCTCACACTACGATACAACAACAAATCATTTGCTCTGAATACAACCTCACTCTTACCGCATTACAAACCCATCTTCCCTTTTTCCAATGGTATTTTACTAACTATTGCTCGAATCATAATATACAAGTTCCAACTTCTCTATTAGATGCCCATCTCAACGTTACCCAAAAGAATTGGCCAGCCCTTAATGGAGAAACAATTCAGTTTGTCTATCCTCCAGGAAAAACTTGTACCTTACGAGGTGCAGGCCATACTTTCTATACTTGGCCATATGCCCAACCTTCTCTGGAAGGTTTAAAAACCTCCAAAAATACTCCTTCTACTGTTTTGAAAAAAGACAAGTTTATGAGTAATTAAATTATACAAATTTGCATTTACAAACCATTGGTGAACAAACTACTCGCATAGAAGATAGAATTGATCGCTTATATATCTTAGTTCTCCCAGATCAAATTCGTCAGCCACCTTTAATCAAAAATTTACCATATCCTACTTATTCATTGACAAACCCATTTGAAATTTTTTTAGCAGAATTAAGTAAATGCAAAGAAACTCTTTCAAAAATGATCAATGATAATGAACCAATCCTTTACCTTACAGTTGACACTTCCCTTACTTCTACTCGGGAAGACAAAGAAAAAGTAGAGCAAAGTGGGAGCATCAATGTTTCACAAGAGGATACTTTGTTACCAAATTTGCATGAACAATTTATATCAAATACTCCTACACAAGTCAATGAAACATCCATGATTACTGGTCAACCACCCACAATGAATTATTATCCTCGTTTTACACCCATACATCTTCAACTAGAAGAAAGACATTTTGACACTCATTTTGCTTATTCTGGAAGTGATCTTTGTGAATAGAATATCGATGGCAAATCTGACTATCAAATTCTTGACCTTCACCAACATATGGTCATGGCAACTAATGCTACCCTCACAAAACATCTAACCAATTACATGCAAAACATCTAACCAATAACAATGATTTCACCATTCCCGCATGCTTATTTCCAGTTTTACAGGACATTTCAAAGGATGGTGGGATAGCTACCTTAATTTAGAACAAAGACAAGCCATTCTTACTGCTGTTAAGCGAGATCAAAATGATAATCCCTGTTAGGACCTTTTGTTGTCAAATTCCATGGATCAAAACCAAGGTTGTAACAAGAGTTCTTTAAGAAGTTGGTTTCCTTCAAAAACAGGATTACTTTGGAGTTCTACAAGAAGTTGGTTTTCTACAAGAAGTTGGTTTTCTTTCCCAACTAGGATTGCTTTGATTTTCTATAAATAGTTGGGTTTCTCCCAAATCTAGGCTATTCATTGATTCATTCATTGAATCCTCCAGATCTTTCTTTTTGGTTCTTAAAGGTTTATATCTGGGGATATTTTATTTTTCTTTGATGTCTTATTGAGTATTCAACTCATGATCTGAAAAGGCTACATCAAAGGTTTTGTTTGTTACACAAAAGAGAGAGTTGTTCTTCAGTTGTGGATTCTGAAGAATTCGAGCCTGAAGCTTCAGTTGTGAATTCTGGAGTGGCTCATCAAAGTTGTTCTTCAGTTGTGGATTCTGAAGAATTCGGTCTGAAGCTTCGGTGGTGGAAACCGGAGTGGCTCATCAGAAAGACAATTCCGTGGTGAAGATGGGGTTGGAAGAGGCACATAGAGGTTGGTTCAATTAGGCGTTGTGGATTCGCTAGATAATTGAGAGTGATACCTGTGTAATTCCTTTATATCTTCTTAGTGGATTGTTCTGGTGGCTGTGGCCCGTGGTTTTTTGATCACAATTGGAAGGTGTCCAATTGTGGTTTTTCCACGTAAAATCTTTGTGTCTCTTTCTTTTGATTGTTTGTTTGGGATTTTTATATTCTGCTTAAAATTGATACATAATCACAAATCAACATCTAGGAGGTTTCTAGATTTTTCAATTGGTATCAGAGCGGGTCGTTCTATTTTTTTTATAAAAAAAAAAAAAAAATTTCTTTAGAAAGCTCTATTTTTTTTAAAAAAAAAAAATCTTTTAGAACGAGATCTTGTTTGATTTGTGTGCATGTTTTTTTTCTTACTTTATTGTTAAAAAAAAAAAATCAAAAAGATTTTCTTAGTATGGTTTTGCAAGCTTGAAATTTTTGAGTGGTCCTTGGTGCATATTGGAATTGATGAGAATATCCATTACATACTAATATATGTGTGCTTTCTCTGGTCATTACTCATTTTGGAGTGTGTGTTCTTTGATTAGTATGTCTCATTCTGTACACACTCTTGGATTAGCAAATATCGGAGTCTTCCGACTTAGTGTTTTTTTTATTTTTTCTATGGACTTCTGGCATGATATCTTTTGCTTTTCTAGAGGAATTGACCTATACTAGCATATCATGGGTGATGTTGAGTCTCTTAACCACCTTCCATCTTTTTGCATCTCCATGGCTTTCCCCTCTATTTTTTGTATTCTAGACATGAGGAAAAGGCTACCTCAGAGTCACCAACCAGGCCATCCTCATTATATCCATGCTTCTCTGGTTCGGTTTCCATACTCTTGAGCGTGTCAGCCGCCGATGAGTGTGCAAAAGAAAAGAAAAAAAAAAAAAAAAAAAAATTTGTGCACAAGAAAGAAAAGAAAGAAAAAAAAATGTGCAAAAGAAAGAAAAGAGAAAAAAAAGAAGTGAAAAAAGAAAAGAAAAGGATTCATTGATTGAGGGGGAGCCTCCGCTTTTACTCACCAAATACCCCTTGATTCCTAGTGGTTTGACTTTCCTTAGTTGTGCTTAGATTCTCTTGTCGGAGGTCCAACTTTTATATCACTACTAGGATTTGAATCTTGTGTTTGTCGAACTCCAAGAGTCACACACACACCTTTTCTCATGGGATCTATGCTTTTCACATAATGCATCACTTTCTTTTATGTGGAATTTTCTACAGGCTGTGCACATTGTGTTTTCTTGTAATGGTGCTTCTAGGATAATCTTGTGTGTTTTAAGGTACAAATCTGAAATTCCTTGCTTGCTCAACCATATTATATTTTGTTTTACTTGTTTAGTGAGGGGGAGTGTGGTTTATCATTCAAGAGTTTGTTAACATGAACACTTTGTTTTGTTTGGTAAGGGAGATTGGCTTTAGTTGGTTTGCTTGATGCCTTGTATTGCTTATTTATTATTTTGTGTCAGGTGCATGTGTCTTAGTTTTCATCTATTCATACTACATGTTCTTAAAATCTCCAAGTTGCATCTATTTATGTTTTCCATCTCATACTTCAAGATAATCGTGTCATATGTTTATTGCTTTTTCATATATTCTTGTGGGACTAATAGTTGTTTTGGAGATGGTGGCACTAATAGTTGTTTTGCAGATCATGACCTTGAAAAATAAGTTTGGAAAGAGATTTGGTTATAAGTTCTGGTTCCTAGTTGGTGATGTTGTTCTTGTTTTGATTGGAAATTTGTTTTAGTGTTTTTGTTAGGAAATTTGTTTTAGATTAGTTTTATCCAGGATTTGACAAAGGGGGAGATTGTTAGGACCTTTTGTTGTCAAATTCCATGGATCAAAACCAAGGTTGTAACAAGAGTTCTTTAAGAAGTTGGTTTCCTTCAAAAACAGGATTACTTTGGAGTTCTACAAGAAGTTGGTTTTCTACAAGAAGTTGGTTTTCTTTCCCAACTAGGATTGCTTTGATTTTCTATAAATAGTTGGGTTTCTCCCAAATCTAGGCTATTCATTGATTCATTCATTGAATCCTCCAGATCTTTCTTTTTGGTTCTTAAAGGTTTATATCTGGGGATATTTTATTTTTCTTTGATGTCTTATTGAGTATTCAACTCATGATCTGAAAAGGCTACATCAAAGGTTTTGTTTGTTACACAAAAGAGAGAGTTGTTCTTCAGTTGTGGATTCTGAAGAATTCGAGCCTGAAGCTTCAGTTGTGAATTCTGGAGTGGCTCATCAAAGTTGTTCTTCAGTTGTGGATTCTGAAGAATTCGGTCTGAAGCTTCGGTGGTGGAATCCGGAGTGGCTCATCAGAAAGACAATTCCGTGGTGAAGATGGGGTTGGAAGAGGCACATAGAGGTTGGTTCAATTAGGCGTTGTGGATTCGCTAGATAATTGAGAGTGATACCTGTGTAATTCCTTTATATCTTCTTAGTGGATTGTTCTGGTGGCTGTGGCCCGTGGTTTTTTGATCATTGGAAGGTGTCCAATTGTGGTTTTTCCACGTAAAATCTTTGTGTCTCTTTCTTTTGATTGTTTGTTTGGGATTTTTATATTCTGCTTAAAATTGATACATAATCACAAATCAACATCTAGGAGGTTTCTAGATTTTTCAATCCCATATTAGATCTAGCCACTAGATAGCCTACTAGTGATGTTCTCACCAACTTGGTTATGGCTATCATTCAACATTTTATAAGAAATACTCAAATCATTTTAGAACGATTCAAAGAATTATTAATCAATTTACGTTGCCCAACGCTCACTCATTTTCAATAGTACAAAGATATTTTTCACTCAAAACTCTATCAAAGGCATGATGCTAATCAAGATTTTTGAAAAAAAAGATTCATTGCTGAACTTCCAACTTTATTCGCTAAAAAGGTGAAAACTCAAATTAGAGCCAAACATAATGGAAAAATCCTTGACAACCAATATGCTTTTGGAGAGTTAATATCTGAAATTTGTGTTGAAGGATTATCTCTTTGCAATGATATCAAACTCAAAAACCAATTAAAGAAAGAACACAAAACAGGCTGCACGAAATTAGGACAATTTTGCTACCAATTAGGTTACAATTCTATTTTACCTCATGTCACTGGAACCTCTTCAAGGAAAACACCTTATAAAAGGTCAACCAAAAATTACTCCAAGAAAAAATATTCTACTAACAAATTCCAAAATTATAAAAAGAAACCTTACTACAAGAAGAAATGATTTAGCAACTCAAAATCTATGAATTTTACTAAATCCAAACCTAATACCTCTAAAAAGAATGCTACCTGTTGGAAATGTGGAAAAATTAGACATTATGCAAACAAATGTCTCACTAAAAAGAAAATCCAAGAATTAGACATCTCTGATGAATTCAAAAATCTATTAGAATCAATTCTTTTACTCAACAAAGAACCTGATATGCCAAATTCTGATTCTGATTATTCTACTAATAATAACCCCTATGATGATTTTCAATTGAATGAAATTAATAATGATATTATCTCATCTACTGATGACGAAGATGATATGGAAGCGACTCTTGAAGACAGAGATTGCCCTTGTCACGCCTCTAATGATTATTATAAGGCCATATTGGAAATGAATAGTCTCATTATTAATTTATTAACAGCAAATGAGAAAATGATAATTGAATTAATCGATGACACTGATGATCCCGAGAAAAACAAGTTTAAATATTTGAATTCCAAACATAATCAAACTACATCATCAAACACGACTCAAGAATTGAAATATGATATATATGTTGTTCAAAATTGTGAAATTAAATAAATAGATTTATGAAGAAAACAAATTATATACCAAGAACATATGCTGATAATTACAATTAAATTTCAACAGAAATACACAAAACAATAAAAGGGTAAAGAGACGAAACCGAAGCCTGCACGAAAGCAGTTTCCTTAAAACAGATTTCGCCACCTCACGGGTCGAGTGCTTGAGGAAACTCGGCGTCTGTCTCCCAGGATACGACGGTCAAAACCAGCTACGGCAGAAGCACTATCTGTCTAGCTTAGCGAACAAAACAATGGCAGTACTCTCTCATAATAGGAACTATCTAGCAAACTGACTTGTAAAATGGAAGCAAAAATTTCTATATTGAAACTTGACAGGAGGGTCTCAATTTATACATGTATAGGGGAGAGAGGAAGAGCCTCCAGCCTTTAAGGCTGGTCATTAAAACACCAAGCATCCATAGCCCCTTTCCAAAATATGAAAGTATGGATGCCCAAAGGATTCACACCCTTTAGCCAAGAAAAAAGAATTTAAATACTCTTTAAAATCTTATTCATGAATCTAACATCATGAAGCAATTTCTTATTCAAAACCCAATGGTTTTTGGCTCACTTGGAGCCAACGCAATAAAAGGTTGGGACCCACTTTAATATATTTAATTAAAGTCACTACACTTTAATATTAAATTAAAGTCCCCAAAAATCATTTTTTCCAACAATCCCCCATATGAATAAAAATTGACCGAATGACTCAACAAACGGACATCGTTCAACAATAAAGACTCTGAGAGAGAGTACAACGGACTAACCTCGACATCAGAGAAGGTAGCTTTTGGCTTTGAACCTCTCCCAGTGAAAACCTATCGAGTTTACTGGCAGATCAGTGAATAAGACATCTTGAACTGCTCTACCGTTTATGTAAACTGAGATAATAGATCTCACACGGGAATTACTCCTACCACCATTATGTTCTCACTGGTGTGCCCTGTGTGGCCCTGGACACTAGCCTAGTTCAGCGAGTGGTTTCAAAGAATCTTGGCCTGCCCAATTCTTCTAGAAGCAGCCCCACTTCAAACTCACATAGGTGACTCTACTAAAGTATCCTGCAATACTTAGCTCAACAGCTTAACACATAAGAGTCATTAAAAGCTCAGCTTATCCTCTACACTTGCAGGTATCACTGATAGAAGGAATGGCTGGAGGTTTAACCTCCTCAGTGACATACCACCGTTACATGCAATTAGGTTGTCCCATTGAACCTAGATCTTGGGATCTCCAGTTAACTAGGTTGGGTTTCCATTCCGGTAACTTCCAAAGGCCTTAATCTCATTCCTTTTGACGACGTTTCGACTAACACTCGACTTAACCCTTTGGTTAGCGGATCCGCAATGTTGTCCTTAGACTTTACATAGTCTAAAGAGACAACTCCATTCGAGAGTAGTTGTCGTATGGAATTATGTCTACGACGGATATGTCTAGACTTTCCATTATACATATTAGTCTGTGTCCTACCAATTGCAGATTGACAATCACAATGAATACAAATAGCTGGCACAGGTTTAGACCAACGTGGAATATCTTCAATGAAATGGTGAAGCCATTCGGCTTCTTCCGTTGCTTTATCCAAAGCAATAAACTCTGATTCCATCGTTGATCTAGATATACACGTTTGCTTGGAAGATTTCCAAGACACGGCTGCCCCACCAAGAGTGAACACATATCCACTAGTAGACTTTGAGTCCTTTATATCTGATATCCAATTCGCGTCACTATATCTTTCAAGCACCGCTGGATATTGAGTATAATGCAGCCCATAATCCCGAGTGTAGCGTAAATACCTTAACACCCGCACAATGCCCTTCCAATGAGAAGCATCAGGATTACTTGTGTATTTACTAAGCCTGATAACCGAGTAAGCTATATCTGGCCTAGTACAACTCATCAGATACATTAAACTTCCAATTACCCGAGAATATTCTAACTGAGAGACACTCTCTTTATTATTCTTGGTAAAATGTAGACTTAAGTCTACAGGTGTCGATGACACACTCGTATCTGATCCACTAAACTTCTCAAGTATCTTATCAACATAATGAGACTGAGAAAGTACAATTCCGCCAGATGTTCTGGTAATCTTAATTCCCAGAATAACATCTGCAATGCCCATATCCTTCATGTCAAATTTAGAGTTTAACAACTTCTTGGTAGTTTTAATCATTTCATCATAACTACCTATAATGAGCATATCATCAACATATAGACACAAAATGACATAACCTCTGTCAGTGTCTTTGACATAAATACACTTGTCACATTCGTTGATTCGAAACCCATTTGACAACATTACATTGTCAAACTTCTCATGCCATTGTTTAGGCGCTTGCTTCAAACCATACAAAGATTTGACAAGTTTACAGATGTTAGGTTTTTATTCTTGGCAACCCCGTTTGACAAAACTCCTTTCAGATGTATTTATTTTCGCACTTTTATTTCAGCGAGGCTATGAGTTTATTAGATGCAAATCCAAACCCGAATCGAGCTTTGCAGAGAAGTTTGTGATGTTAATGCTTTCAAGATTGCCACTTCGCTGATTATTACGGGGGTCGAGCTGCCCGGTCAGCTCGCGGCCGAAGCAAAATACAAAATTGCATTCAAAATTGCATATCTGCCATTGGTCGCTCGAGCCAAGAAGAGCTCGCTCGAGCGAAGGTTTGCTCGCTCGATCCAAGGAGTTCTCGCTCGAGCCAAGGATTGCGTCCATACAAAAACCTGAAAAAGTGCATTCGTCGCTCGAGCCAAGGCACTAGTAGAAATCACGAAAAATACACTCCTCGCTCGAGCCAGCAAAGCCTCGCTCGAGCGAGCCTCAGAATCTGGTTTTCTCAAGGAGTTTGTTTTCTTCCCAATCTAGGATTACTTTTGGTTCTCTATAAATACTTGGTTTTCTCCCAAAACTAAGGTATTCATTGAAGTCCTCCAGATCTTCTTTTTGGTTCTTAAGGTTTATATCTGGGGATATTTTGTTTGTTTTCTTTGATGTTTTTATTGAGTCTTCAACTCATGGTTTAAAGAGAGTACATCAAAGGTTTGTTTGGTATACACAAAAGAGAGAGTTGTTCTTCAGTTGTGGATTCTGAAGAATTCGAGCCGGAAGCTTCGGTAGATTCTGGAGTGGCTCATCAGAAAGACAATTCCGTGGTGAAGATGGGGTTGGAAGAGGCACATAGAGGTTGGTTCAATTAGGCATTGTGGATTTGCTAGATAACTGAGAGTATACCTGTGTAATTCCTTTAATTCTTCTTAGTGGATTGTCTTGTGGCAGTTGCCCGTGGTTTTTTTATCACAGTTGGAGGTGTCCAATTGTGGTTTTTCCACGTAAAAATCATTGTGTCTCTTTCTCTTGATTGTTTGATTGGGATTTTTTTTACTGCTTTTTATTGATACATAATCACAAATCAACATCTAGGGTTTCTAGATTTTTCAACAGACTTTCTTGCTTTGCCCTGGAGCTGAAAACCCTTCAGGTTGCTCCATGTAGATTTCTTCATTCAAATCCCCATTTAAGAAAGCTGTCTTTACATCCATCTGGTGTATCTCAAGATTGCGCAAAGCTGCTATCGCAATCACCATGCGAATGGATGTCATCCTAGTTACAGGTGAGTACGTATCAAAGTAATCCAGGCCTTCTCGTTGCCTGTACCCTTTGATAACGAGTCTCGTCTTATACTTGTCAATTGACCCACCGGCCTTCATCTTTCGTTTAAAAATCCATTTGCAGCCTAAAGGCTTGCAACCTGGAGGTAAATCTACCAACTCCCAGGTGTGGTTCTGTAAGATGGAGTCAATCTCACTTTTGATCGCTTCTTTCCATAAAGGACTCTCAGGAGAAGTCACAGCTTCGTGACAAGTTTGAGGTTCGTTCTCAACCATAAAAGTCAAGAAGTCTGGATCAAAAGACTTGGACATCCTAGCCCTTTTACTCCTTCTAGGCTGATCATCACCTTGATTCTCAACTTAATCATCAAAATGATCATCATCACTAGCAAGCTCATCAAATTGCTCCAAAACCACAGAACCCCTTCTTAGGTTCGGCAAGGAAAAAAGTCTTCAAAGAAACATGCATTCCTTGACTCCATGATGGTATTCCTGTGAATGTCTGGAATTTCAGACTTATGTACAAGAAACCGATATGCACTACTATTATGTGCATAACCAATGAATATACAATCCATAGATTTTGGGCCTATCCTAACCCGTTAGGGTGTAGGAATCGCCACAATAGCAAGACACCCCCACATTCGTAAGAATTTATAAGAAGACTTAACGCCTTTCCATAACTCAAACGAGATCTTGTCCACTTTGCTTCAACACAAGTTTCACACTTGTGTTTTGTCAGAACGACCTTGTCGAACTCAAAAACCATGCGAAAACATGTTTACTGAGAAAAGACCTTGAGACAAGATTCTGACAAATGTCCAAAACATACAGGACTTCGTTCAAGGTCAGCTCCTTTCCTGACGTCAACTTCAGGATCACCTTTCCTTTCCCCTCAACAATCGAGGTAGCAGAGTTTCCCATAAACAACTTCTCACCGGTTGTAACCGGTTCGAAAGTTGTAAATAGTTTCTGCTTGGAGCAGATGTGGCGTGTAGCCCTAGTAAAGATAAAACCCCTCGCTACCACAGTTGTAGCACATTCCAAAGAACCGATAACCAGGTTCCCGCGGCTTGTATGCCAGCTTCTTTGCAACACCACCCCTTGGCCCCAGCATAGAGCCCTTGTTCACAGGAGGCTTCTTCCTCATCCTAGAAAATTTGCCATGCTCAATGACATTGGCCTTCACTAAGGAGGTACTCCCTCATTTCTTTCTATTATCCTCCTCAATTTTGGAGTCAGATAATTAAGTCTTCTTTGTAGAATTTATACAAAGTTTTTTGAACAAATCCTTGTGTCACAATGATTATGAAACTCTCAAAATCATATCACAGTAAATACATTCCCAGAATGTCATCAACCGAATTAGGCACCCAAATATATTAGGTCCGACCTATCACTCTGAAGCCAATAGTCTTACTATTAGGAAACACAAATCTAGTGTTCAATAGTCTACTATTCGGAACTTCATAACATGGCCAGTAGTCTAATCACTAGGAATCACTAATTTCTCAGCATGTGGTCAGTAGACTTTCTACTACTAGGAATCACAATGTCTTAACCTGTGATCAGTAGTCACTTTACTACTAGGAATCACAACGTCCTGACATAGGATCAATAGATTCTTTCATTACTAGGAATCATCATGTCTTGACATATGACCAGTAGCCTCTCCACTACTAGGAACCATGATGTCTTGACATGTGATCAGTAATCTGTTCACTACTAGGAACCACAATCTCATAACTGTGTAGCCAGTGGTCTAACACCTCCTAGGAACCACCAGTTTTCTATCTCTGTGATCAGTGATCTTGAACTCACTAGGAGCCACCAATTTAAGAATATATTTGGAATTTAAAAATCCAAAAAAAAAAATTCACCCACTATAACAGGTTGTCTTAACTTTGCTTTCAAACAAAATCACATAGCAATCACAGATGCTATAAATAACACAAGGATACCATACTAATTGCCTCTAATCAATTCAGAGATATTTTAATGCAATCTTATGATTTCCTTTAAGAAACTCGTGAGGCAAAGGTTGTCAGGTGGAATAACATTTCTGTTTGTCACATTATGAAGCCATTTCTGAAACATCACAACTGAATTTCACTTCTATGATTCCAGAAATTAAACTTAACCCATAGAAAATTCCTTAGATGGAAATTTAATTCAAAACTAGTCTCACCATTTAACCTAGAATCGAACATGGTCAGGAATGTTCCCAGGAAGACTGGAGGGGTCACATCGGTCCCACTTAAAACCCAGTTAACCTTTTGACAAAACATTCAAGAGCATGTTGACTCCTAGTCCATAGGAAACAAATTAAAAATTAAGATTTCCAGGGGATAAACCAGGTTATAACAAATCGATTCCCAAGCAAATAAAATTTGCTTCCAGAATTACACGACTCATAAAAGTTAACCGGTACTCCCGGAACTAAGCCCATTATTTCTGAATAAAATCAGAAATATTTTAGCTAATGCTAAAATTTGGTTTCCTTTCTCAAAACCAAAACACTTTGGACATAATCAGATTATAACCAAAGACTTTCTCCAAACTTGGTTTTCCAACACTTTGGGAATAAAATGATTAAACCCAAAGACTTCCTCAAACTCCAAAAGTTTGAAACCAAATCCATCTTAGTTGTCATTTCTGAACAAATAAGAACTACTCTTTAGCCAAAGCTAAAACACTTTGGTTTTTATCACAGAAAACCAAATCAAGTTCCAAGCTTACAAGCAATTTAAAAATTGTGATAACAATTACATGCATGTAAAATGCTTCTAACAAAACAAACAAATAAAACTTACTACAAATTGGTAAACAAACCAACTAAATCTCAAGCAAAATATGCTTCAAACAATTGAATAAAATAGCCAATCCATAAGGATTCTATTTAGTCCAAAAACCTTTCCACGCTTAGGTATTCCTATTCAACACAAAAGTTAGTAGTCCAAACATTTTTGTTTTTACATCCCAAATTCTATTCATTTGGTTTTATATTTGTTTTTCGCATTGGTATCCCTACAAAGAAAATTAGTAGCAAACCACAACAAAATACAAACAAATAATAATTATAATAAATAATTGAAACCATCTAGCCAACTATTAATTATATAAGTAACCAACTAATATAAGGTACCAAAACAAAATACAATTTGTAACTTCAAAATTAAATTACAGCTTTAAAATAAAGTTCAATACTCATGAGTCATGAATGAAATTAATTCATAATAAACATTTAAACTAATAACTCCAAATAGATAAGTCAAATTCAAAGTTAATGCACCCAATTAAATAATTCAGATTAATGCACCTAATTAAATAATTCAGATTAATGCACCCAATTAGATAATTCATATTAATGCACACAATTAGATAATTTAGATTAATCATGTACACAATTCATAAAACTCTATAACTCCAAATACATTAAATTATGTAATCTAGCCTAGAATAATAAGCATGTAACAAATTGAGACTAGAATAGAATTAGCATGTCAAAATTGCAACATCCATAAATTATATTTTATAACCTTAAAATTCATGCAAATCATGGTAGGGGAATGATGAACCATACGCATAAAACAAGATCATACTAATACAATTAAGTATGCAAATTATAATAGAGCATTCTAATTAAACTAAGCAATTAGAGAATAACATTGCATGATTTACAATCATTGAAATAGTGAGTAATTCTGCAATAGTTCCTAGTAACATTATGCAAAGCAAACCTAATTGTCTATATAAATCTATTCGATCAATTTCATAGAAAATATATATAAAATCTGTTTTAAGCTTGTTGTTCAAAATTGTGAAATTAAATAAATAGATTTATGAAGAAAACAAATTATATACCAAGAACATATGCTGATAATTACAATTAAATTTCAACAGAAATATACAAAACAATAAAAGGGTAAAGAGACGACACCGAAGCCTGCACGGAAGCAGTTTCCTTAAAACAGATTTCGCCGCCTCACGGGTCGAGTGCTTGAGGAAACCCGGCGTCTGTCTCCCAGGATACGACGGTCAAAACCAGCTACGGCAGAAGCACTATCTGTCTAGCTTAGCGAACAAAACAATGGCAGTACTCTCTCACAATAGGAACTATCTAGCAAACTGACTTGTAAAATGGAAGCAAAAATTTCTATATTGAAACTTGACAGGAGGGTCTCAATTTATACATGTATAGGGGAGAGAGGAAGAGCCTCCAGCCTTTAAGGCTGGTCATTAAAACACCAAGCATCCATAACCCCTTTTCAAAATATGAAAGTATGGATGCCCAAAGGATTCACACCCTTTGGCCAAGAAAAAAGAATTTAAATACTCTTTAAAATCTTATTCATGAATCTAACATCATGAAGCAATTTCTTGGCAATTTCTTATTCAAAACCCAATGGTTTTTGGCTCACTTGGAGCCAACGCAATAAAAGGTTGGGACCCACTTTAATATTTAATTAAAGTCACCACACTTTAATATTAAATTAAAGTCCCCAAAAATCATTTTTTCCAACAATATATGTTTTCAAAGATGTTCTAAACAGGGTAAATAAAGTCCGAACTCTCAATACACCATCAATCCAAGACTTACAAAATGAAATTCACAACCTCAAAACTAATATACATGATTTACAATTACGAGTTATCGCTCTTAAACAAAATTCTACCGATACTTGCTTGGAAGATACTCCTGTGTCCATGGAGTTGGATTTTTCCGTAATCGGGGATAAAGAATTTGAGTATCTTCGTAGAGATCTTTGTAGAATTTAGAAATATAATTAAGGCTGCCTAGAAACCTTTGTAATTGTGTTTTATCACGTAATTCATCAGAAACTTGTTAGCAAACTCAATTGATCGTTTTATTGGAATAATAGTTCCTTTATTTAAAAAAAAAAGACAAATTAAACTTAGCACCCTTGCACTTTACACTCAGTCTCACTTTGACTCTTGACCTTGTATAAATTACACTTTGCACCTTACACTTTGCAACAAATCTCATTTTGGCCCTTACATATGAATTCATGATAGTCAACACCTTGTACTTTTGGTCAATTGTCAATGTCCTCCTTTTGTTATTTCACCATATAAGTTTTTAACGGAAGTTAGTAATGTGACAACCATATGATTACGAAATGAGTGCAAAAGAAGAAAATCACCCACATTTCCTATCTACATACATTTTTGTCCCAAAATTTATATCAAATTATGACTGCATTTGTCACAACCCGACCTTGGTACCCAGAGGTTAGATTTCGCAACCGGCCAATAACTAAGGTTACTAAAGGCCATTTTCCAAAAATTGATAGATTAACAACGCAAGTGGAATTGGAGTAAAATAGAAGGGTACCTAAATATTTATATATTTAAAACATGCATTGGAGCTTTTATTTATTTATATAAAAAAGGTCATTAGTCTAGGAGTTGTCACAAGTCTAGTCTTTAACTCTTGGAAGCAACATTCTAGTTTGTTGGTCCACTCAAATGGTGTATTTTTCTAGGTTAACTGAGTCAATGGTGACACAATCTTCAAGGTAATATCTTGCCAATTCCAAGAAGCTCCGAACTTCAGATACATTATTAGGTCGCGACCAATCCACGATTATTGCAATCTTTTGCTGGTAAATGGAGATGCCATCTTTGTTAATAATGTAATCGAGAAAGTGTATACTAGTGATCTAAAATTCGCATTTCTTCAACTTGGCATAAAGTTTGTAACCATGTAGTGTCTGCAATAGTGATCGTAAATGTTGTTCATGGTCTTCTAGTGTTTTAGAGTATATGAGAATGCCATGAATGAAAACAATAACAAATTCATCGAGATAGGGTTTGAATACTCAATTCATGAGGTCTATAAAAGCCGCTAGAGTGTTACGTTTGGGAAAAATACACAAAATAGTTTTTTTTGGAATGTTACGTTGTTATGTTTGGGAAAAGTACACTAATGAGTTTTTTTATGTGTTACATTAGAGTGTTATGCTACATTTGGAAAAATACTCTAAGGAGGTTTTTTAGAATGTTACGTTGTTATATTTGAGAAAAGTACACTAAGGAGTTTTTTAGTGTGTTACTGTTGGAAAAATATGGTTTTATAGGCTTATTTTGGGCTAACTTTGAGCCCAAATTTGAATGGGGCCCACTCGTCTTTTGGGGTGGGTCCAAAGAGGTGACGTGTTCCTTGTCGCATAGCAAGTCACCCGGTGAAGACAGTTCGTCAATTTATGAGTGAATGAGAAGTAGACGTCATTTTGGGATTCGTGGAATGGACTATTAAAGAAGTAAAATATGGGTTTCCTTGAAATGGTTATCCTACATTAGAAACTTAAGAGAACTTATGTATGTATATAAGTTTTAGGTGGCAACACTTGGGTTAGGCCCTAAGGGGCACTCCAAGTTTGTAGAAGAAAGGAGTTATGGACAAATTGAACCTTGGCTTACAAGCGCGCGCCACTGCTGCCGTCCGACCAGCCGGCTGTGCCAGGCGTAGGCGTGGGTGTGGGTTGTGTGTCGGGTCGGTTCTAACATTAATTTTTTGGACAAAATTTATTTGAATTTTTTCAATTTCTTGTGGGACAATTAATTTAAATTTTGCGCCAATTTTTTCTGTCCAAACAGTGCTCTTTTTCAGTCCATTTTCTAGCAGGTTCAACAAGTTCAAACTGTTCAACAGATTGAAAAACTGCCCAGCATGCTAGCAGTTAATAGATCTGTCCAATTTCAAAACTATGTTTGTTCAGTTTGAGGATTGTATTTGTTCAGGTTGTATTGCACCTGTTCGGACATATCTGTAGGTCACCATTTACCTATAAATACAAACTATCTTCCAGGATTTTCACAATCCGAAAATCATTTTTTTTTTCTTGCTTTCCTTTATGCTCTCTTTGTATTATTCTTCATTCTAGTTTTTTAGAGAAATATTTGAGAGTATAGAACACAGATTTGATTCGTCGTACAAATTGTTTAGAGTGCTACTACAATTTGTAAAGATCATTATATCCTAGGAGATAGACGCCTTTTATCCGTAAGTATCGTAGCGGGGCAAATTTGTCTTAAGGACAGAGTGTACACACTCGACTTGATTGTTATTATTATTTTTCATTTTGGTAAAATAAATTCTGTAAATAATTTATTTTTATTTGCTTGATTTGTTTCAACTTATTTATTTTACACAGAAGATTGTTCCCACAGTTACATTAGAGTGTTACATTTTTTTAGTGTTATATTGGAGTGTTACATTTAGAAAAAACACACTAAAGAGTTTTTTTGAAGTGTTACGTTTAGTAATTTTAACATTATAAGAAACCCACATTTGTCCCTCAATACATAACACACTCATTTATGGTTGGCCCTTTATGTAATTCACACTAGAATGAGACATTGGGTCCATAAAAAAAAAATGGAGGACCAAACAATTCTTAAGATCACTATTTGAGATTTATCCGTGTTTCACCATTTTATTAATGAGTGCCCTTAGGGCACTTGATAGGAAGTTTAAAATTCTTATACATAATGTATGAGAGTACGTACAATATATAATGTTCTTACGGCACCCATTAATTAAATCCTAAATAAAATTACAAAATTTTTATACAAGATAATTTATTTAAGATTAATATCTAGCCAAGTATGTGTCTTAAATCATGATAACGTTAGCTAATAATAAAAGTCTCTTTAATAATTTTATTTCAATTTAGCACAAATAAAGAAAAATAGTAATAACGAGCATAGGGATAAAACTATAAACAAGACCAATGATACAAATTAACTATTAATCAAATTCTAATGCTTTAATTTCATAAAATTGTGATTCTTGTTCAATAATTGAATAATTAAAAACAGAACAAAAAATTTTAGGGTTTGATTTATTTACTTGTACAACAAATGAAAACCACTTAAAAATTAAAAGTTATAATATGTTAATAATTTATTGTTTTTATATTTCATTTTTCTTAAATTTAGCCATTGTGACCAACAATCACTGTTGTATGGCCTTTTAAGCCCATTTCGGAGCCACTTTCAATAATTTAAACCGCTTACATTTTAGAATATCGAGTAGAACAAATTTATAAAATATTTACAGATATGTTCTACTCAATATATTTTTAAAATTGAATAATTCAGATCATCAAAATGAGTTTAATAAGCCACACAACAATAGTTGCTACGCATATCAGTTGTTTGGTTAACTAAACTTACCATATTTTTATTAAAAATTGTTAGGACTTTTTGTTGTCAAATTCCATGAATCAAAACCAAGGTTGTAACAAGAGTTCTTTAAAAAGTTAGTTTCCTTCAAAAACAAGATTACTTGGGAGTTTTGAATGAAGTTGGTCTTCTACAAGATTCCAACAACATGATTACTTGGGAGTTCTGAAAGAAGTTGATTTGCTACAAGAAGTTGATTTTCTACAAGAAGTTGGAACTCTACAAGAAGTTGGTTTTCTGCAAGAAGTTTTTTCCAATCTTGGATTACTTTTGGTTCTCTATAAATACTTGGTTTTCTCCCAAAACTAAGTAATGGATTGAAGTCCTCCAGATCTTCTTTTTGGTTATTAAAGGTTTATATCTGGGGATATTTTATTTTTCTTTGATGTCTTATTGAGTATTCAACTCATGATCTGAAAAGGCTACATCAAAGGTTTTGTTTGTTACACAAAAGAGAGAGTTGTTCTTCAGTTGTGGATTCTGAAGAATTCGGTCTGAAGCTTCGGTGGTGGAATCCGGAGTGGCTCATCAGAAAGACAATTCCGTGGTGAAGATGGGGTTGGAAGAGGCACATAGAGGTTGGTTCAATTAGGCGTTGTGGATTCGCTAGATAATTGAGAGTGATACCTGTGTAATTCCTTTATATCTTCTTAGTGGATTGTTCTGGTGGCTGTGGCCCGTGGTTTTTTGATCACAATTGGAAGGTGTCCAATTGTGGTTTTTCCACGTAAAATCTTTGTGTCTCTTTCTCTTGATTGTTTGATTGGGATTTTTATATTCTGCTTAAAATTGATACATAATCACAAATCAACATCTAGGAGGTTTCTAGATTTTTCAATTGGTATCAGAGCGGGTCGTTCTATTTTTTTTAAAAAAACTTCTTTTAGATCGCTCTATTTTTTTTAAAAAAAAAATATTTATTTTTAGAACGAGATCTTGTTTGATTTGTGATAATGGATTTAAAGAGGTCGGTTGAGAATACCACTAATAATGAATCCTCTGAGAGTGATAATGAAGAGCTTGAACAAGCTTATGAAAAGTTGTATAAGGAGTCTCTTAAGTTATTCAAATTGAATGACAAACTCACAAAGAAACTCAAAGCATGTGAATGTGAGAATGTCAAACTTAAGGAGGAGATTTCCAAGGCTAGGATCAATGCCATCAAGATAGCTGATGATCAACAAGTTCTTTGTGCAAAACTGTTGACTTGTGAGACAGAGAGGAATGAGCTACAGGAAACTCATGCCATGTATGAAGAAAAGATTGAATCTCTCGAGATGTCACAAGTTGCCTTGGAAGAACTGATGATCAAGAAAGAGGAAGAGCTCAAGTGTGCCACAGTTACCATTGGTCTTTGGAACAAAGGATCAAAGACTTTGGAGGATATCATTGGGTCTCAACAAATCTGTTCAGACAAGAGTGGCATTGGCTTTGGAGATAAGAGAGAGCAAAAACAGAGTGCTTCCACATCTTGTGATACAAGAACTCAAGGAAAGGGAGGACAAAAGATTCAACAAGAGAAAAGACTTCTCAAACTCCCTAGAGTTGGTAAGGTAAAAGAAAAGGTACATCCTGTTTTTTATTTGTCATTATTGTGGTATGCATGGTCATATTCGCCCTTATTGTTATAAGTTGCATGGGAGAATGTCTCAAAAGGGTAGAAATTCGAATACTTTTTGGGTTAGGAAACAACCTTACATGTCTAGGCGGAATACCAAGATTCATGAGAGTGTTCACAACACCATGACATTTACCAAGGACCGCTAGACCTGATTTTGTTAAGACCAAAAAAGATTTGGGTGAGAAAACTTGACTTGTGTTGATGTGTTTTAGTTTTCATCTATTCATACTACATGTTCTTAAAATCTCCAAGTTGCATCTATTTATGTTTTCCATCTCATACTTCAAGATAATCTTGTCATATGTTTATTGCTTTTTTATATACTCTTGTGGGACTAATAGTTGTTTTGGAGATTGTGGCACTAATAGTTGTTTTGCAGATCATGACCTTGAGAAATAAGTTTGTAAAGAGATTTGGTTATATGTGCTAGTTCCTAGTTGGTAGTGTTGTTCTTGTTTTGATTGGAATATTGTTTTAGTATTTTTGTTAGGAAATTTGTTTTAGATTGGTTTTATCCAGGATTTGACAAAGGGGGAGATTGTTAGGACTTTTTGTTGTCAAATTCCATGAATCAAAACCAAGGTTGTAACAAGAGTTCTTTAAAAAAGTTAGTTTCCTTCAAAAACAAGATTACTTGGGAGTTTTGAATGAAGTTGGTCTTCTACAAGATTCCAACAACATGATTACTTGGGAGTTCTGAAAGAAGTTGATTTGCTACAAGAAGTTGATTTTCTACAAGAAGTTGAAACTCTGCAAGAAGTTGGTTTTCTGCAAGAAGTTTTTTCCAATCTTGGATTACTTTTGGTTCTCTATAAATACTTGGTTTTCTCCCAAAACTAAGTAATGGATTGAAGTCCTCCAGATCTTCTTTTTGGTTATTAAAGGTTTATATCTGGGGATATTTTATTTTTCTTTGATGTCTTATTGAGTATTCAACTCATGATCTGAAAAGGCTACATCAAAGGTTTTGTTTGTTACACAAAAGAGAGAGTTGTTCTTCAGTTGTGGATTCTGAAGAATTTGGTCTGAAGCTTCGGTGGTGGAATCCGGAGTGGCTCATCAGAAAGACAATTCCGTGGTGAAGATGGGGTTGGAAGAGGCACATAGAGGTTGGTTCAATTAGGCGTTGTGGATTCGCTAGATAATTGAGAGTGATACCTGTGTAATTCCTTTATATCTTCTTAGTGGATTGTTCTGGTGGCTGTGGCCCGTGGTTTTTTGATCACAATTGGAAGGTGTCCAATTGTGGTTTTTCCACGTAAAATCTTTGTGTCTCTTTCTCTTGATTGTTTGATTGGGATTTTTATATTCTGCTTAAAATTGATACATAATCACAAATCAACATCTAGGAGGTTTCTAGATTTTTCAAAATTGTACTTTGACCCTTCACTTTCAATTATCCATATCAACTCTCTATTCCTTAACTTAAGTCACAATATTACTCTTCTGTCCTAAGGACGAAATATGGCATACGAATCACATGTGACATTTTTTTTACTTAGGGGTTGTTTGGGATGACCTAAATAAGAAAAGTAGAGAGATGATGTGATAGAAAAAAGTAGAGAAGTAGAGAGACCTAAATAAGTGTACTTTTTGTCTTTTTACGAAAATGTATGCAGAAAAGTAGAGAGATGATGTGATAAAAAAAAATAAAAAGATAAAAAGTGTGTACTTATTTAGGATAGCCAAACTTGGAATTAATTAGTCCATCTAATTTTCACCAAAATTCTACTCTGTCCCTTGTACATTCACGAAAATTGTCTGTTGACTTTTAGTTGTGCTATAAATTTTTTTTTTTTTTTTTGTCCCTTGCACATTCATGAAAATTTGACTTTTAATTGTGCTATAAAAAAATTTCATATGTGATAAACGCGTTAATTTTTGTCATTGTTAATGATAAATTACAGGGAAAATGAAATTACAAATTAACTTAAATTTATTTAATTGTCAATTGGAAGTCAAAGGTTCACCACTTTCACGCAGCTCTGCTGTATGTTCTCTGACTACTTCGAAGTGTGGATGATTGCATTTGATGTCGACATATGTGGAATTGTATTCTTGTCATCTTTTTCCTGGTCTTGGCGACAACGAGACGCTAAAACATTGAAAAGAATACCAAAAAATATATAAATAGAAGTGTAATAATTTGAGACCCATTCTTATAAAGATACGAGTCATCCTCTGCTTTGTACTAATTTCCCTTTTGTGCAGATAATAATATGGGTATCAGAAAATATCCATGCTTCATGTTTTTTGTATTCTTCATATGCTGCTTCTTTTTCACCAACATTCTCTCCCATGGAGCTGACACCATCTCTGCAAATCAATCTCTTTCTGGGAACCAGACCATAACCTCTGCTGGTGGGAAGTTTGAACTGGGTTTCTACAAACCAGGTAATTCCTCATACTATTACATATCCATTTGTTACGCCGAAGTATCTACTCTAACAATAGTTTGGGTAGCCAATAGAGATAATCCCATCTCTGATAAGTATTCCTCTGTACTCAAAATCTTAGATGGTAATTTGGTGATTTTAAATGAATCCCAAACCCTGATTTGGTCCACAAATCAGAACTCTACCACTTCCAATTCTGTGGTGGCTGTTCTTGGGGATGATGGGAATTTGATTTTGAGAGATGGGTCTAATTCAAATCAACCAATTTGGCAAAGTTTTGATCACCCTGCTCACACTTGGTTGCCTGGTGCAAAGATTGCTTACAATAAGCTTACCAACACACACCAACGTTTAACTTCATGGAAGAACTCAGACGACCCTTCAACAGGACTGTATTCTCTTAGTCTTGATGCAAATAATAGTCAGTATGTCATGTTTTTGAATGGGTCTAAACAGTATTGGACTAGTGGTCCTTGGGATGGGCAGATTTTCAGCTTAATACCTGAAATGAGACATAATTATATGCATAATTATATCTATCAGGACAACGAGAATGAGAGTTACTTCACATATTCTTTTCTTAATCCTTCAATTATTTCTAGAATTATTATGGATATTTCAGGGCAACTCCATCAACTCATTTGGTGGGAATGCACACAGGAGTGGAATTTGTTTTGGGTTCGGCCGAGACAGCAATGTGAGGTTTATGATTTCTGCGGGCAATATGGAATATGCAATAATATTATACAACCCTTCTGTAATTGTTTGATAGGTTTCAATCCTAAGTCGCTCAATGATTGGAATTTTAGTGATTATTCTGGGGGTTGTGTGAGGAGAACTGAGTTGTTGTGTGGGAATATTACTGCTGCTAATCAAGAGAAAGACAGGTTTTGGGAAATTTCCACCACGAGATTGCCTGAGTTTCCTCAATCTGTGGCTGTTGGCAGTGCCGCTGAATGTGAATCTTCTTGCTTGAATAATTGCTCTTGCACTGCTTATGCTTATGATAGCAATGGGTGTTCAATTTGGATTGGGGAGCTCATGAATCTGCAAGATGGTAGTGGAAACACTCTTTATCTCAGACTTGCTGCTTCTGAGTTTCCAAAGCCTAAATTTATAAAGGGGATAATTATTGGTGCTGTTGTGGGTTCAATTGCATTGGTAGTCATCTTGGTCCTCGTGTGTGTTGTTCTCTTGAAGCGACAAAACGGGATTGTAGCAACCCATAGTTTGCTTTGGCGAAACACTTCTCGTTGGTTGAGCTTTCTGCATGAAGAGAGGATGGCAACAGTATATGGTTCATTGGTTGCATTTAGATACAAAGATCTGCAAAAAGCAACCAAAAATTTCTCGGACAAAATTGGGGGAGGAGGTTTTGGTTCTGTTTTCAAAGGGACATTGCCTGATTCCACTGTTATAGCTGTGAAGAAGCTGGAAAGCATCAACCAAGGAGAGAAGCAATTTCGAGTAGAAGTCAGCACCCTTGGGACTATCCAACATGTTAATCTTGTTCGGCTTTGTGGGTTCTGCTCTGAAGGTAAAGAGAAGTTGTTGGTATATGATTACATGCAGAATGGATCCTTGGATTCCCATCTTTTTCATGAAAAGGAGTCAAAGGTTTTGGACTGGAAAAAAAGGTACCAAATTGCACTAGGGACAGCTAGGGGGTTGGCTTATCTCCATGAAAACTGCAGAGACTGTATCATACATTGTGACATAAAGCCAGCAAACATTCTATTAGATGTCGACTTCCGCCCAAAAGTAGCAGATTTTGGTTTGGCAAAGCTTCTTGGGCGAGAATTCAGCAGGGTTCTGACAACCATGAGAGGGACAATGGGCTATCTTGCGCCAGAGTGGATATTAGGGTTGGCCATTACCACCAAAGCTGATGTGTACAGCTACGGTATGATGCTATTTGAATTGATATCAGGAAAAAGAAACACTGATCAATCTGAAGAAAGGATAGTTAAATTCTTTCCAATTTGGGTTGCAGTTGTAGTCGCAGAAGGTGGTGATGTCCTTAATTTGTTAGACCATAGGTTGGAGAAACATGTTGACATTGAAGAGGTATGGAGAATTTGTAAAGTTGCTTCTTGGTGCATCCAAGATGATGAGAATGATAGGCCATCAATGGGTCAGGTAGTTCAGATCCTCGAAGGGATTCTGGATGTGAACCTGTCTCCAATTCCTCGCTTGCTCCAAGCCCTTGTTGCCGACTAGGAGCATATCTATAATTTTTCTCATTTCTTCATTGATTCGTTCTTCGATCAAATGGAAGTCACAACTATGGAGCAATCCTTCAAGTGTTTCCTCAAGCAAAGAGCACTGTATTGTCCAGTTTCAAGTCAAAAACAATAAATCATGGGTGTGCTTGAGCACTATATATTATTGGGTTTTGTACTTGGTATGTATTGTTTTGTTGTCTTATAATCAATGCAACTGGTTTATGGTTTTGCTGTAGGATTGTGCATTGTTCGACTTTTCATGTACATCTCTTAGAAGTACAAGTGTAAAGCAAAATAAGTCCCCAAGGGTTAGTGAATTCTACTGTTTTCAATGAATTTGTTAGAAATTCTACTGTTTTGAAATATTATTATTATTATTATTATTAAAAATTTTAAACTTGTGTTCGGATCTTGAAATTGTAGAGGATAAAACAAAGAAATTAGAAATGAAAAGTTTAGCTTCTACTTCATGGACTTCGAAGATTCAAACACAATCTTAGAGTGTGTTTGGATGAAAAATGAGATTTTTCAATCTTCCAGTGAACTTGGAGGGAACATGCAGGGATAAATTATGGAGCAATCCTTCAACTGTTTCCTCAGGCCAAGAGCACTGTATTGTCCAGTTTCAAGTCTAAGACAATAAATCATGGGTGTGCTTGAGCACTACATATTATTGGGTTTTGTACTTGGTATGTATTGTGCATTGTTCAACTTTTCATGTACGTCTCTCAGAAGTACAAGTGTGTTAAATAAGTCCCCAACGTTTAGTAAATTCTACGGTTTTCAATGAATTTGTTAGAAATTCTACTGTTTTGAATTGTTATTATTATTATTATTGTTAAAATTTTTGAACTTGTGTTCGGATCTTGAAATTGCGGAGGATAAAAAAGAGAAATTAGAAGTGAAAAGTTTAGCTTCTACTCCATGGACTTTGAAGATTCAAACACAATCTTAGAGTGTGTTTGGATGAAAAATAAGATTCTTCAATCTTCCAGTGAACTTAGAGGGACGTGCAGGAATAAATTACCTATGAAACCCTTTTTCTGAAGGATGCTATATCAAAAGATATTTTCTTTTGTTATGGTCCAAAAAAGTTTAAACACAAATTTTGAATCTTCTCAGAGTTGTATGTGGATGTTACTGCTCACACTTTTTTTTTTTTTTTTTGATTCACAAATGTTAGATGTTAGTTGTTAGTTGCTAAATTAGCACTTATGGGAGAAAATCTCCCTACCTTTGGGAAAACATCTAAGTGCTTGCACTCCCTTAATTTAACCTCCTAAGGAGAATTGAATCCATGACCTCCTTGGGACTAAGTTCTAAGAAAGGCATGATGGCCAATTAGGCTAGACCTAGTTTGTTTGTTACTGCTCACACTTTTGGTTGACTGAAATGAAATAAAATGTAATAATTATTTTATTAAATTATTTATTTTTATGTTTGGTTGGTTAAAAAAACAATAATAAATATATTATAAATAAAATTATCATTTACCATTATAAAATAATAATTATTTTATAAAAGAATTTAAAGAATGAACCATTTTATTTTATTTTATTTTATTTCATTTTAATAACTAAATAGAGCGTTAGAATTAAGAATAGCTTAACAATCAATACAATGAAGAAAGAGGATGTTGGGAGAGACATTAAGTTATATATATTTAGGAATGAACATTTGAAAAATTTTGACATTACATTACATTTGCGCATATATATCTTATCTTATCTTACTATAATATACGAGGCAGTTGCCCCAGCATGGCTCTCTTTTTTTCTTTGCCTTTTGTTTTGTGTTTGTATGCTTTTTTTCTTTCTTTTTTTGTGGCCTGGACAATTTCATAATTTTCATATTTTGTTTATATTTTTTGTCCCTTTTGATAACACTTATAAATCAATTAATTAACCCCCACCCCCCCCCCCCCCCCCCCAAAAAAAAAAAATCACTAATTGTGTTTGATTGCAATTTTAGATTATAATTTATTGCATTTTTTCAACTAATTTGAAAAAAAAAATGAGAAATATTTTTAATTTGTAAATTTTTTTTTTTTTTTTTTTTTTTTTTTTGTTACAGGGAAATCCTCCCACCCTCCCGCAGGTCCAAGGCAGCGCCCCATGAGGAGATCACCAGGGTGTCCTGTTGTCCGTTCCGAGTAAGAGACTATAACCTGGAAGCTTGTCCCGACCTCCCAAGGCAAGCTTCGATTAAGTCAAGACTTTCGTCCAGGAGATTGGCCCAGGGGGGAATTGAACTTGTGACCTTGGGGCCTAAACCCCAAGGCCTTACCACAATGCCACAACCCCTTGGGTTAATTTGTAAAATTTAATTTTTAAAACTTATTTAAAACTCTTAATACATATGGATAAAATAACTCTATTAGATTTACATTTTCTTAGTACATATCTATTAAAAGTCCAACATTAAATCCTTATTTTATTCTCTATTGTTTCTCACTCACATCTTTCAAAGTCTTTATCTTTTAAATTTATTATTACTCAAAGCTCACATTAGTTTATTATTTGAATCATTCATCATCCTTATAGAAGATTTGAAAGATAAAAGCTCATATTTTGAAAAGGATATTGTTCACGACAAAACTAATAATGAAGACGTGAGTTTTTATGATAAAATTGTTTTTTTAGCACTTATTTATTTAGTACAAATTTGAAATTCCATTTTTGGTTGGCTAGTAGTCCTTTGAAAAAAATAAGTTTAATTTGAAAATAGAAGTCCAAATTTTTATTTTTGGTTCGAAAGTTAGAAGTTCGAGTGAGAAAAAAATTGTTCAATTTACCATGTCTGAACTGTGAGTTCCATACAAAAAATCAATGTCGATTACCAAATAACCAAAAAATGTTTAAAAAATGGTAAAAAAAATATTTTAAAAAAAGACTGAATACTATAATCATTATCACACATGTTCCTTGATTTGTATTAATAAAGTAAGCATTACAATTTTATATTCACATACATATAATCATAATCTAAAAAAGTTATTCGTACACAAATATATGCAAATACGAGCATAAATCTATACAAATATATGAACTAGTAACACATTACACTGGATCTTCATGAATTTTTACCTTTAACTAAGGAAGATTTGGTGATAGATCTCTCACTGTCTAATTTATCTTTCAAAAGGACAAGAATTATATAGATCCTTTCAAAACTCGCTAATATTTTAAAACTTGTTTATTTTACTATACTACCCTCATATGTGTATATATATAAATATCAGCTCTCCTGTAAAGTCATCATCACAGTGTATTTCAGAGTAAAATTTTACTTTGAATCCTAGTAAACATTACTCTAATTCAGAGTTAAATTTTACTCTGAATTAGAGTAAAATTTATTATGATTCAAAATAAAATTTTCTATCGTTAAGCACATATATTGCCTTAGAGGTAAAATTTTACTCTCATTTTATCAAACGAAAACAGAGCACATACCAGAGTTAAATTTTACTCTCATTCTGTCAAATAAAAATAGTGCGCATACCAGAGTAAAATTTTACTCTCATTCTATCAAACAAAAATAGAAAACATACCAGAGAAAAAAAATAGAGAAATAGAGAGATAGAGAGAGCACATATATTGCCTTAGATTTGGTTCAAACCAGAGTAAAATTTTACTATATGAAAAACAGAGCATGATGAGGAGACAAAGAGAAAAAGAGGGAGATAATATAGATCTGAGATGATAGATCTCAAATCTGAAGTCATCAATCTCAGATCTAAAGTCTTGGATGCTAAGGATGACGATTGTGGCATCGAATGGCACTGGTGGTTGAGATGCTGGTGGTGAAACGGTAGTGGTAGTGGTGGTGATGAACAACATCGATGGTTGAGACAATGTTAGTGGAGACGACGGAGGTGGTGGAAACGATGGTAGTCATGGTAGTCGTGGTAGTAGAGATGGTGATGGTGGTGGTCTAGACGGTGGTGGTAGTGGTGGTGAGAGCTCTTAGAAAGAGATGGAGAAAAAAAAGAGCTAAGAGATAGATGACAAACTGATGATGAGAAATAGGAGAAAGATAGAGAGTGTGTGTGTGAAGAGGTAAATTTGTCACACAAAATATAAATCTGAAAATGTTTGTCCTTTATATATGACTTTATAATTATGAGGGGGTTTTGAAAATATAATTTTTTTTTTTTTTTTTTGGGATCGTTTTAACAAGAAAAAGAAGATAAGAGGGGCTTATGGCTAAATTTCCCTTTAAATAATGGAGATGCTTTCAACAATGGAGATTAATGGAGGTCTGATGGAATTTCTCTTGCGAATGGGTAACTATATGATTGAGTGGGTGTAACTAGAGTATGTGTACACTTTTGATTTGTTTATCATGAAAGGATATCCTTCGAATAATTGTATGTGTTCGTGTGTGGAGTGAGAAAATTATAATTTTTTAAGTTTGTAACTAAGAGAAATATGCACTAAGAGTAAATGATGTGTGGAAATAAAAATTTTCCTTGCGTCAAAAATAAAAATTAAAAAAAAATAGAGTATGAGATTTGCTTAATTTAGTTATATCCAAAAACAATAATTTGCTACAATTGATTCTATTTTATGTTTTATTAATATTTTTAAAATAATTAGTTGTGTTTTTATTGTATAGGATCTAGATGTTTATGCATATTTTAGTAGACTAGATTATTTTTAGGAGTTTTCTCACGTTCTGGCACTATGTTAGGAGGGATACAACAAGAAACATGTACCCCCCGTTTGTTAGGCAGGAAAGTATTTTCTATGGAAATTTCTTTTTTAGAGAATTTTTTTTGGAGATTTTATTTTTATTTTTATTTTTATTTATTTTTTTATGTTTGGTGGTGATGGCAGTAGGACAAAGGTAGAAGTGGAGATGGTGGCATGGTGGTGTGGTGATGGAGGTAAAACTGGTGGTGGTTGTGTAGTGACCTTGATAAAATTTTAATTAGTAAAACATTTTCTGTTCAAATATATTTATTTTTGATTGACCATAAAAAAAAAAATTTCATTAATTTTTATTTTTTATTATGCCAAATATAAAAAAGTAAAAATAAAAAATTCACCCAAACAAACAGCGTTAGTGAAATTGGACTATTATTTTTGGGCTTCCATATTTAGAAAAATAGTGGATTCTTCTGAGTATAATTGGATCCATAAACTCACACAATCAAAGTTGTCGTGAGTGGAGATAACATTGTCATTTGGAAAAAAAGTCATGATAGATCCTTGACTTCTGAAAATTATAGGTGTTGATTAACCTATAACAAGAAGATGAGAATCCGGCAGTGATTTGTCCACCTGGGAGCATTCTGATGATCAAGTCAGTAAACAAATATCTCTCACAGATAACAAATAGTGCTTAACTCCTAAGAAAGAACATAAAAAGCATACCTTAGACTCACGAGGGTGCCTCGCTTTTATAACCAGCAATGACCTAATCCCTTTATAAGTCTCACTTCAATGGACTCAGGCTCAATACTTATCCTGGACCCTTAGATAGACAGGGATAAACTCTTCTTGAGTCTTATCCTTATCCAAACTGAGACCCTTTCTTGTTCTAGGACTCTTGCCCCTTATCCGTTTATCTCGGATTCCGAAATCTCCGCAAATAACCTTAGCCTAACTAAGATCATCTCAGCAGTTCAACCAAGCCACGTGACACCTCAGCTGACACTTCAGCGTCACCTTAGCCACGTGCTATTATTCATAAAATACTCCCCCACAGATATCATCCAATCTCCCAAACCTAATCCTCCTCTAACCAATAGGGACTGGCTTTGGATAACACCAACTTCTCCTAGAATCAAACACTTTCTTTGGCTTGCTATCCAAAATGGAATCAGCACGAGAGAGTTTCTAACACATCGAGGCGGTCACTTTGACCCACAGTGCCAAATCTGCCACTCTCAAGCTCTTAAGGACACAAATCATGTTCTTCACACCTACACTGTTGCAAAGAATACTCAGTCCAAACTCCTCCCAACTTCGCCTATCTCTTGGTCCCTTACGCTGTGTTTAGTTAGAGTATTTGAGAAGAGATTTGAAAAGAAAAGAAAAAAGATGTGTGAAATTAGGTAAAATGTAAATATATTTTATTTACATTTCACTTACATTTTCTCTTTTCCTTTTTAAATCTATTCTCAAATTCGCCAACCAAACACAACGTTAATCTCACTGAGTGGCTCAAATCAAATTCCACCTCCAAATCAAACCATAGTTCAGGTATTCCTTGGGCTAACATCATCACCACAACTTGCTGGAACCTTCGGCTTAAAAGAAATAACCTCATCCTTAATCCCACACCCAAAACCCAAGCCCCATCCCTGAACCCACCCCTATCATCCTTAACAAAACCTCTGAATGATTCCTTCTCTCAGCCCAAATCAGAAGCCCAACTGCAAAAATCCCAACCCAGATCAGTTGACGCCCACCCGATGTTGGTTGTTTGAAATTGAACACATGCCTCCAAAGGTAACCCTGGCCCAACAAGTGGAGGAGGCATTATTGGTGATCATGAAGGAAAATGGAGATCATGGGCTTCTACAGATGAATGGATACAATGTCAAGAGGGATTATATTTGAATTCAAAATATGTCTCAGTGCGCCCAATCTAAATTCATAAGTTTTAATTTATGTTATATTATAATATAAATTTACTAATAAGGACAACACATATTAAATCTTAAAAAATATATATATATTTTTTCTCATAGTATACTTTAATCAGTTATTCCTATTCACAATCTCTGTATATTCTTTCCTAAGAGATCAAAGTTATTTCTTATTCTTCTTCCTCCCTTTAAAACTGCAATCCACCCTACCAAAACTCACCATCATCATCAACATCATCGTTTTTTATTATTTTAAAACCCTAAACCTTAGAAGAAAGTCTGAGCAAAATCAAATAATAGATGAGAGTAATAATCAAAATAATTTTTTGAAGCAATCCATCAAAAAGGAGGTAAGTATTCATATAAAGGGGTTTCAGAATTTTTGTAAAGTATCATCAATTATTTTCTATATCATTTTTTTAACAAAACTTAAAGGGCACGGTAGTTAGATTAACAATAACATATTATTGGAGCTGTTCTTATTTTGTTATTTAAATAGTATATTATTTGAGAACTATTCTTTCTTGTTACTGTCTGATGCTTATACGCTTATAAGTTTGATTTTTACTTTCCACAAACATTCTTGTGGATGATTTATGATGTAATTTTTTTTTCTATATTGAAAAGTTTTATAATATTTATGTAAAAGTCTGATTTTTTCTGTATTTATAATGCTTATGTATCTATAGGTTTGGTTTTTTTTTTCTTCTATATTTGAGAATTATTTTATGTATTGAAAAGTTTTTGAAATAATTTAGTTTTTTTTTAATTTGTTTATTATTTATTATTAGGGTTTACCTTGAGGGTAATTTGGAAAAAATAATAAGGTGTAATGAGAGTAAAATAAAATTTTAAATAATTAAATAGTGTATATTTAGAAATTGAGAGTAATTAATGATTTAAGTGTAAATAGAATCCCCCAATGTCAAGCATAGAAGCAGAACTCTGGGCCTTGCGTGATGGGCTTAGAATGGCAGCTGAAACAAATCTGAGAAATATCACTGTTGAATTGGATGCAAGAATGGTCATTCATTGGCCTTGTTCTGGAAAAAAATAATACAAACTCTAAAGTTACAAAATGTCATACTTGATTGCAGGTTTTTCCTGGACAAACTGAGGATTTCGGAGCTTAACCACTGTTACAGAGAAGCAAATGCATGTGCTGCCTTGTTGGCAAACTGGGAGCAAGATGGAGTTAGGATTTCATATATTTCATATATCTATTTCTATTGTTTTCAATCAACTGGCACTAAGTGGTGTTTTGAGAAATTGGTAAAAAATTGATTTATTTATCTTTTTTAGCTTTTTTGGCTAAAAAAGCTGGCTTTTTGTGTAAAAAAATTTAAAAACCAAAAAACTAACTTTTTTAGTGTGTTGCCAAAAGACCCTTAAATATTAAAAGACAAACTTGTACTCGAATGATTTAAGTTTATGAAGTACCATTTAAAAAAAAAAAAAAGTTGCCGTTAGTGGTATTTTTTTATTTTTTATTTTTAGAATCGAGTTGAACAAAGTCACATTTATTATATATACTATATATATATAAAAAGAAATTATTTGATCAAAATAATTCTCAAAAAAAAAAAGAAAAAAACAAAACAAAACAAAACAAAATTTTGACTTGATCAATTATCCTAGTTTCCCAATCAAATCAAAAATAAACCAAAATCTCTCTCATTGAATACAACAAAAGCTTCTTCATTACATTTACACATTTTTCATTTTCATAGTAAAAAAAAAAAACTCCTTGTAAAAAAAATTTTATTGTGAAGGTTAGAGGACTTTTAAATAGGGGGATTTTAAGAAATTATTTTTCAAGTATTTATATCACAATTAGTTCATAATATATTCTCATAAGTTCTATTATTTGGATATTTGATTTATCAAATCCTACTTCTCATATTTAAGATATTTTATGAATAATTTTATCCTTATAAGTATTTTTTGAATGTTTAGCAACTTGGTAATATAAAAATTCATTATTTATAGTATGAATGTTCACATTGCGAAATATTCACACTGTCAATGTGAATATTATTATTATAGATATTTTGATAACTATGTCACCCATAAGACTTGTTGAAATATAAAAATAATAATTTGGGCTAAATAGAACGTAAGTAGGTAAAATAAATTTATGAATAAATAGCCCTTTTAAATAATAAAATTTTTTTTTTTTAAATAATTATTAAAATATTTAAAAATGAAATTTACAATATAAAATTTATAAAGAGTTCCAATTAAAATATAGTTGTTGATCTCCCCTTATTACTCTGTAGTTTTCGATCATCAAAATATTTAGTTTTGCATTATCTAGGAATGAAATTCACAAAATTATAGTTGTATCACCAAAGTAAAATAATCAAATGTATTAGCTTAGTTGGCTATTTATATATAAATTTATTTTGGAGGTCAATGGCAAATTTTTTGCTAGAAAATCATTAAGTATTTCTCTCTAATTATCAAGGTTCTTTGCTCTATTGAGTTGTTTACCTTCTCTCAAGGATCAAATCTTGCTAAAGAAAAAGATTAATTATTTATTATTAATATTTTTTTTTTTTTTTGTATTGAGTTGTTGACCTTCTCTTATAAAACATTTAGGTATGTTTGATTGGACGGACTAGATAAAAGGGGATTAGAATTCATCAGACTTAAGTCCTGGGACTGTGAATCCCCCAGACTATTTGATTGAATTGGATATGTATCCTGTGTTTGTTTTTTTATGGGATTAGATGTCTGGAAAGGACTATTTTTAGTGTATCCAACGTTTGGTTGGACGAACTGGATAGGATAAATGAACAAAAGACTATTTTACCCTTTTTCAATTAGTTACTAAATAATAACAATACTAAACATATCTTTAATATTTTAATTATTTTTAGCTAGGTTAAATAAAAATTTATTTTATTGTATTTTTTAAACAATTAAATAAATTTATTTTTTTAAATAAAATAAATAAAATATCAATAAAAATATGTGTTATTTTTTTAATTAAAATTTTAAATAATTTTTTTTTAAAAAATAATAATAATTAAACAATGAAATTAAATAAAACATCTATTGACATTTAAATAATGAAATTAAATAAAATATAAACAAAATTTTAAAATAAAATATCTATAAAAAATTATTTTAAAAAATTAAATAAATAAAACATCAATAAAAAGTTAAATAAAATTATTTTATTTTTAAATTGAGACATTTAAATTTTATTGAATTTTACTAAATATAATACATAATTAAATAGTAGAGAGTTAAAATGGTCATTTTACCACCTAATTCCAACAGTAAACAATCCCCCCAAAACTGTCCCATACCTCACCTCCCCCCCCCTCCCCCTCGCGGATAGTATAATCCCCCATATGGGGGATAAGGAATCCGGCCAGACTCCATGTCCGGCGGATTAAAACAAAAAACAAACGATGGACTACTCACTCCTTCAGATAAGTAATCCAAATAGTGAATAGTCCCCCCCTAATCCCCCCAATGTGTTTGATTGGGGGATAAGAGAGGACTATTTACTATGTGGATTATAATTTGGGGGAAGTATCTAATTCGGTGTTTGTTTTTTTTTAATCTGCTGGACTCCTTATCCCCCATATGGGGGATTATACTATCCAAAGGGGGGTGTAGGACAATTTTGGAGGGACTATTTACTGTTGAGATTAGGTGGTGAAATAACCATTTTGACCTTCTACTATTTAATTATGTATTATATTTAGTAAAATTCAATAAAATTTAAATGTCTCAATTTAAAAATAAAATAATTTTATTTAACTTTTTATTGATGTTTTATTTATTTTTTTAAATAATTTTTTATAGATATTTTATTTAATTTCATTATTTAAATTTTAATAGATGTTTTATTTAATTTCATTGTTTAATTATTATTATTTTTAAAAACATATTTATTTAAAATTTTAATTAAAAAATAACATATATTTTTATTGATATTTTTTTTATTTTTTAAAAAATTAATTTATTTAATTGTGTAAAAATAAAATAAAATAATTTTTTATTTAATCTAGCTAAAAATAATTAAAATATTAAGATATATTTAATATTGCTATTACTTAGTAAACAATTGAAAAAGGGTAAAATAGTCTTTTGTTCATTTATCCAGTCCAGTCCGTCCAACCAAACTTTAGATTCACTAAAAATAGTCATTTCCAGACATCTAATCCCATGAGAAAACAAACACAGGATACATATCCAATCCAACCAAATAGTCCGGGGGATTCACTATTCTAGGATTCAAGTCCGATGGATTCTAATCCCCTATTTTCCAGTCCTCCAAATCAAACACACCTAGTGGTCAAATCTTGCTAAAGAGAAAGATTGGGTTTGTTTATTTTCACTAAGGGGTCAATTTTTGATGTAATAATCTAGTTAGATATATTTTTTTCCATATTTATAATTAATCTTCCACTTAATGAAAAAACAAAAAAAAGACAAAAACTAAAGTAACAGAGGAAACATATTTTAGGGATTATAAAGGTATTTTATCTGTTAATGATTTAGACTATCCGATTGAGATTGGAGCATTTTGGCTCAAATTAGAAAATTAAAAAATAAAAGTGACAAAACTAAAACTTAGCTAATCATAAAATGTGCTCAGTCAAGACTATATGTTTATTTTATCTCAAGTTCTATTATGTTAAATTACTAGGATTATTGACAGCAAGAACATATATATGGGATAAAATATATCTATAGTCATTATAATGTTATATTAGCAACTTTATTATTATATCATCTTTAATGTATTATCTCATGTGTTAGCATTGTATTTTAAAAAATACGAATACTAACACATGACACAAACACTACCACAAAAATTTTAAAAAACAAAAAATAAAAAAAGTAAGACACCACGTGTGAAGGACATACAAAATATATAATTTTATATAATAATAAAGGGATAAACTTCGCTTCGGTCCACTATTGTTTGGGTTTGTAGGGCTCACTATGGGTTCCACTTTGATGATCCGAACTGTTCATGTTTTAAGTCACAATATTTTGATCATCCATGATAAAAACTAGGTCAATCTGATAACCATAGCTATATTAGTTTGTGATTTTATTTGTAAAAAAACGACGATAAATATTATTTGAAAACTAAGCCATCCTTTTTTGGAGAGACAAATATAATATTAGCTGTATTAGTTTGTGACATTTATTTGTAAAAAAAAATGAACGACAAATATTATTTGAAAACTAAACTATTTATTTTTTTGGCAGACAAATATGATAAACTACCGTAATTACCATTATCGGATTGATGTAAAATGAACAAAATAAAAATAAATAAATAAATTGAACATAACATGTTTTTTAATTCTACTTGCCACATGTACAAAATTGGTTAACAGCCTTATATGAATTAATTGAAAAAATATTTCTTTTTGATTTTTAATTGAAATAAATTTATGACATCATCAAAAAAATGTTTATTAACGTGATGATTTATTAATAAAATGGGCCATTTATTATGAAATTGGAAATTTCAGGAGACGTATTTGGTCTTTTCATCATTTTAGTCCCTATAATTTCAATTGGCTCGCTTTTGACTATAAATTTACGGATTTATCTCAATTTATTCCAATTGCTTATAATTATTAACATTTTTTAGTGAAAAATATGTATATAACTGACATATTTTTTAGAGGCAAAATTATAAATTTACTTAACTCAGTTAGTTAACTTCAACCAATTCAATAATCATTTTTTGTCAAAATACTATTGGTATTATCAATTGTACAAAATTAACATAAAATTTAAAATTAAAGATCAAAATTGATCTAATTAAAAATGTAGGGTCCAAAATTAAAATTTATTTATTTTATTTAAATTATGAACAAACTTATTTAAATATAAATAAATAAATTTATTTTTGGTACGTCACCTCACCTCACCTCACCTCATTACCAATTCTCCACCTTTCTGTCTCTCTTTTTATTTTCAGTTTTGATTGGTAGCTCGAATCCGAATCCCTCGAATCCCCCGAAACGACGTCGTTTCGTATTTTTTTTTTTTTTTTTTTTTCCATTTCAGACGCAGAGAAACAGGGGAGGAAGAAGAGAAGAGAAGAGAAGAAGAAGAAGAGAAGGGAAGGGGGAGGGGGAGGGGAGGAAGAGAAGGGGAGGGGGGAGGGGAGGAAGAGAAGGGGAGGGGGCCAACAAACTAGGGCTGGAGGCGGAGGAGGAGCTGCCGGAGGCGGGGCGGAGGCGAGGCGACGCCGGACGACGAGCTTCGAGCTGCGGACGACGCCGGGCGACGAGCTGCGGACGACGAGCTTTGGACGACGCCGGGCGACGCTGGCCTCCTCTCTCTCTCTCTCTCTCTCTCTCTCTCTCTCTCTCTCTCGGGGGATTCGGGGGGGAGTTCATTCGAGCTCCCAACCTTTATTCTTTTATTTTATCTTGCTTTGTTTTTTTACTAATGTTGTGTTTGATTAAGGGATTTGGGGAGAGATTTGGAAAGAGAAATGCAAAAGGTAGGTGAAATGTGAATAAAACATGCCTTTTCCCTTTTCCTTTCCCTTTCCAAATCCCTCTCTAAATCTCCCAACCAAACACAGCATAAAGGAAATATGGAAACACAGGAAAGCAAAGCTCCCTGGTGGCCGGGGAATAAACAGAAGGAAAAAAATGAAATAAGGGTTTATCATTCGTCATGTTTTATATTATCTTTATTTATTATTTATATTATAAATTTGTAGTTCTTTTATCTTCTATAATTTAGTGAGTTATTAGGTATTCTTTCTCTCTTTCTCACTCTTACACACACCATACCCCTCTTTTTGTCTCTTATTTATGATCATCTTATTTTAAAATATGAGACCCTGTTTGTTTTATTAGATATAAAATAGAAGATATAATATGATGTGAGATATAATAAGAATATATAATGAATATGATATATATATTGGATAATATATCCCCAAATCATGTTTGTTAACTTGATATATACACTACTACAAAAATAGTTAAAGATCACACTTTGACAAAAAAAAAGATCTCACTTTTATTAGAAGTGTGATAAAAAAAATTAGATTGATGTTTTAATCACACTTAATTTGATTAAGTGTGATAATATTTATTTTTTATGTCACTTTTCAATTAAGTGTGATTATATATATAGATTTTTAATCACACCTTCTAATTAAAGTGTGATTATATACTTTTTAATCACACTTTTTAAACAAGTGTGATTGTATATATATTTTTTAATCACACATTCTAATTAAAGTGTGATTATTTATATATTTTTTAATCACACCTTCTAATTAAAGTGTGATTATATATACACTACTACTTTTAATCACACTTTTTAAATAAGTGTGATTGTATATATATTTTTTAATCACACATTCTAATTAAAGTGTGATTATTTATATATTTTTTAATCACACCTTCTAATTAAAGTGTGATTATATATACAATACTACTTTTTAAACAAGTGTGATTGTATATATATATTTTTAATCACACATTCTAATTAAAGTGTGATTATTTATATATTTTTTAATCACACTTTCTAATTAAAGTGTGATTATATATACACTACTACTTTTTAATCACACTTTTTAAATAAGTGTGATTATATATATATTTTTTTATCACACATTCTAATTAAAGTGTGATTATTTATATATATTTTTTAATCACACATTCTAATTAAAGTGTGATTATATATACACTATTGCTTTTTAATCACACTTTTTAAATAAGTGTGATTATTTATATATTTTTTAAGGTAATTAAAATGTGATTATATATACATTACTACTTTTTAATCACACTTTTTAAATAAGTGTGATTGTATAAAATATTTCAAATTGATTTTTATATAAAATATACAATTCTCAAATTTTTAATCACACTTAATTTGATTGAGTGTGATATTATTTATTTTTTATGTCACTTTCTAATTAAGTGCGATTATATATATATAGGGTAAATTACACGAATAATGCTTGGGACCCCCTTGTGGGGGTCACCCCTCACCCCTTTGCCACGTGGCGGGTGGTGATTGGAGGAGCATGAAAAGAAAGAAAAAGAAAAAGAAAAAGAAAATGTAACCAATGAGAGAGAGAGAGAGAGGGGGGGTCAAAGGGGGTGGGGGGAAAAGGGGGGATGAATCATTGCTCAAATTACACTGACACCTCCTAAGGTTTATGTTTATTACAGTTCCCTCTTCACGTTTTGGAAATTACATCTCCCTCCCTGAAGTTTAAAGTTTCATTACAGATTCCCCCCTTAGCAATTTAATTTTTTTAAATGCTAATTTTGCCCTTACTGGGTAAATTACATTGACACCCCTTACATTTTAGAAAATACAATCCCCTTCCTAAGGTTTAAAGTAGCATTACCAATTGCCCCCTCGGTTAGTATTAGTTGGAAAAAAAATTCATTGAAAAAAAATCAATTGGAAAAAAAATTAATTGAAAAAAAAATTATTAGTAAATTTTTTAAATTTCTGTTTAAAAACCAACATAAACTTATTTTTTGAATTTACGTTTTCTTCTCAAATTTACAAACTAAGACAACCATTTATAAATCAAAAAAAATATCAAATAAATTTTTATGACAATTTTTAAAAATTTTGTAAATATAAATTGAAAACTGAAAACGAAATGGTTACCAAACAGGCTTCAGATGGTAAAAATGTCGTAAAATTAATAAATAATTAAATAAGTTACCAACATAAGAAATGACTTATCAAAAGATTCTTAGGCTATGTATGGTTTGATTTTTAGAAAAAAAATTAAAATTAATTTGGTTAAGAAATAAAAAATAAAAAATAATTATCATTTTTATATAATTTTTATCTTTCGATCGGTTAGAAATAATTTTTTACAAATTAAATTGAAACAGCCATATGTATGTATATAACCAGCTCAAAAATTAAAATTAAAATTATTTTTTACCCTTAAAAGATAATTATTTTTTAGTTTTTATTTCTTAACCAAATTAATTTTTAATTTTTAAATTTTTTTTCTAAAAATCAATCCATATATGGCCTAAGAATCTTTTGATAAGTCATTTCTTACGTTGGTAACTTATTTAATTATTTGTCAATTTTACAATATTTTTACCATATAAAACCTGTTTGCTAAAGTGCTATTTGGTAACACTTACGTTTTCAGTTTTCTATTTATATTTACAAAAATTTTAAAAACTCAAATAAAAACTTGTTTGGTAAATTTTTGATTTATAAATCAGTGATCTTAGTTTATAAATTTGGCCAAAAAATGTAAACTCAAAAAATGTGTTTCCGTTTTGAGTTTTTAGTTTTTTTTTTTTTTTACCACCCAACACTAGCCACCACCTGCCACCATTTTCCACCACGGTCTTCCGCCACCACCACTCATCACTCACCACCCACCTGTCACCACCACCCACCACCCTCCAGGAACACCCACCTGCCAGCCACCATCACCCACCTGCCACCCACTTGCCACCACCACCCACCTGCCACCCACTCGCCGCCACCACCCACTTGCCATCTACCCGCCACTACCATTCACCGCCCGCCACCTACTCGCTACCACCACTCAGCACCCATCTACCACCACCATCCACCACCACCACCCACCAACCACCTACCATCCACCCGCCACCACCACCCACCACCCACCACCCACCACCACCACCACTACCACCACTACCCACTCGCTACCATCCGCCACCGTTATCCACCCACCCACCCACCCACCACCACCACCACCACCGTCACCCACCCACCCACCACCACCACCCGCCGCCACCACCTACCACCACCCGACATTCCACCACCCACTTGCCACCATCGCCCACCACCCGCCACCACCACCACCCACTCGCTACCACCCACCACTCGTCACCATCACCCACCCACCCACTCGCCACCACCCACCACCACCCGCTACCCACCACCTACCGTCACCACTTTCCACTACCATCTTCCGCCGCCGCTTGCCACCACTTGTCATTTCTCACTCTTTTTTATATTTTTAAATTTTGTTAAACATTTTGTCAATTACCAAACGCGTTTGTAGTTTATGTTTTTCTAAAAATAAACAAAAACCAGTTTATAAATTTTTTGTAAATATAAACTGAAAACGTATACGTTACCAAACAGACACCATTTCATTTTCAGTTTTCAATTTATATTTACAAAAATTTTAAAAATTGTTATAAAAACTTGTTTGATAATTTTTTTTGTTTATAAATGGTTGTCTCAGTTTGTAAATTTGAGGAAAAAATGTAAATTCAAAAAATAAGTTTACGTTGATTTTTAAATAGAAATTTAAAAATTTTACTAGCAAAATTTTTTTTAATTAATTTTTTTTTTCAATTAATTTTTCTTCAAATAATTTTTTTCCAATTAATTTTTTTTGGTAAATTACACTAACACCCCTTGAAGTTTATGTTTATTACAGTTCTCCCCTCACCTTTTGGAAATTACATTTCCCCCCTAAGATTTAAAGTTTCATTACAGATTTTTCCCTTTAGCAATTTAATTTTTTTAAATACTAATTTTGCCCTCAGTGGGTAAATTACATTGACACCCCTTACATTTTAGAAATTACAATCCCCTCCCTAAGGTTTAAAGTAGCATTACCAATTGGCCCCTTGGTTAGTACCAGTTAGAAAAAAATTTCATTGAAAAAAAATTAATTAAAAAAATTAATTGAAAAAAAATTTATTAGTAAATTTTTTAAATTTCTGTTTAAAAACCAACATAAACTCATTTTTTGAATTTACGCTTTTGGTAATTGAAACACAAAAAATGTGTTTATGTTTTGAGTTTTGAGTTTTTTTTTTTTTTATCACCCAACACTAGTCACCACCTGCCACCATTTTCCACCACCGTCTTCTGCCACCACCACCCACCACCCATCCCTCACCACCACCTGCCACCACCACTCACCACCCACCTGTAGCCACCACCCACCACTCGCCACCACTACCCACTAGCCACCCACCACCCACTACCCACTACCAGCCACCACCCACTCGCCACCACCACCACTCACCTGCCATCTACCCGCTACCACCCACCACTCGCCACTACCATCTACCGCCTGTCACCACCACCCGCCACCTACCTGCCATCCGTCACCCACTCACTACCACCTACCACCCACCACCGTCACCCACCCACCACCACCACCACCCGCTACCTATCCGCCACCACCAGCCATCCGCCACCCACCACCCGCCACCACCACCACCACCACCACCCACTTGCTACCACCCGCCACCGTCACCCACCCATCCACCCACCACTCACCCACCGCCACCGGCCATCCGCCACCCACCTGCCACCACCACCACCCACCACCCGCTACCACCACCTGCCATCCGTCACCCACCCGTCACCACCACCACCACCACCCACTCACTACCACTTACCACCCTCCACTGTCACCCACCAACCCATCCACCACCACCACCACCAGCTACCCACCACCCATCGTCACTACTTTTCACCACCGTTTTCTGCCGCCACTTGTCATTTTTCACTCTTTTTTATATTTTTAAAATTTTAAAACATTTTGTCAATTACCAAACGCGTTTGTAGTTTATGTTTTTCAAAAAATAAACAAAAACTAATTTATATAATTTTTATAAATATAAACTAAAAACGTAAACGTTACCAAATACAACCTGAACTTTTCACAACACGCAATTTTCTGTCGTGAATAATATGACCAGAATAAAAATAGGCAACAAAATGAAATATTCTGGCAGCAAATGATAAAATGAAATACTCTTCAATTGGGCATAGTGTGCTCTCTCTCTCTCTCGCCAAATGATAAAATGAAATGCTCTTCAAATGATAAATTCAACGATATTTTTCTGTTGCAAAAAAAAAAAAAAAAAAAAAGATGTTGTCTTACTCGTTTGATATAACATATCTCTTTTCATTCATTTTTTCATCTTCCCGTCTCTCTGTCTCTATCTTTGTCTCTTCTCTTTATCTCTTTCACTCATCACTCTTCTTTCTCTGTTTGTCTGTTTCTCTCTCTCCTTTTCTCTCTGTGTCTCTTGCCTATCTCTCTTCTCTCTCTGTCTCTCTCACTCATATCTCTTCTCTCTATCTCTCTCATTTATTCTCTCTCTTTCTCTCTCTCTTATCTTTCTATCTCTCTCGCCATCTCTCTTCTCTCTCTATCTTTCTCTTTTTCTGTGTCTCTCTCTCGCTCATCTCTTTTCGCTCTATTTCTCTCTTTTTTTCTATCTCTCCCTCTATATCTCTCTCTCTATCTCTTTTTCTGTCTATCTCTCTCTCTCACTCATCACTCTTCTCTCTCTCCCTGTCTGCTTGTCTATTTGTCTATTTCTCCCTCACTATGTTCACCTTGCTCACTCTCTCCCTCTCATCTTCTCTATTTATTGAGCTCCTTCTCGATTTATCGATCCACTATAAGAAAATACACTTTTAGCAACCATTTTGTCTCTCTCTCTCTCTCTCGCTCATCACTCTATCTCTGTCTCTATCTCTATCTCTCTTCTTTATCTGTCTCTCACAAAATTAAATATTTAACTATGACCACCACCACTACTGACACTACTACTACCATTACCTCTCATCCACCATCGCCACTCCATCTCCTCTACCACTACCACCACTTCACCACTAATCTCCTTCGCGACCACCACCACCACCACCACCACCACCACCATCACCTCTTATCCACCACTTTCACTGTCGCTCACTTTCCTCTACTACAAAAAATTAGTTCTTGGTTTTTAGTGACAAAAAAAAAATGAGTCGCGGAAAAATATTTTTTATTAAAATATTACCCCTACTTCTTCAAAATAAAAAAATAATAATTTTTTTTTCTTAAAATAAAAATGAAACAAATAAATTTTCAACCTTAGTAATTAAAAAAAATAGAAAATAAAAAAAATTCATTAACTACAAAAATATAAATTTATTTTAACCAAAAAAATTTCATTTTCCCACCCTTTAATTCCCCCATTTCTTTTCCCCTTTTGTTTCTCACGATCTCAAATCATCAATCTCCAATCTCTTAAACAAAAAATTCCCAATTTCAAAAATCCCCGAAAAATTACCCACACTTCTACCAAATAAAATAATAATAATAATCAGCTTGCTTGTTTTCATTTTTCAGAAAATTCTACATTCTTATTTTTTGTGTTTTTTTTTTTGTTTTTATTGAATTTTTTTAATATTTTAAACAATTCTTTTACTTTTTAGACACACCTAACATAAATACACCTAAAAAGTAAAAAAATTGTAAAAAAAAATCTTTTAAAAATTTACTAAATACCAAAAATACAAAAAAATATAAAAATTCAGTATATTTTTTATATTTTTATATATTTATTAATTTTTTAAAATATTTTTTCACAAATTTTTTATTTTTTAGACACATCTAAATAAGGTGCATTTAAAAAAGTAAAAAAATGTTTAAAATTTTAAAAATATTCACTAAAAACAAAAAAATACGCAAAACCAAAAAATTTAAACTTTAAAAAACTTAATTCAAAAAACTCAAACCAAATACACTCAATTATTTTTTCATTAAATCAAAAATTATCCCTACATCTACCAAATCCCCCTCTTCTTTTTCCTTTTCGTTTTCCCGCTTTTTCTAATTTCCCCCTTTCTTTTCCCCCCTTTTGTTTTTCTTTCCGTCCTTTTGTTTCTCACTCACGATCCCCAGTCCCCAACCCTTTAAACAAAAATATCCCCAATTTCAAAAATTCCCAAAATACTCTCTCTCTCTCTCTCTCTCTCTCTCTCTCTCTCTCTCTCTCTCGACTGGAAGGTTTTGAAGGAACTAGAGAAAGCAATCAAGGTTTACTTGGGTGCCAAAGATCGATTGCCTCCTCAGGTACTGTGAACTTCTCACATGTTTTCTTTCAATTTTCTGTATTTCATTGTTTACTACTTGAGCACACTTGTTGACCTTTGAATTTACTCCACTGTTTTGCCCTGTAGTTATATATCATTTCTGACTACCTTGTGTCTCCTCAAACTAGACCGTTAAGATAGACATCAACATCGAGAGGGATTTAGCCTATGCGCTTAAAGTTAGAGAATGTCCACAAATTTTGTTTTTGCGGGGCAACAAGATCTTATACAGGGAGAAAGGTATTATTCATGGCATTTTGTTGGGAATTCAAAACTTTTTTGGATAAATATTTTGTCTGGAAATCAATGAACATAGCTTTGTTCTTGCTGTACTGTTTACGTAAGAGTGGTCTCCATACGCAGAGATTCGAACAGCAGATGAGTTGGTTCTCATGATTGCACATTTTTACTATAATGCAAAAAGGCCTTCATGGATTAATGATGAAGCCCTGTTTCCACCATTTCAGCCCAAGCCTAGGTATATGCTAATCCCCTTTCAGCTTTGTTGTTTTTGGATGATCTTATGGGGTGATGACAAAGTTGGGGAGGCCTATTTATACTTGCTTTTGCAGAAAATTGGAAAGGCTAAACTAAAATATGATTGATTAGGCAATAAGATGTCATATATAGATATTATATTATTTTGGTCCTTGAAACGTTGTATCATGTTTTTGTTGGTCTGTGGAACTTGAACCCTTTTCTTCTTGTTGGCATCCACAACCTCTTTTAATACAAGTTCCATAGGCACTGACATGAAATATATGTAGCTCTTTAAATCAAACTTGGTGCTCAGGTTGTATCTTCTGGAGCTGCTGTTTCCTTGAACCCTGAATGGCCCAAGGGTCAAGTGAAGGACGAGACTTGTTGGTCTGATGCAGAATATTGCGGAAGAACTAATGTAATCAATTAAACAAGATTCATTTAAAAGTGTAGGTTCCATGCTCAGTGCTTTGAAATATGAAATGGAGACAGTGCTTTGAATTTTGCTGGTTTGAATTCTTGTTAGATTTCAATTCAGTTTTCAAGGAGTTTATAGCAATTCAGCATTCTTGGTTTAAATAAATTGCTAATTTGCCCAAAGGGGTTAGGTTGGGTTTAGTTGAATTGTGGCATTACCATACAATATTTTTATTTATCAAAGGAAAAAGGTATTATGTTGAGTCCATGCCTAGCAGATTGGTGAACCTGATCTTTTCATGTTGATTGCCTTTGGTGTTTGTTAATGGTTTGCTACTACTATGTCCATTACAGATCTGGAATACAAATGAAAATGAGGACTTGCAAGTTGTAGTTGTCATATCACGTCCTGCAGTCAAAGTGTAAGAAATAATCTTCCTCCATCATGTTGCATGTTTCAGATTTTTACTGTTCAATATGATTTTTAATAGTGTTTTCTGTTTTTCATTACTTGGAGGATATTAAAATATTTTTTTTATAAATAATTTAATTATATATATTAAATAAATAAATATTTACAAATGCCACGTCAATATATGCAGCATGTTATAAAAAGATTATTTATTTATTAATGTTTATAAAGTTTTCTTTTAAAAATTAGTTAAGTTAGTTTAATTGGTTAGCTAAAATAAAGAGTATGGTTGGAGTGTACACTAGCTAAACTAGTTAGGCAAAATAAAGAAAGTAGTTTTTTGTGTACTTTGAAGAGGCATTTTAGAGAGCATGGTTGGAGATGCTCTTAGTGTGAAGTTTTTATTTTTAAACAAAATAACTGTAAAAATAAATTTATTTACAAAAATAATTTTATCACATTATTTTTGTAAATATATATATTATATTAATAGATTTTTCTATTTTAAACTAAACTCGTGTTTTTTCCAAACCAATTTAAAGCAATTGCTTAATTGACTTATTATTGCCCTTCTTCATTACTAGCTATCTTATAATTATATATCCTTTAAATGCGTTGAACAACTTTAAGGAAGGAGAATAAGGAAGGTAATTGCATTTACAGCGATAATCTTCAAGCACAGGCTTCAACTAAGGATATGTAAACCAGCTTGAAAACAGGTTTTCTTTCTTCTCCTCTTTTGTATTTTATTTTATTTTTTTTTAATTTTGGGTAGGGGAGGGAGGTGATGATGGAGAGGTGATGATCATGTACATCTTTGACAACTATTCTATGTTTGTCTTTGACAATTTTTTACTTAGCAATACTACCAAGTGTTCAACCAAATGTATGATTCTGCAATGCATGTTTTGTTTGTTAGCACATTTCTCAGAAGATAATTATGTGCTATCTGGTTAATTCAGGTTATAACTCTGGATATGGGTCTTCTTGTTGCTGGCACAAAATACCGTGGAGAGTTTGAGGAAAGACTAAAGAAGCTGATGGAGGAAATTAAACAAAGTGATGAAATAATATTATTTATTGACGAGGTGCACACATTAGTTGGAGCTGGAGCAGCAGAGGGGCAATTGATGCTGCGAACATCTTGAAACCAGCTCTTGCAAGAGGTGAATTGCAGGTAAAACCAACGCATGCATTACCATAAAGCTACAGCCTTTATTTGTTTTAAGTTATGGTTACGTAGCATCAATATCGATTTGATACAGAAAGTGCAGGTAACATAGAACTCAAACATGCAAAATGAACATTGATCATGTGGATTTTTATTTTCATTTTAAGCTCTGGATATTTAGCTTTTCCATCTAAGTGAACTTAGGCAGGTATATGGGTACACAATTACTTCAACTCATTCTCTTCCCCTTGTTTGAACTCAATTTTTTAATTTTATTTTTATCTTTTATGAGAAACTGCTTTAGGTCTATGTATCAAAAGGAGAAAATTTAAGCAGTTGATAATTTTGGGATCAGTAATGCATATTTTTTCTTTAATAATTCTGCACTGCATTTTTTTTCTTTAATACTTTACTTGAAAAGAGTTGCATCCCATTATGTCCTGAAGTGGTTAAGAAGTATTGACCACATGTCCAAAATTTGGGATTTGTCGAATTTATGGACCCATGCAGGAAAATTGAGATTTGAAAGTCACAATACTGGTACTGTGTTCAGTCATGGTAGTAAAGTTTTATTAGAATTTTTATTTATGACTAAACTTGTCTTGGGAGTGGATGGTTTATAATTCTAGTGTTCTTGGTTTTGCGTTGATGTTGTTAACTTTATATTACTATCAGATTTCTAAGTTTATCTATTTGTGGAATTGATTATTTGCTGTACAGAAAAATTAATGTGAATTCTCCATTGCAAGTGTGTTTTGGTGTTCATAAATATTCTGTTGAAGGTAATTTGTATTATAATTTATGTCAAAATAATTACACCCTTTATGTGTACAAACATAATATATGTGTATATGCCAATTAATTGAAGGATGATGAACTTTTGGTGACATTATACTTGTATTGGTCAATAATATAGCATATGTGAAATACTGCAGACAAAGAAAAGATCCCTTTCCAAACTATCGAAGCTGCTGGCTGGAGTCCCAAATGGAAATTGTAATCACCTAAGTGCTGTTAGCAAGCTACATGAGTATTGGTTCAATGGCCAGAATGCTGTTGTTATTGATGACCAGGTGATGCAATCTGATTAGATATGACATCATTACTCTTTTTTTTTGATAAGTTTGTTAATTTTATTGATTCTTGGAAGGAATAGAGCTCACAATATCAAATAAAGCATTTAGGAATTTATTATTATTATAATTATTATTTTTTATGTTTATCTTTTGCTCTTCATGTTTATGCAATCTATAATTATTCTGTTTGTCAGGTATTTGTACTAAATTTAATTGAATTACTTGATGTAGGTTTTGGTTGTAGGAGGTGGTGATGGTGGAGTTCTTAGGGAAATCTCTCGCCACAATATTGTTATATAATTCCGAACGCCATAATTAAGTGATCCCATAGTTAAGCTTCAAGTTGCTCTTAAGGTAATTGAAACTCTTGTTGTAAATTACTGATCCACCATAGAGATAGGTCACTGGCATAGTTTTATTTTGATTATTTTAAGCTAAACTAACACATTTAAGTGCATTAAATTTTCAAGTCAAGTTTGATATATGTTTTTGCAGATTTTGTTGAGGAAATAGTTGATACGATCGAGCGGTTGATGTTGGGAGCTAAAGATTATGTTGCTCTTCTTCTTCTTCTTTTTTTTTGAAGACTTGAATTTTTTAGTACAGTGTATTTAAAGATGGTTAATGGATAATGTCTATTATAAATTTAATTAATTTGTTAATTTTGTTATTTTTCATTTACAAAAAATTGGTTGGTGCTTGTAATTGATTTTTTTGTTGTAGCAAACTCATATATGATTTTTTTTTTATAAATAATTATTTGCGACAGTAAAACAATGGTCACTAAAAGTGTTTTTTATTTTTTTATTTTTTTTTGCGACGGCAAAATAGCTGTCGCAAAAAGTCTTTTGCGACTGTATTTTTATTATTTGCGACGACATGCGATGGTCACAAAAAGTATTTTTTTTAGTAGTGAATGTTATTAATCACACTTAAAAGATGTGATGTAAATATTTTTAATCACACTTAAAAGGTGTGATCTAAATGTTATTAATCACACTTAAAAAGTGTGATTAAAAATGACCATTTTTAATCACACTTTCAAAGATCACACTTAAAAGGTGTGATCTAAATATTTTTAATCACACTTAAAAGGTGTGATCAAAATACTTTTAATCACACTTAAAAGATGTGATCAAAATATTTTTAATCACACTTAAAAGGTGTGATCTAAATGTTATTAATCACACTTAAAAAGTGTGATTAAAAATGACCATTTTTAATCACACTTTCAAAGATCACACTTAAAAGGTGTGATCTAAATATTTTTAATCACACTTAAAAGGTGTGATCTAAATACTTTTAATCACACTTAAAAGATGTGATCAAAATATTTTTAATCACACTTAAAAGGTGTGATCTAAATACTTTTAATCACACTTAAAAAGTATGATTAAAAATGACCACTTTTAATCACACTCCCAAAGATCACACTTTAATAAAATTTAAAAAGTGTGATTAAATAACATACATCACACCAAAAAAGTGTGATCTTTATCTGTTTTTGTAGTAGTGATAAGACTGGATATATATTATTCATGTTTGTTTTACAAAATATATTGTGGGATATAAACAAATAATTTTCAAATATGCCCTCATAATACATTTTAAATACCCATATTGCCCTTATTTCCATCAAAACCAGATTGTTCAGTTTAGGAAAAACTAATGCAAATAAACAAATTAAAAATTCATAATATTTTTTATTTGAACAAATTAAATATTCATATTAAATTCAATAATTTTCCAACAAAAAAAATATTATATTAATATCAACCTGATAATGATAAAAAAATATTATATTATATTAAATTCAATAATTTTACCAAATAAAAAAAAAACTAATATTCATTCTAAAAAATTCTATCTTACAAAAATAATCATCATTGAATGAAAAAAATAACATCTTCATTCATTCATTCATTGCGCATCATCATTCTTATAAAATAATCAAAGCCATTATAATTAAAAATAACCATCATTCATTCTAAGCAAATGATAACATTTTTGTACAATAGACAACTTAATGGTTTGCCATTGGAGATGCTAAAGCTATAATATAGCAGGTGTGAGGCAAAAGTGGTTTTCTAATGGTAAGTTTTGGCAGTTGCTATATTTGACAAATGCCAAAAGTGCCAACTCACCAAAACCAACCGTTTCCTCCAATTCTCCCTTCCTCCTCCTTTTCAGCAAAAACTCCCAAAATAGAAACAAAATTCACCAAAAAATAAAGCAACAAAATAATAAATTTTGAAGCTAAATCTCATAATCAAGCAGAATCAAGCCAAAAGATAAAAAATTCAATAAATTTTTTTTATATTTATTCCAGCGAATTTTAATAATAATAAAAAAAAAATCTCAATGTCAAGCACAATTAGCATTTCCAAATTTGAAACAATCTCAAGCAAATATATATATATATATATATGAAGCAAATTTATATTAAAAATACCTAGATTTGAAGATGCTTCAGCTTCATCTTCTATACAGCTACCGACCCATCATAACAACTTCCACTACTAGTCCAGCAGAACCTCTATCACACCGACCCATTGAAATCTCCATCATTGACCCCATATCCTCCGTACTACAATAACCTCCTATAATTCTTGTGGGTCAAACTCAAGCTCACTATAACAACCCTCACACTGTTTACCGATTAATGACTGATTAATTACCGATTACTGCTAAATTAAGACTGATTAAGACTGATAATTGAATTGATCGAAATACTGAACTGACCGACTGAAATCTGAAACTGATTGACTGGGTATATGTTAGTTAAAGTGCATATCTAGCTGTTGTCGTTTAATTATCTGTCTGTATTTTTATGCTTAAACTGTCAATTGAAGGCTTTATTGGCGGCCGAACCAGAAATTGATTGGTGTTTTAGGACCATCATAATTTATGTGATTTTATGGTGCATTCAATTGAAATGTGATTTTGTATGATTAAATTAGATTAAAATAAGCTAAATTACATGAGTTAGACTTATTTACTAACTTGCCACCCTAGTGGCCCACTACTTGATCAACATTGGAGCCTTAGTATACACTTAGACACATATTTGCTCAGCTCATTCCTTGCCTTTGCCGACTAGAGAGAGAGAGATAAGGGAGAGAGTTGAACTCATCTTGCTTTGGCTTGAGAACTTGAAGGAAATTGAAGTGTAGTTGCTAATTGAGCTCATAGACCTTGAATACAAGACTTAAGGTAGACCATTGACCTCTCTCATTGTTGTATTTAAGATTGCTTTTGCATGATCCATGTCAAATTGTAGAGCTAAGTCATGTTTTAACTCATACATGTTGGATTATGTTAGAATTCATGCATGCATGGTGGTATTGTTGAATTTGGAGTTGAGTTCATGGCAAATTGTCACATGTATGTTTATAAATAAGCTTAAGTTCATGTTTTCAACTTGTTTTGAAAAGAATGAGCTCAATAGAGCATGTTTTGGAAGCTTTGATTTGAGTTAATCTCATGCATGTCACCTTGTAGCATGTTCATGAAAAATGGGTTTGAAAATGAGTTTAATTGAAACACCTTGGGCCTTGATTTCTCAAATTGACCTTTGTAACATGTTATTCTATGAGTTTACTTATGTTTCCCAGAAAATTGGCCCAAGAGGATCGAAATTTTAGCATTTAAACTTGATTTTGAGCTTGGGACTCAAATCTGGAATTTCCAGATTTTGGGCCTACGTTCGAGCGAGGAAGTCTACGCTCGAGCGTACACTCTGTGATCGTGCCTTCCGCTCGAGCGAGAAAAGTTACGCTTGAGCGTGAAATGCGTGCATCCAGTACTTTGCATGAGTTCACAGTCCGCTCGAGCGAGGAAACCTACGCTCGAACGAGGACCTATGTCTTACGCTCTAGCGATGGTCGAGCGTCCATTAGGCATAAAATCTAAGCATCCAGCATTTTTACTGTAGCACGCAGTCCGCTCGAGCGAAGGAATCCACGCTCGAGCGGAGCTCCTTTGTCTGCATGTCCGCTCGAGCGTAGAAAGCCACGCTCGAGCGATACCCCTGTTTTCAGCAAAATTTGTTAAGTGCTCCAAAGTACATCTTTGCATCCTCTTTCCATCCTAGGCATTCCTAGGGCATATTTAAGGCATCTTAAGGAGGATATAGATGTAGAACACACCAAGGCAATCTAGGGATTCAATGATTATCTTTTCCAACTGTGAAACTTAGAGTGTGTTCAATCTGTTAACTGTATAGGGTTGGCATTTCGAGGAGACGCCCTAGCCTACTGTAGCCCAGAACTCTGTGAGTAACAATTGTGTAAAGATATGTTCGAATGATTATCTTTTAAATACTGAACTGAACTGTTTACTGAACTGATATTGATTACTGAGGCCTCGTTTGGGAACAGGCTAATTTAGTAACTTTTTGGCTATTTGGCTAAAATGTGATGTAAAAAAAACTAGTATGTTTGGGATGAATTTTTGACTTTTTACGAAAAGATGTGCAAAAAGTAGAGAGAAAAGGGAATCTTTGACTTTTTGGTATGGGTTGTTAGCTTTTTGACTTTTTTAGTAACTTTTTGACTTTTTGGCTAAAATAGCCTCTTGCCAAACGAGGCCTGAATGAATGTATGTCCTTTATTTCTGAACTGTACTGTGGCATCCTTAGCACCTACTGTTTACTGTTACTGTTACAGAGATCTTTGTCGGTTCCCTCGTGGAACCACTACTGTTTACTGATTGATGGCCATCATTACTGTTCGGTCTTTAAGACCTTCTGTTTACTGTACTGTTATGCTAATGGATGTACCACATATGACTGATCGACTGGAAGACTGTAATAATGATTTAATGGACTGTTTTCATGACTGTAAGGACATTCATTCTAAACTCCTTTACGCTTTATGTTATTCATTGGGCTTTAGCTCACTGCTCATATATATATGTAGGTGTACAGGCACCAGACCGCAGCTAGGAGCGTTGGGGTAAACTCCAGTTTTGTCAAGCCAACCACCGTGCCTCACTGTGAGGTTCCGAGCCTGTCAAGCTTAGGCTTAGGGGTGTTTTTATTTCCCCGTCTGTCTTGGACTGTTTTTATAATACTGTATAGACTGTTACTGTACCGTTTAATAGGGGTTAAGTCCCTGCACTGTATGTTTGTAAATGATGTATGTACTGTTCTGCACTGTGTATGCATGTATGTATGAAAAATCTTTTGGCATACAGACTGTCACAGCTCATTGGACATAGTTTATTTACTGTATTGGCTTCCGCCATGCCCCTGTACTCTGTTTTACTGTATTACTGTTCAGTAGGCCTTCGGTAATCTCGGATTACTAGCTAGTTACGGAACTAAACCCATAGGGGCAAGTTTGGGTCGTGACACTCACTGTCTAAAACTTTTTATTTTTTTATTAGATGGATCTAATGGGTTTTGTATATTTAGGGCTTTGGATGAGAGAGAGAGACAGAGAGAGAGAGTGAATGAATGAATGAATGGAAGATAAAAAATAAACCCTCAAAATAGAATTAGAGATGAGTGATGAAGATGAAAGATGGAGATGAAGATTAGTGATAAAGATGGAGAGAGAGAGAGAGAGAGAACTTGTTGGATGATCAAAACAATATTTTAAAAATCGTATCGGTGAGTGAATCGGAAAAAAGATCAGGTAGACGGGTCACCGATTCAGCCATTGGGTTGAACCGGAATTGAATTCTGATGTCAAAAGTATGTTAAAATTATATTTAAATAAAAATATAAGTAATAAAATTATAAATTAAAAAAATTAAATAATCTTAAATATTTCTCCTAATACTATTTTTACTAAAAAATATAAAAATATATTTTAAAATATTATTAATTTTAATTTTAGAAAGAGAAATCAAATATTCAATATTTTCTCCATATGATTTTAATTCAAATAATTTGATTGAAAGAAGAGCAAAAATTTTGAAGGGATATCAAAATTTTATTTTTCCCTCCAATAAATTTGATTGAATCTCCCACATAGATTTCTTGAGTTTTTTTGGAAGAATTTTTTTTTCATAAATAGGTAGAGACTTTCACAATAATTTCAAACTCTCAATGGGATTCCTCATAAGAAGAGACCCTTAAAAGAGAGTTTCCAATTAAAATTTTCTTATATATATATATAATAAGAAAGAAAGAGAAAAGAAAGACAGAATAAATAAAAAACAAAAAAAAAAAACAAAAATTCAATTTTATTAATCCGTGAACGACCCCAGGTCGACCGGTTCGGCTTCTCAACTGTCGGTTTTCCTGGTTCTCCCAAAATAGGTTGTTGTTTTTTTTTTTTTTTTGAACGATTTAGTGGGTGTATTCGGTCCGGAACCCTGATTGGTCGACGGTCGAACCGGCAGGTCCGATTTTTAAAACCTTGGATCAAAACAATTGACAAGTGATGTTCAAGATGATGTTCGCATATTCCAGAAGGGGATTCTCAGCCGTTGGATGATCAAAATATCTAACGATGGATTTTTGTCTAGGAATGCAAAAAATGAGTACAATGGCTCTTTTCCTTCGTCCAAAAATAATTTGAGTATTTTTCTTTTGTAATTTAATTTTAAATAATTTAAGTATTTTTTGATGGGGTGAATTATATTTATTTATTTTTTTGAATTTTGAATTTTTTTTATATTTGTCTAATCGAGTATAATGTAAAATATATAATTGTTTTTACAAACAATTGAAAAAATGTCACAAAAGACAAAAAATAAAAAAAAAATACTAAAAAATGTATATCCAAACAATACCTACAAAATTGGAGGAAAAATTGGTTGAGATTTGCCAAAATAACATATAACCATTGGAGTACCATTGCTATAATTTGACAAAATATAACTATTCATTGTCAAATTATAGCAATAGTAATGCTATTTTAGCAAATACCATTGGAGATGCTCTAACACTTGATACAATTTGAAAATGTAACCTTCTAACTTATGAATTTATTACTTTTCATCTTTTAATATCAAGAATTAATTGTGATTTAATATTATTATATTTATATTGTGATTTTATATGATACCTTACAAGTATTTGTTTAAATGTCTTAGTGAAATCTTGCATTATTATTATTATTTTTTTTTTGTACTTTTTTTTTTCATTTTTCAATTTATAAGAATAAATAAGATGATAAAACAACACACTTTTATTAATCTATTACTAATCTCTTTCCACACTCTCACTTCTACAAAGATTTTGAAATCTCATCTATGTTTTTTTATGCATTCTTTAATCCTGTGTCTACTGTTGTGTTGTAGATTGGTTATATTAATGTGATATTTCTACAAAAACATGTTCCTATTAGCTAATCAACGTCAATGATTGACACTCTATTCGATTGCTGATAAACAAGAGTTGAGAAAGCAACTTTATATTAAAAAAAATTCACTTGTACTTGGACAATGCCAACCATTTGTCCAGCCTGAGCTTATCTTTTCATCATTTAGAAATCAGTAACATAATTTACACAGCATCAGAAGATGTGTGTTTGATTTGCTTTTGAGGGAGTGATTTTTTTAAAAAAATTTAGGGAGAAAGTTTTAAATTTTTTTTAATTTGTCTGGTTATATATTTTGAAAGTAGTTATGGAGTTTGAAATTATTTGACATTTTGTTGTAATTAAGTAAATGTGTGTGAGAGAAAAAATGATTGAAAAGAAGATAGGAGAGAGAAAAAGTGATTGATTGATGTGTAAGAGAGAGAAAGTGATTTTAAATTTTTTTTTGAGAAAAACCACAAACCAAACAAAAATTTGGAATTTTTTTTTCAAAAACAATTCTCCCATAAACAAACCAAACAAGCCTATAGTATTTGATAGAGTTTTAAAATTATGATTTGAAAATAAAGTTATATTTTGAGTTTATGAGTTTTGAAATTACGATTTGAAAAGATAAAATTTGTTTGGTTATGAATTTTGAATTAAGTTTTGAATTTTTGATATGACATATGAAATGAAAAAAGTAGTTTAGTTATGAGTTTTGAAAAAAAAATTCAAAATTTAATAAAAAATTTATAACTTATAACCAAACACAACTCAAAACTCTATTGATAATTCTATGTAAAATTCATAACGAAACTCTTTTTAAAATTTAATTCAAAAAAATAATTTATCATTTTGGTTTAAAAAAATAATTTGTATGTTTAAAAAATATCAAAAACAAATAATTTTTTTTTCTCCAAAGCATCTCCAATGCACTAGGCATATAATACTTGTTAGTTAAAATGCCTAGTGTGATTCACTTTTTGCCATTCCAATGCACTAGGCATATGATTAGGTATTTTGGCTCAACTCATATTCACTAGCTACATGTAGCTAGCCTTCAACGCTAGGCAAAATGTATTCAATCATTAGGATCATTTCCCTCCATCTTTGTTGTTGACGTGACATTCTATAAAATTAATAGTATTTGAATAAATAGCTAAAATAAAGAGCATGGTTGGAATAAAAACATAAGACAGTTGATAAAAAAAATAAAATTTATATTTTATATATAGTAATATTTAGATAGATAAAATGCCTACTACCGTTGGAGATGCTCACATGTGATGATTGACAATTGCAAAAAAAAAGAAAGAAAAATTATACTGTTCCGATCAACTAGTTGGTCTATCGGTCGAATGTCCGAGGGACGTCTGGGATGATGACTGAGTAGACCAAAAATTTAATATTTTGTACATTTTGCTGAAAAAATTAATATTTTGTATTAATTTTTTCAGTATATTTTTTGTATTTTTGTATTTTTTCACTCACTCTATACTTTATATATTTATGAAAAAATAAAAAAATGTACGCTTTTAAAATATTTTAGTACATTTTAAAAGCGTACATTTTGCTAAAAAAATATTTTTTGAGTACGCTTTCACTGTGCATATTTTTTTGAGTACATTTTGTTGAAAAAAAATGATAATTTGCTGAAAAGATACTAAAAATACAAAAATATTTTTTCAGTACATTTTTTGTATTTTTATGTATTTATTAAGTTTTTAAAATATTTTTTCACAAATTTTTTACTTTTTAGATATATCTAACTAAGCTACATCTAAAAAAGTAAAAAAAAATGTTTAAAATTTTAAAAATATTCACTAAAAACAAAAAAAATACAAAAATAAAAAAACTCAATTTTCAAATAACTAAATCAAAAAAATTCAAACTAAATACACTGAATACTTTTTAAACAATCATGTTGACATTTTGGAAAAAAATTGTATTTTATAGAGTTGATTTTTAGTTAACCAAACAAACATTTTGGGCTCGTTTGGTTTGTGTTTGGGAAAAAAATTTCAGAAATTTTTTTCAGAAACAAGTTTCAGAAATTTTCTCTACCAAACAAATTTTTCCAAAAAAATTTCCCAAAACACACAAACCAAACAACTTTTCCAAACAAACCTCTCTCACACACACATCAAATCAATCACTTTTTCCAAAACTCTCTCTCAAAACAATTTTCCAAAACAAATTTCTCAAAAAACCAAACCAAACATGTTTTCGTACTTTTTTTTTCAGAAACATGTTTCTGAAACACAAACCAAACAAGCCCTTTACTTTTTTTTTTTATAAAAAAATTACATAATAAATATATAAAGTATAGAGTGAGTGGAAGGGCAAAAAAAAAAAAAAGGAGTTAAACTTAGGCCTCGTTTGGGGAGTGGCTATTTTAGCCAAAAAGCCAAAAAGTTACTAAAAGTTGTCACATCACCTCTCTACTTTTCTGCACATCTTTTTGTAAAAAGCCAAAAAATTACTAAAATAGCCTGTTCCCATGCCACTGTGGTGGCAAAACAAGTGCACTACCATTTGTGCTACAAAACACTTATTTTTTATATTGATCACATTTTAATATATTATAAACATTTTCTTAAGAAAACAGCCATACACAGTGAAAGCACTATTTCAAATAGCGTTTTCTTCAGAAAATTTTTTTATGTTAAAAGCGTAATTTGGAACAGCGCTTTCTTAATCAAAAGCGCGTTTTTAAGGGTTGGTTTGAGATGTTCTAAAAAAGTGTACTTTTTGATTTATTGGCTTATATGGGTTGAGTTTGGGTTGGATTTGATGTGATGTGTTAGAGAGGTGATGTGATTTAAATAAGATGGTGTGACTTAAATAGGATAGTGACTTTTTGTATTATTTAGTAGATGCCAAACTTAGCCTAAATAGCGTTTTTATTATTCATCAAATTTTAAGCTCTAAACAATAAAAGCACGATTTGTAATAACGCTTTAGCCTAGTTTCAAAAATCTGTCAAAACTACGCCTAGACTCAACAACTAAATATCTGACCCCCAGAGAAAAGAGAAAAGACCAAGAGCCCAGTAACGCCCGTCAAAATAACCAAACACCCCGCTACGCCGACCGACCCCCTTTAAGGCGCCCAATTTCAGATCCAAATAGGTTAATTGTGACAGAAAATGTTCTTAATCAACAGATAGAAATCCATTTTCTCTAAGTTTCATTTAATTGCAAAATATTAACATCTCAAGTTCATACTGCTCATAAAAACACAGCGCCACCGAAATTCAAAATACAAACCCCGCCAAACGAATCCTACATTCACACCATGTTTCTAACTCGCTCTTCAAACCCTAGAATTCGAAACTCTCTTCTCTCTCTCTCTCTCTCTCTCTCTCTATACACCGACCTCCATGGAAATTCAAATCGAATAAGAATTAGATTTTCTAGGTCAAAATTGAGGGAATGGACATAGGGATGATATCGGTGGACCGGTGGTCCGAAGGCAGCCAAGTGTATTTCCTCACACACCTCCACGCCGATCACACCAACGGCTTGTACTCAACCTGGAAACGAGGCCCTCTCTTTTGCTCTCGCATCACCGCCAGGCTCTTCTCCTCCAAGTTCCCCGGTTTCAAGCTCTCTCTGCTTCGAATTTTAGATGTCGGTCAATGGAATTCAATCCCTTTGGTCTCTCCAACCACCGAATCGAACACTACCGTTGATGTCATCGCCATCGATGCTCATCACTGTCCGGGTATACTTTTTCTCAGCTTAACTTTGGTTTCTGGAGTCTGTTTTTGTTTGAATGTGACATTGGGTTGTGATGATCAAGACTGCAGTTTTTTTGGCCACAACGGTAATTGTGAACATGATTGTATTTACTATTTTTATTGATCATAATTAAGCTACTAGTTTTTTTTTTTATATTATTATTATTATTATTTTCCGTCAGATATGTGTTATGTGGAAAATGAATTATTATTGCCTCTATTAATATTTGGTTATAGTTATTATAGTTGCGTGGTTAGTTTTGCTTTTAAATTTCCTTTTTTCTTGAACATGCATAAATATCACAAGTCAAATGTGTCCAAGGCTGTGTCCAGAGGCAGGACATATGATTGTATTTGGTAATATTTGGTCTGTCCAATCAGCTGGCATGTCCGTTACATGTCCCGGTGTGTCGGTGTTGGAAATGACTACAATAACTAGTTTAAAGTGTTTGTGCTTCATAGTAGGTAGGTAATGAGAGCCTATTTTATCAAGGAGATAATTGTAGAAATTAATAACCAAATTACATTTTCATTTTTAAAATTCTTTTGGTTAACCTTTGCTGTCTATATTATATGTTGTTAACTAGGATTACCACAAAGACTGCAAATTGCTATTAATGCATTGATGCAGAAGAACATATGCATGTACATAATTCATCCACCTTGGAGGAACTTTTTTATTTTTTTTAACTACTTGAAGTCTAAGATTCAATAGATCGTGTAACTTTAGGGCTTTGAAAATCATATTTTTCAAACATTGGTTTTATTATAAACCATCCATAAGGTTTTGGGAAAGAGGGATAGACTAGATTGATATGGAGCAAGGTTTGGAACCCTCAATTCTTAGTTTAGAAGTCCTTGAGAGAGGGGAGCAAGGGATTGACTTAGGAATAGATATATAAGGTCAACTAGCTCATATATATCTTTCTCCATCAAACAATGTGCCTTCTTAGCGGTATGGTTAGAAAGAATGTTTTCCTCTTTGCATTTTAATTGATTTCAATGAAATCAACCCTTGTTCTTAATTGAAGCCTAGTAGTAGAAAGCTCGAAAGGTAGTCTTTGCCTCTATATTTGGACAACCTTTTCTCATCTTGGTGAGTCATGTCCTTTAGAAATGAGAGTATCATGGTAGCTATGGAAGAGTGAGGCAAAGGGCTTGGTCCTCACAATTGACTAGGGCTTCAGTCCCCTACGACAAGTACAATGCACTAGCACTATGCCAATATCCTTCTACAATGCTGGCATCTTATATGAAGACAACTGGCTGGGGGACTCTATCTTGTCTAGGGACTATATTCATTGTAATTAAACAATGCATTTTTGTTTGAACTTGAAGGTGAAACTTCAAGTTTATTGCGATGAAGTACCATGGGGGTTCCATTGGCATACTGAACTGTTCTTGCCTCCTTGTAATAGGCATACTGAACAGCCACAAATTATGATATGCCCCATAAGCTTTTGCTGATGTAGATTGAAAGACCTTACAAATTTTGGTTCTAAGATTAAAACTTATCAAGGTTAAAACACTAGTTTGATGCCTCCCCTTTTTTACTGACAACAATTCAAATATTTAAGTGTAATTGACTTCTACAAATTGTCTTCTTTTCAAATATCAACTAGTCGTGGTTGATAATAAACATGGGAACTCTAGTGTTGGAAAGCTTCCCTTGTTTTATTAAGAAAGCATCAAGTATGAAAATGTAAGAGACTTTTGTTTTCCTAAAAGTCCACCAAGTTTTATATATAAATTTTAGCCACCACATCTACCATGGTAATTATAATTGGCAAAAATGAATTTTCAAGTGTCAAAAGCAACTAGTCTACTACTAAGCTTAATCTTTTTAATTTTAATTTTTCTACTTTATTTTGTCCTAGATTGCCTATCTGTGTGCTTGATCCTATCTATCAATATGTTATGTTAGGTTGAGTTGCCATGCTAAAGGATTTTTATTTCTTCTATCTTTTTCTTTCTTGTGGGAAATAGTCATGACAAAGGGTTTCATAATTAAGTTGTTCATGGTTTTCAACTTGACAGGCGCAGTCATGTACTTGTTTCGTGGTGAGTTTGGGTGCATGCTTTATACAGGGGATTTTCGCTGGGAAACAACTAGTAAGAGGGCAGAGATTGGAAGGAGCATGCTTCTTAGTGCTCTTGGGAATGATAAAGTTGACATTCTTTACTTGGACAATACTTACTGTAACCCATCATATTCTTTTCCTTCTCGAGAAGTTGCTGCTCAACAGGTGCATGTTTACTTCTCTTGTGGAAGTTCTGTAGTTAAATTTTTGTAGTAGAATTAAACTACCACCCTGATTACTATTGGAAGCTACTAACTTATTTTTTAAGGTTCATTTTTTAACCAAAATTTTAATCGGCCTCATATTAACTAGTTTTGTCTAACGTGTTTTTGATGTGAGAAGCTTTGAATAATTCTTGTGTCGTTTGTTATTGTTAAATAAAGTCAAAAAATATCCAAGGTGAAGGAGAGAGCCAAGGGAAGCCCTAGAAGAGGAGATAGAAAATGGTATTGGAGAGAGCTTTGAGCTTATGTTGCAGAGAAGTGTTGTTGATTTGTCTTATATGCATGAGATCTCCTTTTATAGGGAGTTTGGGTTGTTAATGTCAACTGAGGGAGGATAGGTGGCCTGGTCCCCTTGATGTGACAATTGGGGATCTCTTGCCCTAAGATGCTTGTCTTGGGATTTCTTGACAATGGATCGTGTGACATGGGGGATCTATGTCCCTTAACCTTCTTTAGCCGATAGCACAGGGTAGCCCATCACCTTAGTATGTCAAGGCATCTTAGAGGTATCAGAGTATCATATGCCAAGAAGCGCGGACACTTCTAAGAAGTTAGCGTGTCTATGTTGGACACTGGCACTTGTCAGACACATCCTAACACATGTCCGACACTTGTCAACACATGTACTATTTTTTTAATTTTTTTTTAGATGCGGACACTCTTCGACACTTGGAGGACACATGTGTCCATCCCTTAAACACACATGTCCATTGGTTAAAAATATGAAACTAATTATAAATTTGAACAAAATAACTTAGGATTCAAGATAAAAGAAAAATAATGCAAATTTATTGAAATTAGTATTATATTATATATATTTTTTCTAATATTTTTCAATGGTATATTCATATATATAACATATAATAAATATATAAAATTATATATTTTGTGTGTCTTCCACATGTTGTGTCCTGCATTTTTTGAAAATTGCCGAGTTGGTTTGTGTTTGTGCTTCTTAGATTCATATGTCTTTGATCAGTTAACAATTCTGTCTATTAAGGCTGGTTAGGGAGTACCACAATCAGTAGGGTAAAGGACCCTTAACAGTCCATTGATTCTAGTCTCCAAGCCACGATCCTTCAATGATCTTGTGCAACAATCCTAGGCCCTACTCCCAACCTGGGTAGCTTGTTTTGAGACCTTAGACATGTTGGAGAAGTCATGGAATTCACAATTGGAGATGGGTTTATGGTGACTGCTTAGGGAGATCTTGTCCAAGCGAGTGAGGCAACCTAGAGATCTTGGTCGGTCTAAGTGAGGCAATCTAGAATCTTGGCTTCAATTTTAGGCATTTTAGACATTAAAGAGATGTTTATGCTATTGATCCACTCTAACATGTGGCACTAGCTAGCATCATATGACTAGGAGCAGTGTCACCAAAAAATGTTGATACCTTAGTGATGTACGTTTTAGAACTCACATTCTAAAATGTGGTACATTTTCGTTCCAAAAAGATGAATTAAGCAATTTTTCCAATATATTTTCTTTAATGTTTCCTTGAGAGGAAAAAGAATCAAATATAATAAACTTAAATCTGAGGAGAGTGGAGTTTTAGCAGGATAGAATGTAAAAAAATGTTTATAATGCTAATAGAAATGTGTTGTTGGTACATGATCAATATGAGAAAAAAAAAAAAACTAAATTTATTGGATATTTAATTGTTGAAAGAAAATTTCTCTAAGTGCTTTAATTAAATTAGTTTCAACCTTTCATCATGATTTCATCAGACTAAAGTAAAAATGTCAAAAATCTTACAAATGGGCACAATATGTTCTGAGTTCTCTCTATTTCGAACAATATGTGGATGAAAAAAAATGATTAGCATGTCTATTTACTTGTTTCTTGAAATTTCCAACTGTGAATAATTGTTTCAAACATAAGTTTCATTCTTTGAATGGAGCTTGGTTTTATCCGCTGTAGAACTTCATTTTGTGATTATGTATATGGAAATTATTCATTTACATTTTTATGACTAGTTACAGGTTGTTGATGTGATTGCCTCTCATCCTGAACATGACATCATTATCGGTATAGACTCTTTGGGAAAAGAAGATCTTTTACTTCACATTGCACAAGCGCTGAAAATAAAGGTGTGCACACTCTTTACTGAAAGGAAAAGTGTCAGCTAGGATTGTCTCTATGCAAAGTGTAACCTTTGCAGTACGTATACAGTAGAATGGCGACCCAAACTTGCTTTTAGTTTTAATAATGTGAACATACCCAGATGCTCTTCACATCAACTTTGTTGGTTATTTATTTATTTATAATATAAGTTTTGGGGAAAATAGAGCTAACTATCTCAGAAAATTAATCTGCAGGTACTGGAGAAATACCATAATTTGTTTATATTAGTTCAAGATTGGAACTAATTGACCTACTCATTTTTTTCCTCTGTTCTGCATGCTTTCTATTTCTATATGGTATAGGTTACAATACCTACTTGTTTTTTTCCCCTCTGTTCTGCATGTTTTCTATTTCTATATGGTATAGGTTACATAAATAGTGTAATCTGGAGAGTTTATACTTTCATCTGTTTGACTATTTTTGCGCACTACATGTAAGCCTACAATGCTGGTAGCTTAGACTAAAAATTAGTGATTCTTTTGCACTCCCTTGTGTCATGTGATGTCATACAGGATGCAGCCTACCGCATTTTAAATTTAATGTTGTTTTTCTGATTTGTAATAATGTGCATAGTCATGAAGACTTGTATATTCATTTTTTCACTGAAAAAGAAGTTTGGTGTGGTAGAAAGGAAATAATATCATTTTTATCCTTCTTATATGTATATAAGTAATCTTATGAGCTATCACCGGTAGTTCCTTACATTTTCTTGTTTTGTTCTTTAAAGATTTGGGTCTGGCCAGAACGCCTGCAAATTATGCATCTTCTTGGGTTCCACGACATCTTCACAACTAAAGTTTCTCTAACGAGAGTGCGAGCTGTCCCTCGCTACAGTTTTAGTATCGACACACTGGAGGGGTTAAATATGATGCATCCAACTATAGGGATTATGCCATCTGGCCTTCCATGGAAACCCCTTGAAGGGAACACCAATGTTTTTGGTTCGTCTTCTCGCCATAGCAGAAGCAAATTGAGTACAAAAGTTGGGAGCCACACAGATATGCATAAACCTAATGATAATTCAAGAACTGTGGAAAGTTATCATGAATACATATATACAGTCCCATATTCTGATCATTCATGCTTTGCTGAGATAAAGGAGTTTGTTAAGCTTGTCCAGCCAACCAACTTGAAAGGTATTGTGTCTTCCTCAAGTTCTTATGTTGATCCTCTTTACTATTTTGGCCGCCTTCCGGGAGCAAATCTACAGCCACAAGGTTTACGTCAGAATTTTGTGAGAAAAGGCCATGAAAGAGTTAAAGATGTCCTTAACAAATCTACTCTTCGAAGTGATAATTCTACTGAAGCTGGAATGAAAAGAAGCAAGAAATATGATTTTTTAGGTGTTCATGTGAGTAGAGTTAGTATATTGAGACGACTAAGGCGTGGTGCAAAAATATTGGAACTTGACTGACTTGAATAGTTAAGAGTTGAATTTTGGCATTATGTTACACTGAAACTAAATGGCTAATGTTGAGTATGCTACTTCATCTGAGAATACCTGTATAAAATTCCGAAATTCGGTGAAATTACAGGTATAACAAATTACATTTTTTTTCCCATTTAATATTCTGTAGTTAATAGCTAATATGGCTTTGGGGGTACTCTTGTTTCAGGAAGAGTTATGAACTGTGCACAGATTGATACTACGGACTATCAGAATGGATATGAATCTTGAGGTTTATAATTGGACCTTATTATGTCTTACGTCTCTTACACTTTGGGCTCAAAAGGTTTGCATTAACCATCTCACTGTTTATGTATGTCATGTCATGGTATTGCAATTCAAGTATAGGATCATTTGAAATTTCTTATTGAGTTTTACACTATCACCACCTAGTTGCATTGTTGATGGTGACAAATACACTTTTTACATGACTTTTATTGTGACTCCTTGTACAAAAGGATGGTGATGAATGACCATGAGATGGCAAGAAGCTTATTCTTCTTGATTTCAGTTGTTGAAGGTAATGTAAGTTATATGATGCTGTTGTTCCTTTCTCTAATTACATCAATGATTAAATCATGAGCATCTTGGTTAAGTTTGCGAATACTTACACCCTCTTCTCTCTAGGTGGTACACAGTCTAACAATCTATCAAATGATAGCTAAATTCCTCTTTTATACCTCCTTAAAGGAAGTCATGTTGCTATTTCTCCAACCTTTTCACAACTAAAGCTAAGATAGTGAATAAGGACATAAAATACTTGGGCAAACTGGACAAGATGCTTTGATTCAATGTCAGTCTATCACCTTTAGATGGGCAGATATAGGCTCTTCTATCTTGCCAATTGCCTCTGAAATCTCTAAACCATAGATTTCCACACTGATTTTGCTTTGAAAGTGGCTCTTAAAGGAAGTCTTAGATAAGAAGGTCAATGCTCCACCTTACGACCTAGGATGTTAGCCAAGGTTGCAATATGAGGCACCTCCCTGACCAAAATAAGGTTGTATTCCCCTAAATTCACTTTCAAACTTAAGATGACCTCAAAGCATAGAAGCATACATCGCTTGGAGTTGCCCCATCTGTGTTGGTTATAAGGCTTTAGTTTTCGTCTCTTAATACTTAAATTTTAAGGAGAAGTGTGGGCTTTGCTTTTCAATTTGACATCAAAGCTTATTTGGGCTTGTGATTGGTGTGCCGTTTGTCCGACTACTATATGTTGTGGTCCAAGAGGGTGTGTTGGAATGTGTCCTACATTGTTTGGAGTTGCCCTATCTGTGTTGATTATAAGGCTTCAGTTTCTCTCTCTTTAATACTTGGGTTTTAAGGAGAAGTGTGGGTTGGGCTTTTTAATTTAGTATCAAAGCTTGGTTGGGTTTGCAACTTGTATGCCGTTTGTCCGACTATTGTATGTTGTGGTCTATGAGGGTGTATTGGAATGTGTCTCACATTGTTTGGAGTTGCCCCATCTGTCTGGTTATAAGGCTATAATTTCTCTCTCTTTAATACTTGGGTTTTAATAACTAGTGTGGGTTGAATTTTTCAATTTGGTATTAGAGCCTTATAACCAGTCACATGTCCAACCAAGCTCTGATACCAAATTGAAAAGTCTAGCCCACACTTTTTCTGAAAATTTAGGTATTAAGGAGAGGGAAATTTCGTTCAAAAAAAAGGAGAGGGAAATTGGAGTCTTATAACCAGCACAGATGGCGCAACTCCAGGTGAAGTGAGACACATTCCAACATCACACAACTAAGATAACCTAACTATTGAGGCTTGACCCTACAACAAATAACAGTAACATTAGCATAAAGAAGACAAGAGGCCGAGCATGGAGCCATCAATTTTTCCAATCTCAAAATCCTTAAAGAAAACCACCTTGCCCCATTCTATCAATCATCTTTCTCAAAATCTCCAAAACCAAAATGCAACAAAAAATTTCAACTAGAATTTGGAAGAGGAGGTTTTGGTTATGTTTTTGAAGGAACATTGCTTGATTCCATTATCATAGTCACGGAGAAGCTGGAAAACATCAACCAAGGGAAGAAGTTCGAGCAAAAGTCAGCATGCTTGGTTCTAATCAACATGTTAATCTTGTTTAGCTTTGTGGGTTTTGCTCTGAAGGTAACATGACTCCTTGGATTCCTATCTTTTCCAAGAAAAGGGGTAAAAAAGGGTTATGGACTAGAAAAAAAGGTACAAAGTTTTACTAGGGATAGCCACAAGGTTGGCTTTATTGTTCATTAAGGATAGTTTAGTCCTTTAGATTGTTAGGGTTTTATTCTATTAGCTTATATAATTGTACTTAGTTGATTGATTAAGTATATACAAGATTTCTATTCATTCTCTTTTATCATGGTATCAGAGCAAAGTTGCAATCGAACCTAGGTTATTCTTGGCACCAAACGTTGCACATCGCAGGTCTGCTTCTGTCTCTCTCTCTCTCTCGCATCATAGGGCTCTCTTTCGCATCGCAGGCATCGTTTCTGTCCATCCCAGTGCATCGCAGGTTTGTCTCCAGACTTCTCTCGCATCATCAATCATTGACATCACTCTCTCTCTTCTTGCAAGTGGTTCGTGACTCCTCTCCCTCTTCAGCCTTCAGGGTGGTCTGATCATGTACTCGGGTTTACTTGGAATTTTGTGTTTGAAACCCTACGATTGTGTTGATAAACAGCGTCTCCAGACTTCCTCTTTCTTCTGGTACTGTTCACTTCCTCTATCAATTTAAGTTGTTATTTATGAGCATTTGGTGAGATATAGAGATTGTATTTAGAGGAAAATTTAAGGGCTATTTGTTGATACGTGTTGGAATAGTGAATTGAATTTTAGAAATATGGCTGATGATAAACTGCAAGCTATCACTACTAAGTTAGACGGTACCAATTATTCTTATTGGTCTCATGTCATGAAGAATTTTATAATGGGTAAAGGCATGTGGAACTATGTTATTGGTGTAACTATTAGGCCTATGGAATCCAAAGAAACTGAGGCTGATGTTTCTAAATGGGATAAGGAAAATGCACAAATTCTTACTTGGTTTCATAATTCAATTCAAACTACCATTGTTATGAATTTTTCCAAGTATTCTACTTTTAAACAAGTTTGGGGCTATTTGAAAATTATGTACCTTGAGTCTAACTTTGCAAAACAGTATGAACTTAAGATGTCTATTCGCAGTGCTAGTCAAAAAGATAAGTCCATTCAGGAGTTCTACAATGAGATGGCAACTTATAGGGATCAGCTTGCTTTAATGGAACTAGTAGATTTGTAGTTACTTGACAGTTATACCAAGTATCGGGAGAAGCAACATCTTGTTCAGTTTCTTATGGCCCTTCGTGATCAATTTGAGCCACTTCGGGAGCTATTTTTCATCGGTCCCCCTTACCTTCTATTGATGGTGCTATCCGTGAGTTTATTGTGAAAGAAACTTAGTTTAAGGTGGCTCATGGTGTTCCTGCCTCCTAATCAGTTTTTGTCACTTCTCCGCGCTTGCCTACCCCATCATCTCATTTATTTTAGGTTATTGGTAAGTCCAAGTCTTGGGTTTCCATGGATGAGTGCAGTTTTTGTTGTCAGCGAGGCCATCGGAAACATGCTTATCCTAAAGTTTTGTAGCCCAAGGGTCGTTTGTCTGGTCCACCATCTTCTAAGTCACCATTTTCGGGATCTCGTTCATCTGTCGCCTTTTCTGCACCAGCTTCTGAGAATGGGCCATCTTCTAATATGCAGTCTATGTTTGAGTAGTTGAAGTCTTTCATGGTGGATAATCCAAATCTTTTGCCCCAGGCCTCCGCTATGACTAACACTCAGTTAGGTTTGTCTGGTTCATCTTCTTCTGGTAATATCTACATTTCGTGGATTTTAGATTCTGGTTGTTCACATCATATGACCCCTGTTGCATCTCTTCTTAGTAATTGTGTCTCTATCTTCTTCTATCACTATTGCTACTGCTAATGATTCTTCTATGCCTGTACACTCTATTGGTTCTATTTCCTCTTCCCATTTGTCTCCTTCTCCTATATTTTATGTGCCTCATCTTTCACAGTCTTATTTCTATTAGTTAATTATCTAATTCCGGTTTTGATGTTGTCTTCTCTTCTTCTCATTGTGTTGTGCAGGATCGGGTATCCAAAAAGCAGATTGGGATCGAGCGTAGAGTTAGAGAACTGTATATCTTGGACAGCTTGCATGTTCCTCCAGAAGTGTCTTCTACTGCATTGTTTTCTTTTTGTTTAAATATTAAGTCTTCTTTATTTTATATTTGGCATTCTAGGTTAGGTCATCTGTCAAGTGACCATTTGAGGATGTTAGTTCGGTCTGGACATTTAGGTAGTTTTCCCATTGATAATATTTCTGAGTGTCGAGGTTGTAAATTGGCTAAAATGTCTGCTCTTCCTTTTAATAAAAGTAGTTCTATTTCTTTTTCTCCTTTTCATTTGGTTCATACTGATGTTTGGGGTCCTTCTCCTATAGTTACCAAGGGTGCTTCGCAATATTATGTGTCTTTTGTGGATGATTACAGTCAATTTACTTGGGTTTATTTGATGACCTGAAAATCTGATTTTTACAAAATATATTCTAATTTTCACTCCATGATTCGCACTCAGTTTTCCATCACGATCAAAGTTTTTTGTTCTGATTTGGGAGGTGAGTATTACTTGTCTGAGTTTGAGGAGTTTTTAACAACTCATGGCACTATTCATCAATCTTCGTGTTCTGACACTCCTGTCCAAAATGGTCGAGCTGAGCGCAAACATTGCCACCTCCTTGATACTGCTCGCTCTTTGTTGCTCTCGTCTTTTGTCCTTTCTGTTTTTTGGGGAGAAGCTGTGCTCACTGCTACATATCTTCTCAATCGAATGCCTACTCCTTTTCTCTCAAGCTCATCTCCGTATGAGTGTCTTTTTGGTGTTACTCCTAATTATTCTCTTCCTCGTATTTTCGGTTTTGCATGCTTTGTGCTCCTTCCTAAACGGGAGTGCTCTAAGCTTAGTTCTCGTTGTGTCCTATGTGTCTTTTTAGGGTATAGCATTACTCAGAAAGGTTATCGGTGCTATGATCCTACCACCAAAAAGCTATATGTGTCTAGGCATGTCACTTTGTTAGAAAAACTATCCTACTACACTATACCTTCTACCCTTGTCCCTATTACCAATGATGAATTGGTTCACGTTGACCTATTTCCTCTTGATGTTTCTCCTGATGAGTTTGTTTCTGATCTTGAGGTCTCTACTTTGCCTCTTACTAGCACTTCTGCTATCTCGCCAGGCACTTCCTCTCCCGCTCTTGCTTCCTCTACTCCTCTTCTTGTTTATCAACGCCACAAAGCACTTCCGAGCTCGCCTGTCTCTAGCTGTTTCTTTGGATCTCGCTCCTCCTGCACATCGCTTTCCAAAGCGAGACCGTCATCCTCCAAACCTTAGTTGCACGAAGCGGGAGCGGGGGCGGGAGCGGGAGCGGGAGCGGGAGCGAGGAAGCGTGAGCTGATAGAAGGTTCTTAGGTTAGGAGCGCCTCGGGGAACGATAATATTTGTATATATATATATTTTAATACACATTAGAAATTTTTTTATAAATATTTTTTATAATACACATTAATTATTTTATTTATTTATTATATTTTTTAAATAATATGTTATTGTTAATTTATTTTTGTTATTTTTAATTGATATATATATTATAAATAAAAAAATATAACAAATAAGGAATAATAAAATATGTTAAAATAAATAATAAAAAATTAGATGATTTATTTTATGAATTTTATTAGATTTTTTTTATTATATGATTTAATTAGATTTATTATATAACAAATTATATTATTTATTATATAACAAATTATATTATAATTATATTATTTAAATATAACAAATTATATTATAATTATATTATTTATTATATAACAAATTTGAGTTATTATATTATTTATTATATTATAATTACTAATTATAATTATATTATTATAATTATATTATTTATTATATAACAAATTTGAGTTATTATATTATTTAGTATATTATAATTACTAATTATAATTATATTATATTATATTAGAATTACGTTATATTATAATAACACAAATGTTACAAACAGAGGAGACCCAGATCGACGAAAGAGAGAGAGAGAGAGAGAGAGAAGAAGAGGCGAAGACGACGAAGAAGAAGAAGAAGATCGCGAGGAGATGCTGAAGAAGAGAAGACAGAGAGACAGAAGAGGAGATCGAGAGAGATGAAGACAGAGAGTGAAGAGGAGATCGTGACCCATGCCCTAACAGATCGAAGACAGAGAGTCCGATCCGAGAAACCCATGCCCTAAACCAGCAAATCCATGATCGACGGCAAGATAGGTTCCTCTCTCTCTCTCTCTCTCTACGATCCCATCGCGATTCCTACGCGTTTCCTTCTAGGAAGCGCGGAATCGCGATTCTCACTGAGAATCGTCACTTGGTTGCACGATTCTTGCAACTAAGCTCCAAACTGGTATGGTTTTGGTAATACATGTTTTTCCCTTTCCTATCAGTCTTTTCTTTCTTGTCTTCATACTTATTTTGAGCCCAGGTCCTACAAGGAAACTTGTCATGATCCTAATTGGATTCCATGAATGACGAGTTAATTGCTTTGGCTAACACTCAGACTTGGGATTTGGTTCCATTACCTGCTGACAAGAATATTGTAGACTGTAAATGGGTCTATAAGGTCAAAACCCTTTCTGATGGTTCTTTGGAACGGTACAAAGCTCGTTTGGTTGCCTAGGGCTATTCTCAGGAGTATGGGATTGATTATGATGAGACTTTTGCCCCCGTTGCCAAGATGCCTACTGTTCGCACTCTTATCTCTATTGCTACTGCCCATCTTTGGCCTTTGTTTCAATTTGATGTCAAAAATGCTTTTTTAAATGGGCATCTTGCTGAAGAAGTGTATATGCACCCTCCACCGCGTCTCTCTCACCCTCCTGGTGTTGTTTGTCATCTTCGCCGTGCTCTATATGGTCTCAAGTAGTTTCCTCGGGCTTGATATGAGCGCTTTCACTCTGTTGCATTTAAGCTTGGTTTTCGCCCTAGTTATCATGATTGTGCTTTCTTTGTTCGACGAACTACTATTGGCCTTGTCTCCTTCTCTTATATGTGGATGATATGATCATTACTGGTTCTGATTATAGTACTATTGAGGAGGTTAAGCATCAGTTGTTTCAGGAGTTCGAGATGAAGGATTTGGGATCTCTTTGGTATTTTCTTGGTATTGAGGTTGCTACTTCTCCTACTGGGTATCTTCTCTCTCAGACTAAATATGCCTGTGATATTCTTTCTCGTGCCAATCTCACTGATGACAAAATTGCTGACACTCCTCTTGAATTGCATGCTAAGTGTTTGGCTTCTGATGGTGTTCCTCTTGAGGATCCCACTGTATATCGCGAGTTGGTTGGGTGCCTTGTTTATCTCACCTTTATTTGTCCAGATATCTCCTATGCTGTGCACATTCTCTGTCAGTTTGTTTCTGCTCCTCGTTGCACACATTGGGCTGCCTTACTCCGTACTTTGCGCTACCTTCGTGGTACTTTGTTGCAATGTTTGCTGTTATCTGCCTCTTCGGACTTGCCTCTTCGTGCTTATGCTAACGCTGATTGGGCAGGTGACATCTCTGATGATAAATCCACTTTTGGTCTTTGTGTTTTCCTCGGCGATTCTCTCATATCTTGGAAGAGCAAGAAACAGTCTGTTGTTGCTCGTTCCACTGCTGAGGCTGAGTATCGTGCCATGGCTCATGCTATTTTCGAGATCGATTGGCTTCGGTGGCTTCTTTCTAATATGGGTCTCTTTTTCTGATCCGACTCCGTTGTATTGTGATAATCAGAGTGCTGTCCAGATTGCCCATAATTCAGTCTTCCATGAGCGGACCAAGCATGTTGAAATAGATTGTCACTTTGTCAAACAGCATCTTCAGGCTGGCAATATTACTCTTCCTTTTGTACTCTCCTCTCTTTAGTTGGCCGATTTTTTTACGAAGACTCACACTATTGCTTGTTTTCGTTTTCTTCTTGGCAAACTTTCGATACTTTCTGCGCTCGCGTCCTCAGTTTGAAGGGGGGTGTGAATTTGTAGTTTATATTGTTCATTAAGGATAGTTTAGTCTTTTAGATTATTAGGGTTTTATTTTATTAGCTTATATAATTGTACTCAGTTGATTGTTTAAGTATATACAAGATTTCTATTCATTCTCTTTTATCAGGCTTATCTCCATGAAGAGTGCAGGGACTGTATCATACACCATGACCTTCAAACGTTCTATTAGATGTTGGAACTCTGCCCAAAAGTAATGGATTTTGATGTAGCAAGCTTGTTTGGCGAGAATTTAGCAGGGTTCTGACAACCATGAAAGGAACAATTGGATATCTAGCGCTAGAGTGGATATTAAGGTTAGACATAACAAATAAAACTGATGTTTTCCACTATGGAATGATGCTTTTTTGAATTGATATCGGGAAGAATAATATAACAACTAAAGCTGATGTTTACAACTGTGGAATGATGCTTTTTTGAATTGATATCGGGAAGAATAAACACTAATCAATCCGAAGAGGGGAAATTTAAATTCTTCCCAATTTGGGCTGCAAATGCATCCATAGAAGGCGGTGATGTCCTTAGTCTATCAAACCATAAGTTGGAGAAAAATGTTGATGTTGAAGAGGTATGGAGAATTTGTAGAGTTTCTTGTTGGTGCATCCAAGATGAAAATCATAGGTCAACAATGGGTCCAGCAGTTCAGATCCTCGAAGGGGTTTCAGATGTGAAGCTGCCTCCAATTTCTCGTTTTCTCCCATCCCTTGATGACTAGGAGCTTATAGTTTTTTTGAATTGTGTTGAGAATTCATAACCATGGGGTAATACTTGTTCAACTATTTACTCAGGCCAAGAGAATTATATTGTTTAAAGTTTAAAAAGAATAATACAAGGATGTGCTTGAGCACTTACCTATGCAATTAACTATATCTATTTAGTGTTTTTGTATACTTAGTGTACAGCTTTTAATAATTGTTATGCATTTGCGACTTGTATATTCAATGTTGTGTGATCCGTGGAGATCATAGTTTCACTGTAATGTTGGTTTTCTTCTCTACGTAGCTAGGTTTCTTTGGAATTTCAATTTTGGGATTGTAGATCTTCCACAACAAAGGTGTTTTGGTGATTGTGATTGGAGTTTAGTCTCTTTGATATGACAGTGACAGATTGTTCCCTTTGTAGATCTAGTGTTGCTTCCATGGAGGCTATAATTGAGGGCAAAGAGGTTTCCATGGGGATCCGTGATCCTCCAAATGGTTGAGGGCTTCATCCACACCTTTAGCTAATGAGTTAGTAGCTGCTTTGCCTTTAGTTAGTCGTGCGGTCGGCGATTGATTCTTTGCAAATGGCGAAAGCTAGGTCTCTAGTGCGATGGTTTTGGTCTTCATAGTTTGGTTGCACTGGTGTGTTTCCAAGGGAGGAGGAAAGATTGGTGAAAACAAGTAAGAGTTTGCTGATCAGTCCAGCAAGCTTTGATGCTACTGGTGTGATTAGTGTGGTTTCGCCTATCTCCCATGGGAGTCCATTTTTTTCGAACTAGGTGTATCTTCTCATCATTCAGCAGTAGGTGTGCAACTCGGGTAAGTTTGGTCAGTTGAGGAGTTGCCTAGGTCCAGTCCAAGTTGTGCTAAGAGTTGTCCAAGGCCAACCTTCTACTTGAACTTGTTTGTGCATGCCTGACTTGAGCATAGTAAATTCAACTTCAACTTGGGCTAGGTTCGAATTGTCTGATTTACCCACAAATCCGAACTCTATTTATATATTTTGTTTATTTATTTATTTAGTTTCCTGCTAGGCTAATTAATTTGTTAAATATTAACATTTTTTCTACTAAATTATTAATAACATTAAAATAAATAATTTATATGATGAGAGAGAAAGACGAAGAGGAGAGAGATGAAAATTGAGAAACCGTTGTGCTGCTGGGGTGGCCTTTGCCATTTATGAGTGACAAGGGAAATGATAGGTTTTGTGGTGTGTTACTTGTGTATGTGATAAATATTGTAAATATGATCTAAATGTCTAGATTAATTTTTTCAAACTTTGGTTCCTTGCACCTTCACCAAAATTGTCCTTTCACTTTTAATTGTGCCATTAGAAAATTTTATGTATGACACATGTGCCAATTTCTGTTAGTCTTATTAATGCTAGATTGCCAAAAAATTAAGTTTATAATTTGATTTAAGAGTGTAAATATTTAATTGTGAATTCAAAGTCAAAGGTGCAAATTTCAAATTCAAGTGGGTCTACAAACCCCACTTGGATGCAGCTCTGCAATAAATTTTTTTTTGACTTCTCGTCGGAGTGACAAGCACGTGGATGACTGCATTTCATATTTCCAGTCTAACAAATGTTGATTTACTAAATATCCCAAACATTGAAAAACCATGGCACATGTATTGAAATGTATATTTTTTCATCTTTTCCTGCTCTTGGTGACAATGATATGCTAAAAAATTGAAAAGAATACCAAAAAATATTAAAATAAAGTGTCATTAAATCCCCATAGAAGACAATCAGCCTTTAGTTTCTTTTATCATGACATGATCCGTGCGCATTTTTTTAAATTTTGAGACCCATTCTTCTAAACATCCTAGTCATCCTCTTTTTCCTACTCCTTTCCCTTTTGTGCAGATACCATTTGGGTATTATCAGACAATATTTGTACTTCATGTTTTCTGTATTCTTCCTATGCTGCATCTTTTTCACCAACCATCTCTCCCATGGAGCTGACAGCATCTCTGCAGATCAATCTCTCTTTGGGGACCATACCATTGTCTCTGCCAGTGGCAACTTTGAAATGGGTTTTTACAAACCAGGTAACTCTTCCAACTATCACATATGGTACAAGAAAGTATCTACACAAGCCATAGTGTGGATAGCAAATAGAGATATACCCATCTCTGATAAGTATTCCTCAGAACTGAAAATCTTAGATGGTAACTTAGTGCTTCTTATTCACCCAAAAAAAAAAAAACTTAGTGCTTCTCAACTAGTCCCAAACCCCAATTTGGTCAACAAATCAGAACTCTACCACTTCAAATTCTGTGGTAGCAGTTCTTGGTGATGATGGTAATTTGATTTTGAGAGATGGGTCTAATTCAACACAACCAATTTGGCAAAGTTTTGATTACCTTGTTCACACTTGGTTGCCCGGTAGCAAGATTTCATATAACAAGCGAGCCAATACACACCAAAGTCTAACTTCATGGAAGAACTCTGAAGACCCTTCATGAGGACTATTTTTTCATATTCTAGATGCAAATAATAGCTATGTTTTGTTGTGGAATGGGTCTAAACAGTATTGGACTAGTGGTCCTTGGAATGGGGAGATTTTTAGCTTGTTACCTACAACGAGACAAAATTACATGTTTAATATTAGCTTTGTTGGCAATGAAAATGAGAGTTATTTGAAATATTCTCCCTACGATCCTTACATTATATCTAGAGTTGTTATGGATGTTTCGGGGCAACTCAAGCAACTCACTTGGTTGGAGGGCAGCAAGGAGTGGAATTTGTTTTGGGCTCAGCCGACACAGCAATGCGATGTTTATGCTTTATGCGGGCCATTTGGAACTTGCAATCAGAATACACAACCTTTCTGTAATTGTTTGACTGGTTTCAATCCTAAGTCGGGCAATGATTGGTATTTGGGTGATTACTCTAGTGGGTGTGTAAGGAGAACCAAGTTACAGTGTGGAAATGCCGGTGCTGCTAATCAAAAAAAAAAAAAAGGTTTCAAGAGTATTCCAACATGGGATTGCCTGAACATCCTCAATCTGTGGCTTCTGGCAGTGCTACAGAATGTGAATCTTCTTGCTTAAAAAACTGCTCTTGCACTGATTATGCTTATGACAGGAATGGATGTTCAATTTGGACCATGGACCTCGGTAGCCTGCAACAACTTTTGGGAAATAACAGTAGTGGAAGCAGTCTTTATCTCAGACTTGCTGCTTCTGAGTTTTCAAAGATAATAATATTGGGATTATTGTTGGTGTTGTGGGTTCAGTAGTAGTCTTGGGCCTCGTTTATGTTATGTGGAAGCAACAAAGGAGGCTTATAGCAACCCCTTGTGTGCTTTGGCCAAACATTTGTTGGTTGAGCTTTCTAGGAAAAGATCGAATAGTTGCAGTTTATGGTTTATTGGTTGCATTTAGATACAAAGATTTGCAAAAAGCAACCAAAAATTTCTTGGAGAAAATGGGGAGCGGAGGTTTTGGTTCTGTTTTCAAAGGGACATTGCCTGATTCCACTGTCATAGCTGTGAAGAAGCTGGAAAGCATCAACCAAGGAGAAGCAATTCCGAGCAGAAGTCAACACACTTGGCACCATCCAACATATTAATCTTGTTCGGCTTCGTGGGTTCTGCTCTGAAGGTAATAAGAAGTTACTGGTGTATGATTACATGCAAAATGGCTCATTAGATTCCCATCTTTTCCATGGAAAGGAGTTGAAGGTACTGGACTGGAAGAAAAGGTACCAAATTGCACTAGGGACAGCCAGGGGGTTGGCTTATCTTCATGAAGAGTGTCGAGACTACGTTGTACACTGTGACATAAAGCCAAGAAACATTCTATTAGATGTTGAATTCTGCCCAAAGGTAGCAGATTTTGGTTTAGCAAAGCTTATTGGACGAGAACTCAGCCAGGTCCTGACTACCATGAGAGGGACAACGGGCTATCTTGCGCCTGAGTGGATAGTAGGAGTAGCCATTACAGCCAAAGCTGATGTTTACAGCTATGGTATGATGATTTTTGAATTGATATCAGGAAGCAGAAACAGTGATCAATCCAAAGTCGGGATTGTTAAATTCTTCCCAATCCGGGCTGCAAGTGTAGTCATAGAAGGAGGTGATGTCTACTGCCTATTAGACCATATGTTGGAGAAACATGTTGATGTTGAAGAAGCATGGAGAACTTGTAAAGTTGCTTGTTGGTGCATCCAAGATGATGGGAATGATAGGCCATCAATGGGTCAGGTAGTTCAGATCCTTGAAGGGATTCTAGATGTGAACCCGCCTCCAATTCCTCGTTTTCTTCAAGCCCTTGTCAACCGCTAGGAGCGTACAGTTTTCTCATTTCTTCATTGAGTTCTCTCCAGTCGGAATTCACAATCATGGAGCAATCCTTGTGCATGTCTAGTTTCAAATCAAACAATAAAACAAGCATGTCCTTGCGCACTTCTCTGTCCTCTTTTAACTACTGTATATATATTCTGCTATTTTACAGAAGCCTTAGACCCATGGTGGTGTAAGGCTTCTTTTGTTAGTTTTGATCTATTGTTACTTATAATCATTGGCATTAGTGTCGTTTCATTGTTTTAGTCAATGTGTTTGGCATGGTTTTCCTTTAGAAAGTGTTTAATTTTTTCATGGAGGTACTTTTCAAAATTGTAAGTTTTTTGTTTTGTTTTTTTTGGGGAGAAATGAAAAAAGGGACGCTCTGTGGGGCATTATAACATCCATGGGCTCCAGTCCTGGATAACCGGTTTTTAGTCAGATTTAACTCAATTCAAAGGAAGGGACACACCATTGGGGAATACAAATGGACCTCACCCACTTATTGCATAGGAGATAAAGTGTCAATTGGAGTACATCGTGATGAGCCGAAGCAAATTGGCACCTTTGAGAATTGACCCATGCTAGCCTGGGTGGAGGGGAAATGCGTAATCCATTGTGTCACCACTCCTAGTGGTTTTCAAAATTGTTAGTTTGCGAAAGGAAAATAAGCCCCCAAGGGTTGGAGAAACTGTACATAAATCATATACAAGATGTGGTGTTAAATATCATGTCATAATTAAATCATTTTTAGTTCTAGCAAAAAAAAGGAGTCATAACCAAATATTACATAAAATATAACTAAAGAATTTTTGGATCATAACCAAAATAATAATTATAATAGGTTATAATTAGTATTACAATAAGTTATAATTAATATTTACAATCAAGTCATAATACCTAATACGACAATATGACATAACCAAATATTACAAATGTCATAATTGAGGCATATGGTATACATTGCAAAATGTGGTGCATTATAGAATTTCTCATATTATATATATATATTTCAAAAAAAAAAAAAAACAAAATAATAAGCAATGGGTTTCGACTAGTTTGGGGACTTTGGTTTTTAGTCCAAAAATATTACAAGTTATCACATTGTCTTTTATTTTTGTCTTTTTGTAAAAATTTAAAAAGTCAATAAAATAGTCAATTCTCAAACAGGGGCTAAATGATACAAACATATTTTCTATCAACAATGCAACTTTGTTGGTTGGGGGGGGGGGGGGGGGAGAATTAGGAATTTTGTTTGGGAGGAGGGGCCAACGTATATGCATAAATTATATTGAATTAGTTTTGATGCATTATTAATTGAATATAATTTTTTATATAAGCGTTGTGAAAAAAGTATTTCTAGAGAAAACTAAATAAGTCCAAGAAATTTTTTCAGTTTTGAATTATTACATCTCAGTATATAATTAGTTAAACCAGTGTTTTAAGCGATTTATTGATTGATATAATTTGATAATAAAAAGTGAAAAATACTTAAGATTCTTGAAAAATGTTTAAATTTACAATCAATGATATTAAATTTTGCACATTAGTTGATTTATTTAGAAAGAATAATGCTATATGCATCAATTAGTGTATTAACTAGTGTATCAATTGATGATGTAGCATAATTTAAGATGTTTTTAGTATTTGTAATTTATATAATGAGTGGGGTCAATAATAATGTTATAACTAGTGTTGGCACACTAGTTAGTATACTAATTGGTGCATGTAGTACAACTGATTTAGAAATTAATCAATTAAGACTTAACCCTTGCCAAGTCTTTGTGAATAAATATGAGGGTGAAATTTTAGGTTCTCTAACATTACTCATAAAAAAGTATACATACCATTTGATTTTTAAAATTCAAAACATAATTGACACACTAGTTAGTATACTAATTGGTGCATGTAGTACAACTGATTTAAAAATTAATCAATTAAGACTTAACCCTTGCCAAGTCTTTGTGAATAAATATGAGGGTGAAATTTTAGGTTCTCTAACATTACTCATAAAAAAGTATACATACCATTTGATTTTTAAAATTCAAAACATAATTGACATGTAACACTTTGTTTTAATAAAATCAACTCGATAAAATTGATATTATTTAAAATGTGAAATAATTAGAGATTATTTTGTTAGACATTTCAAAATACTAATGAAACAAAAAGTTAGTAAAATAAATCTTACAAAATTAAAAAATCAACTTATTATACATTTTTATAAATACTCACAAATATGATTAATAACAAATTGTTGAAAATTGGAAGGGTTTGGAGTCCCTCTTGATCCCTACACAGTTTCGTCCCTGAATACAATATAATTAAAACTTTTACTCATAAATTTATTAAAGAAAGTTTAATATGTGATCTAAATTCATTTTAAGTGTAGACCCTATTTTGTAAAAATTGAATTTAGATTATACATTAACTTTTATAATAAAATTCTGAATAGATTAATTAAATGATACAAACCTTTTTACAACTTGTTCTTATATTATTATGTTAGTTAGAGTAATATTTGGAAGAAAAAGTAACTTATGTTGTGTTTGGTTAGGGATGTAAATCTGGCCTGCCCAGCCTGGATTGGCCCATGTCGGGCCTTGCGGACTCTTACCAAAATTTGGGCTGGGCCGGGCCGACTCACGGGCCAAAAAATAGGCTTAGGCCCAGGCCCAGGCCCAAGCCCATGGATATTTGGGCCTTGGGTGGGCCTGACTAATTTTTTTGTTTTTTTAAATTTTTTTTACCAAAATTTTATTATTTTTCTCTAAAAAAGACACTGGGCCTTAGGCGGGCCAGGCCTCTGGTCGGGCCTTGAGTGGGCCTTAAGCAAGCCAATGGATTAGGACACAGGCAGGATTGGGCTTCAAAATGATGGCCCAAGCCTAGGGACTCAGGCTGAGCTTGGGCCCGAGTCTAAACGGGCCTGGCCCACCCTGAGCCGTGGGCCGGCATCAAGCTGCGGGTCATTTTTACACTTCTATGTTTGGTCTATTGGGGTGGGATGTTTGGTTCACTCAATGTTTTTTTTTTTTTGGGTTAATTACAAAAAAACCCCAGGGTTTCGCGTGTTTTTCAATTTTTTGGGGTCAATTTGGCCCATCCGTCCATCACCGTCATATTAAACTAATAGAAATTTGGGCAGAATTTCATATTCAAATCCACATGTTCAAACACTTGTATCTCCCTCATCGCAAGTCTGTTTAGTGTCATTTTTGAGTTGTTGGTTCACCTCATGGCCTAGTTTTCATTCCACTTTTCATAGGCCTTGCTTCACATCTTTTTACTTGCTGTCGGAGTTTTGAAAGTTGGCCAAAAATAAGATTTTTCTCTTTTTGGACAATTTTCATATTCAAATCCACATATTCAAGTACTTGTATCTCCCTCGTCCTAACTTCGTTTCACCTCATTTTCGCGTCGTTAGATTCATCTCATGACCTAGTTTTCATTCCATCTCTCATATGTCTTGTTTCATCTCTTTTTGTATGCTGTTGGAGTTCTGAAGTTGCCCAAAAATAAGATCTCTCTCTCTCTCTCTCTCTCTCTCTTTTTAATTTATTTATTTATTTATTTTTCTTGTTGCTATCACAACAATATTCTTGACGGTGGAGATGCAACAGATGATGCTTGATTGGAAACCAAGGCGCCCTAACACGCTTACCAACCCATTTGGTTTTTAATTTTTATGTGTAGTTGTATACCTGTCATTACTCGACGACACCGCCACCATTACTACCACCACCTCATCTTGCAGATAATGATAATAAAGCAGCAGCAGCAGTAGCAGCAAGCTAGGAGGAGCCGTGGAGGAGGAAGAAGAAGAAAAAAAAGAGAGAAAAAGCTAATTTTTGGTCAAATTTCGGAGATCTGACGACATGCAAAAAGAGGTGAAACAAGGCATATGAGGGTAGAATAAAAATTAGGTCATGAGTTGAATCTAACAACGGAAAAATGAGATGAAATGAAGTTACGATGAGAGAGATACAAGTGATTGAATATGTGGATTTGAATTTGAAAATTTTGCCCAAAGAGAGAAAAATATTAGGCCTCGTTTGGCAACTATCTTTTTTAGCCAAAAAGCTAAAAAGTTATTAAAAAAGCCAAAAAGTCAACAACCTATACCAAAAAGTCAAAGATTTATTTTTCTCTCTACCTTTTGCACATCTTTTCGTAAAAAGCCAAAAAGTCATCCCAAACATACTAGTTTTTTTACATCATATTTTAGCCAAAAAGTCAAAAAGTTACTAAAAAAGTCTGTTCCCAAACGAGGACTTATTTTTGGCTAACTTTCGGAACTCCGACGACAAGTAAAAAGATGTGGAACAAGGTGTATGAAGAGTGGAATAAAAACTAGGCCATGAGGTGAATCCAATGACGCAAAAATAAAGTGAAACGAAGTTACGACGAGGGAGATACAAGTGTTTGAATATGTAGGTTTGAATCTGAAATTCTGTCCAGCTTTTCGTTAGTTTAATATGATGGAGATGGATGGAGGGGCCAGATTGAAACACGGATGAAACTCTACAGTTTAATTTGTCGAAATTAAAATTCTGGGATTTAAATTGAAAAGCAAGTGAAACCTTGAATTTTTTTTTGTAATTAATCCTTTTTTTAATTTTTTTTATTTTTATAAAAAGTGTATTATTAAAAATGAAATTACCATTAACTATAGTAAGAGAGTGGCCATTTATTCTATTCTTTTTATTACGATAAATCAAACACTACTTTAAAATTGATCAAAAGAAATATAACAATATGAAAATTAATGGATTATGGAGTCTGTTTTTATTAACAAAAATGACTTAGACCCCCAGCTGGGGGTGCTGGGGGTCTTCCCTGATTGGTGGAAAAAACAGTTTTTTTTTTTTTTTTTTTTTTTGAGATTTCTGCCAATCACGTGCCGACACATCAGTGGGGGTCGTCAGTGGGGGTCTCCGTACTGGGGGTTCCTAGCAATGCCCTTTTATTAAGGCTTACAGGTCAATTCATTTCACTGTTTAATTAATTAATTAATTAATTTTTTTTGGGGTGATAAAATGGCTTTTTCAGTTCAATAAATCAAAAGTAAACAAAATAAAAAAATAAGTCAAAATTGCATTTATGCAGTGTAGGATTTATGCATGTGTTACAATGATAATAATAATTTGTTGTATGTGAAACAAACTGAAAAAATGTAAACAGTGGAGGAAGAAATGTGACAGTGATTGTGCGTTATAATCAGTTTTTTTTTCTTGTCTTTGTGTGTGAACATTTTTTGAATTTCATATGAATAAATGAATAAATAAATGAGGGTAAAAGGTAAAAAGATATTTTCTGTTAGCTCAGTTTGGCAGACATGACTGACATGAGAGGTAAATGTATTTTTAAAAACTTGAGGAGAAATTTTTGTAATTGTCATAAATTTCAGGGGAAATAGGCTAATTGAACCTTTTTTTTGTTATATTTTTCAAACTTTGAGACTCAACTCTTTGAAAGTTAAAAAAAAAAAAAAATTCTATTAAAGACCAAAACGGATTAAAATAGTGTTTTGTTCAATCACATCGGATTAGGGACTTTTTTAATTTTGTGGACTTGTTATTCAATATTTTTAGGGACAAAAAGTCTCCGGTTTTTTTTGAAAAATTGACAAAGATGGGGAAAAAAAAGAAAGAAAGAAAAGAAAAACAAATTAAAATTGGTTCAAAGATTCTAATTTATGTGCCGTGTCAGCTCCTACTCTTGTAGCACAGAAGAAGTTTTGTGACATGAAATGAAAGTAATCTGTATTTGTTTATAGGTTTCATCACAAACAAACATATAGCACTTGTTTGATTAACTAGGTTGATAGTGGTAGAATTAATCTTATGAATTAGTATATGATTTGTTATTAATTAAATTAATGAGATACTCATTTATTATATATATATTTATTTTTTTTGTATATTTAAAATTATGATCCCAACCCCCTTTAATACTAAAAATTTATCAATTTTATTAGATTAAATGTCTGCCGTACATATAATCCCGTTGATAAAATTTTCAATCAAACATGAGATTGTAAGTCCATAAATTGATAATTCCAATCCTATATTATAATCTTACTAATCAAACATGCCCTTATGAAGTTCTAGATTAGACCCATTAATTATTGATCATTCTTAATCAAGAGAAAGTGGCTCCCTCCAGGTTTGGTGAATGCAGCTTGAGGTTTGAGGTACGCTTTCTTCAGGTTTTAGATTCAACTCTCATTAGGTGTTATCAATTTTTTAAAATGGGCTCAGCATGAGATTTGCTCGATTCATGTAGGTCTTGAGATTGGTCGAGATATGTACAAGTTGGGCCGAACATCCGATCATAAAAAGATAAAAAATAAAAGATAAAAAAGAAAGTGGCTATCAAATTCATATTCGCTTCTTTGTGGAGTATTAATTAAGATTATGGTACTGAATGGACGATTGAGATGCTATCCTGATTTGCTAATGTTATATTTAGAGTGTTGTTATTAGCACCTTATTAATTATTTTGGATATTTCATTTCTTTGGACTCTTATTTATAAATTGTAAAATTTATAAAATTTCTTTTCTCCCCTCAAATAATACCAAAATTATTCTTGTAAAAACAATCTGTCTATTCAAATGTAGACCCCCACACCCTCAAAAGCCTCTCTCCCAAAACCCTAACAAAACCCACGACGGTAGAATCTCTCAAAACTAGTGGAAAAAATTTATGTGGTTAAGAAATTTTTTCTCTACTTTATTACAAGATTTGTCAATCTGTTTGATTTTTTTTTCTTTTACTTCTTTTCACACACACAACACAATCTACTTTCATACTTCTCTAGTTGGTTTTTTTATCATTCATCTATGGCCTCATTGTATTTGTATGCTCTCTGTGTGAGCAAAAATGGGTAGGATTTCACCTCTCGGTCGACCGGTCGATCGACCACCCAAGGGTGGTCCGACCTGCTTTGTTTTCATACTTCTGTTGCTGCTTTGGTTATTTGTTTCCGAACAAATAAGAAATGTTTGGTTACCTGTTCTTGAATAAACAAACAATGTTCGGACTTGTGTTCCCGAATTTTAGTCATATGTTTGAGAGTTCAATTTTGAAAAAATGACGCACAGTTTTTATTATTTTTGTCATTTTTTTTTTCAAAAAAATTATTTTTACAAGGCTAATCTCCTCTAAATTAAGAACACCATCAAAGGTATGACCACTTCTAAGCTTTTATTGTTGTACTCCTCTTGTCTCATGGAGTTGTGGTTGCCGGAAAAATTTTCACTTATTGTTATTGTCAGAGAAGTGTATGTAATCAAATGGTTATCACTATTGCCGTTGGAATATTGCCGCCAAAGGGTTTTCAAGGTTTTGAGGTGGGTAGGTTTTGAAGGTGGGATTTGGGGAAGATGGATGGCTAGTGATGGGGGTGAGTGTTCTCATAAATCCTAACTCATGATGTAGTGAGTATGTGGGTTTAATTGTGAGATAGGTTGTCCAAAAAGTACAGTTTGTTTGGTTCTGTTTTTAGAAAATTCTAATTTTTTATTTTCCATATTTTAATGTTTTCAATGAATTTTTTAAAATATTTTAAGTAATTTTTTTTTTTAATTTTTAGATACACCTTAGATAAATACAATTAAAAATTATAATATTTGTGAAAAAATCTTTAAAAAATACACTAAATATCAAAAAATACAAAAAAATAAAAATAAAAATTAATATTTTTTTGTATCTATTAATTTTTAAAAATATGTTTTTACAAATATTTTACTATTTAGATATATCTAATTAAGGTGCATTTTAAAAAGTAAAAAAATTGTTTAAAATTTAAAAAATATTCACTAAAAACAAAAAAAAAAAAACACGAAAAACCTCAGTTTTCAGAATATTGAATTTAAAAAATTGAAACAAAAAATATTCAGGTTGTTTGGTTCTAGTTTTTAGAACACATTTTTTAGAAAATTCTACTTCTATATTTTCCATTTTTAATGCTTTGAATGAATTTTTTTAATATTTTAAGCATTTTTTTTTAATTTTTAGACACACCTAACATAAATACACTTAAAAAGTATAATATTTGTGAAAAAAATCTTTTAAAAAATACACTAAATACCAAAAAATACAAAAATTCAATACATTTTTTTGTATTTTTGTGTATTTATTAATTTTTTAAAAATATTTTTTCACAAATATTTTATTATTTAGATACATCTAAGTAAGGTCTATCTAAAAAAGTAAAAAAATTGCTTAAAATTTAAAAAGTATTCACTAAAAACAAAACAACACAAAAAATAAAAAACTTAATTTTCAAAAAATTGAAACTAAACACATTGATTGATATCATTTTTAGTAATTTCACTTAAAGTTATTATTGTAATAAAAAAATTATAAAATATAAAATATAAAATAATTAATAAAATACTAATAGCAGCACTCTATATTTATTATTCTTTTATATTACAAAGTATGACAAAGTTTGTTGGTCATTTTCTACCAGCTAAGATGGTCTTAAGGAAGACTTTCTAAGAGCATCCAAAACAAGTTAGTGAAATTATCAATTCGGTTAATATAGTCATACTCAAGAAAAATGTCTTTAACAGATTAATCAAAAGATAATTTTGCGACCGACTATTTACTAGTTACTTATTTTTTTTAAATTTTTAAATCATTTATTCTTTCCTTTTTCTCTCTTATAAAAACATTAAATAGCTATTTTAAAAAAAATAAAAAATAAAAAATATTGTTGGAGTGTACATTAAAAAAAAAGACAAATTACACTTAGCACTCCTGCACTTTACACTTAGTCTCACTTTGACTATTGACATTGGGTAAATTACACTTTGCAGCTCTACATTTTACACCAAATCTCATCTTAGCTCCTACATATAAAATCATGATAGTCAACGCCTTTTACTTTTGGCCAATTGTCAATGTCCATTTTTTGTTACTCCATCGTATAAGTTTTTAACAGAAGTTAGTAATGTGACAAACATATGATTACGAAATGAGAGCAAAAGAGGAAAATCACTCACATTTCCCACCTATACACATTTCGTCTCAAAATTTATATTAAATTATGACTGTATTTGTCATGAGCGGAGCTTGGTACATAGAGGTTAGATTTCGCAACTGACCAGTAACTAAGGTTACCAAAGGCCATTTTCCAAAAATTAATAAATTAACAATGCAAGTGGAACTGAAGTAAAATAGAAGGGTACCTAAATATTTATATCTTTAAAACATGCATTGGAGCTTTTATTTACTTATGTCAAAATAGCTATTAGTCTAGGAGCTGTCACAAGTCTGTCTTTAACTCCTTGAAGCAACATTCTCGTTTGTCGGTCCACTCCAATGGTATATTTTTCTAGGTTAACTGAGTCAATGGTGACACAAACTTCGAGGTAATATCTTGCCAATCCCAAAAAGTTCCAAACTTCATATACATTAGTAGGTTGCGACCAATCCACGATTAATGCAATCTTTTGCAGGTCAACGGAGATGCCATCTTTATCAATGACGTGATCGAGAAAGTGTACACTAGTGATCCAAAATCCGTATTTCTTTAACTTGGCATAAAGTTTGCAATCGCGTAGTGTCTACAATACAGATCACAAATGTTGTTCATGGTCTTCCAATGCTTTAGATTATATGAAAATGTCATCAATGAAAACAATAACGAATTCATCGAGATAGGGTTTGAACACTTGATCCATGAGGTCGATAAAAGCTACTGGAGTGATCGTAACGCTAAATGGCATGCCAAGGAACTTATAGTGTCTATAATGCATTATGCATGTAGTCTTCTTGACATATTCGATTTTGACTTTCACTTGATGACAACCAAATCGCAAGTCAATCTTAGAAAATACTTGAGCGCTTTGCAATTGATCAAATAAATCATCAATTTGCGACAAGGGGTACCGATTCTTGATGGTAACCTTGTTCAGTTCTCAATAATTGATACATAATCTCATTATATCATCCTTTTTCGTCTCAAACAATATTGGAGCTGTCCATGATGAGGTACTTGGTCAAATGAAACCCTTGTCAAGTTATTCCTAAAGTTGTGTTTTTAACTCTTTCAATTCCACAATCGATATGCGATAAGGAGTTTTCGATATCGATTGTGTAATGGATTGAGTTTCAATGGTAAATTTGACTTCTCGATCAACTAGGGTACCAAGTAAATCTTTAGGAAAAAAAATCAAGAAATTCCCAAACTACGGGCATTGGATTGAGTGTTGGGTCTACTCAATGAGTACCGACCACATAACAAACATAACCACAACATCTTTCCTTAGAAGTCGTGACATAGAGGATACCAAACATAGAGGGGTAGAGACTCTAGTTCCATCAAAGGTAAGTTTGCATTGGTTTGGTAATCGAAGAAAGACCTTTTTGGTTGTATAGTCAATAGAGACATGGTTGGTAGCAAACCAATCCATTCCTAAGATTACATCAAAATTACTGATGCGGAGAAGAATCAAATCCACATGTAAAATTTCACCTTTTAAAAATATAACATAAGTACTAAATATAAAACCACCAAATGGAAAAGACACAAATAATGCATATCCCAAGGATTCAGGTATCGATGTCAAATTGGAAATAAATTGTGGAGCAACAAAAGAATGACTTGATCTAGAATCTATGAGAATATAAGTTGAATGACCACATATAGAAAGTGTACCTGACATCACGTTTTTGGTAACATTGGGGTTTCCAAGCACCAAAGCAAAAGCTCTCCATTGACGTTTTTGTTCTTTCTTCACTCCTATAGGCATTCCTGGTTTCTGAACCGATTCAAGATTAGTAAATTGTAGACAATCTTTCACCAATGACCAATTTGACCACATCTATAGTATGCTTCGATTGCTCGATAGTAGTGTCCCCAATGAGCTTTCCCACAGGTTGGACAATTAGGAATGGTGCTACCTCTAGAGGTAGTAGAATTCTGATTGGCCGAACTAATCGAACTAATGGGTCTTGCATTAATTTTCTTTTGTGGTGCAGAGCTAGATCCTTTGCTTGGTTCTCCCAAAAATCGTTTCTTTTGACCTACCCATCCAGAATGTGAGGTCTTAGTTCCTTTCTCAGTAATGTACGCTCGGTCCACGACTTCTGCATATGTAGGTACATTTAAAACTTCAATCTTGCCTTTGATCTTATCTGCTAAACCTCACTCAAATTTCTTAGCTTTTCGGACGGCGTACGTTGCAAATTGAGCTAATTATGTGGACTTAATTTTGTACTCTACTATCGACAACCTATCTTGCTTCAAGTTTATAAACTCTGACACCTTTACTCTCGTAGTGAGTCCGAAAAATACTTCTCATAGAAGACTTCTAGAAATCTCGTTCAAGTCACAATCTTTTCCTTCTCCAAGGTAGGAAGCCATTATTCCTGTGCATCTTTTTTAAGAGTGAAGGTGGCGAATGACATCTTTTGTACAAGGTAATGTGTGAAATTTTTTCTCCATTTCCCTGTTCCAAGCTTTTGCCAGTAATGGGTTCGAATTACCTATGAACGCGGAAGGTTTTAAATCCTAGAATTGCTTAACTGTGATTGGTCTTTCTCGGCGCTATGATATTCCATTAGTTACGCTAGTTTGCAGAGCTTGCAAGAAACTAGAAACAACTTTTCCATTGGATTGACTTTGCTTGCCGATGATCCAACACCATTTCCATCATTAGCCATAACTACAGAATAAAAGTTTCAAATGAAACAGTTCACAGTTTCTATTTGTATATAATAATTTCTAATAATTACACACATAATTCACAAAACATCAATTTTGTTTATTCATATATGTGTTGGTACATTACTCACATCTAAAGTTAGAGGTTACATGAAGTTAGTCCCTAATCTATCTATTACAACTTGAACAAGTCAGGGAAATACATCTACATATAGAACTCCAATTTCCAACTACTCTGTTGAATCCCATAGAATTCCATACCAGCTTGTCCCTATATATTGGAACACATGTGTTATGCCTCCACACTTGACATCCTTTTATTCGCATCGGTACCTCCACATGCGCCATATCATTACTAAAATCTATAGCTTTCAATTGATAATGTTCTTAGGGCAAGGGATACTAGTTCGAAGGTTATCACTAGGAAAAGCTTTCCCTCTTTTTCCACAAATTTCTTAGGTAGAGGTGCAATTAGACAATGAGGGTAATCGATTTCTGACTCAATACCCACAACTCCAATTGGTCCAATATACCTTTCTAATGTATTCTCATATCTCCACCATAACTGTTCTACTGATATTTGATCGGTCTCCTTATAAGTTGTTTGAGTGTTAGGTTTGAGTGCCTAATTATATAAAAAAGGATGCAGAGACTCTGAAGAGATGATCAGACACTCAAACCCAATGCTCAGACGACTTATGGGAGACCGATCTACCTTCAATCAGATCCAATGTTAGTAGAATAGTTGTGGTAAAGAGATGAGAACACATTAGAGAGGTATATTAGACCACTTGTAGTTATGTGTATTGAGTCAGATATCGATTACCCCCGCTATCTAATTACGCCTCTACTCGAGAAATTTGTGAAGAAAAGAGGAACACTTTTCCTAGTGATAGCCTTTGAACTAGTACCCCTCGCCCTAAGAACATTTTCAATGTCCAAGTTGTAGATTTTGGTAATGATATGATGGATGTGGAGGTACCGGTACGAATAAAGGGATTTCAAGTATGGGGGCATGACACATCGCTTTTATTTATTTATATAAAAAAGGTCATTAGAAGCGGTATCAAAGTCGTCTTCTTTACAAAACACGATGAGCTAGACTATATTTACAAAGTGCACTACATCTACTCCAAGCCTTGACCTTGCTACTCTCAAAACTTGTGAACATGGGGTTAAAACCCCTCCCTAAGACTCATCACCTGGAAGTGTACAGCAGCTATAAGCACATGACAAAGTGATGAATGTTATATTGAGAGCATAAGGGTAAACAACATGGATAATTATTTAGGATAAACAGTGAATATTTCAATTTGAGCAAATAATCATTTTAACTAACAAAAATATAATTCAAAAATCATCTATATATAATCATAAACATGGTATAAAACAAAACAGAGTGTCAATGGATCTATGAAAAATAAAGGGTCACTAAAGTGACTAAACAGTGGGCCAATGGTTATTTAAGTCCCCAAGGCATAGAACCTCTGTGGTGGTACTTACATAATATTTTCTCACATTATCAATTATCAAAATGTTCCCAAAATCATATTTAATAAACAATTATATCTGTGGGTTTTCCTTTTCATACAAATAGGGTTCATTAAACAAATAGTACTTTTGAAATGTTAATATAATGTACAAAGTATGATTTATATAAAACAGTTTATGGTAACTCGAGGTATAATATAATTCACCTTAATATCGATTCTTAATTTTTACTTTTCCTGAAATTTGGAAAATTTAACAGAATTTTAATCTATCATGTAAACAAGGACAGAACCGTGATTTCATGTCTGAGGGATTGAATGTTGAATAATTTTTTTTTTTCATTTATTGTAGATGATTTTTTTTCCTATTTTTTTATTCAAAAATCCATAAATTATATATATATATTTCCCATTTAAGCACTATCCAATTAAAAAAATCATACATAATTTTTATATACATGGGTGCATATTTAAAAAACTAATCATATATTCATACACAACATATTTAACAATTAAAATAAATTTTAATTAAAAGGTAATAAATCAATAATACGATAAAAATCATAAATAGGAGTTAGATTTTAAATCTATAGATGGTGTTGATGCAAAATCAAAAGAAAAAGAAATGTCTTAAAAAGTCTATATGTCTTAAACTATCAACATTAATATTTTGTTAGGTTCATAGGATCAGTTTGATCTTTTATGCACAAAGTATGATATTAATATTTTGTAGTGCTCATATCATTTTCTATTAAAATTAAATTATTTTCAGTAATAATTAATGAGATTACAACGGATAATAACTAAATATCACTTGAGACATAACAAAGTATTTCCTTGGTTATAATCAAAATTGAACCACAATAAGTTATAAGTCAGTCATAACCAACACAAGTCACAACCGATACTATAATGAGTCATAATTAAATATTACAACAAATTGTAAATGAGAAGCTTATTATTTTTTTAAATAAAGTTTAACAATACATAACAATGCTTTACATATTCTTAAGCATTGTTGAAAGGGTAAATTTGGCTGGGGGCATGAGCTAATTTATGTACAATATAGAAGACATATATAGATTAACACTTATGAAACAATAATTTTGGGTAAGGCAGGGGGCCATGTCGACCTACAGTCTTACTGTAAGTTCGTCCTTGCATATAATTTATAATAAAACTTATTAAATTAACTACACTACTAATAAAATAGAAAGTTACCATCTTTTGTCTTCCTTTACTTTGCTGGGTTTCTCTCTTTTGTTTTTGATTTCAATTACTAGCACTAGTTCACCTATTTCTATAAGAAGTTAAGCAGGTGACTCAACAACCATTGCAGGAAAATTGAGTATTAGCGGCGTTTTAATTTCCTTATTTTTACTAGGGCTTCTTCTAGCCTATGAATAAAGGCTTTGACATTGTAAATCAAAAGCTTGCAAAAGAAACTTCCTCAGACAACCCATGTGACAAAGCAGATTCCCTCTATGTCACACAAATAATCTTATCACTTCGTAATGGTTTGAGATGCCGTTTTTTAATCAACACCCTGAGGGCTTGAGATAAAGGCATTTAGAGCGGAGTAAAGGTCCTCTGGGATCGATTAGGGGTGGCTAAGGTTTGTGGAGCTGTATTGGCAAAGGGATTGGGGGTCTTGGTTGTGGTGGTGACAACACTCACATCAGACGACCGCGCAGCTGTGCTACCACTGGTGGTTGCATTGAAACTGTGCATAAAAGGCCTCTTGGCCTGCTCTTTCTCGTCAGTAATTAGCCCTTGTTTCATAGCGTCTTCAATCTGAATCCTCATCTCATAGAGCTCGGTGAATGTGAACAAAGGTAGGACAATCATTTTCTGCAATAACTTCTCGTACAGATTGCGGACTACCATTCTTATCTGATCTTTCTTGGAAGGTCGTGTGGTCATCATTGAAGCTTTAGCCCTCCACCTTGTCATGAATTTTGAAAAGCCCTCCTTTGGCTCCTAGCGCGTTGCCTCAAGATCACGAGTTATGACCTCGATTTGTGTATTGTTCGAGTACTGTGCAATAAAGGCCTCAGCCATTTCCTCCCAACTCTGCTTCACAGAATTCTCTAGCTTCGCATACCATATGGCGGCTATACCAGACAGGGTCCAGCCAAAGAGTGAGAGTTTTTGCAATCTGGTTAGTCCCATTGGCCACAGGATGTCTGAAAACAGCCACAGATGAACCATGGGGTCTCCGGAACCATCGAATCTGTCGATATGCAGCATTTGAACCGGTCTGGCAATGTCACTACGGAGCCGGTATACCTATCTTCTATGTCGGGGATAGAATTAACACCCTGTGCTCTCTTGAAGAGCTTCTCCAACTTGTTGAATTTAAGCACGGTCGGGTCAACCTCAAACTCAAATGGAGCTTCGGTCTGATACACAGGTGCTTTGGAGGCTTGTGGTGGGATTGATTCTATTGGATTGCCGTGATTCTCAACATGGGCAGTGGCTATGGGTGTTGGGATACCCATAGGAGGTACATGAGATGCAAAAGCTGCTGCCAGCTGTGGTTGTTGTTGTTGTTGTAGCCTGTTTATTACCTCAGCTTGTCGTGCTGTGACCTCAGCCTGTCGAGCAGCGTCTTGCTGCATAGTTTCAACTGTTTGCTGAAGGTAGTAAATCAAGTCCCCCATACTAACTGGGGGATATTATGCCATCGGAATGGGCGAGTGGTCTCTTACTGGACTAGATGTAGAAGATTGAGCCTGACTTGATGCAGGTGAAGTGAGGGGTGATTGCTGGACTGGTGAATTGTGCCTAACTCTCCTCCGTCTAATAACCTGTGGGAGCGAAGCAACCACAGGCTGTCCCCTAACAAGATCTCCAGATCTGTAAAGCCTCCTGACACGGGTCCAGAGCGCTTGGGGGATATCCGAACTGTCTGAAGCTATGATGTTATACTACCTAGCAAAAAGAAATAAAGCAAAAAGAAAGTAGTAATTAGAAACCACACAGCACCTCAGCTCAGATGTTAACAACACAAAGATGTAATCAAAGCTGTAGAACTGCACTCAACATTGAATTTTGCCCCCAAATACTGATACCCAACTTGCAACTGATACACACATTCTTGTACAGTTTCACAGTAAAGCACATACCAGTTAAGTGAGAACCAAAACACCCCTATGAGGGGGTATGGTTACCTTGTCCTAGTTTTGTCAGGCACTAGGGTTCACTTTTCAAACAAAGTGGTTTTACGCAATCTTGAATTTGGTTAAGCATCATGTCCTAGTTTGGAACAGTCTCTACGGCTTTCGATATGCAACTAGGCCAAATGGTCAAAAGGGTACCTCAGCAAGACAACCTAATATACCTCTCGTACCTAACACCGAGAAGTGAAAGGAGGATCAAACGGTATAGCGGTAGTCCATATCCAAGGGTTGTGTTCCCATCATGGCAGAGCCCGTGACCGGTCAGCCTTTTGGCAAGCTTTTCAGGCAAGCCTTCGGCAAACTGTCCAGGAATAGCAGATGGCAAACACAGTGACTTAAATGCACAAATGCAAAGAAACATATAAGTGTAGATAAAATTTCATATCAAGAAGTTCAAGTCAAGTTTTCTAAATCCCCAGCAAAGTCACCAAAAATTGTAGCTTGACTTTTTCGCGCCCCCTTTCGGAGGTCGAAATAAGCCCTACAGTTCGGACTCCCGCGGTTCTGAATTTGATTCCACAAGTGCAATGCGAAATAGATAATCACCAAAGAGTCCAAATCCGGCAAATCTTTTGGAAAATCGATTTTGAATCAAATTGCCAAAAATAGACTGCTTTGCCAGATACAGAGTTGCCACCTAAATATTTTATTTTGAAAAATTTAGGAGACCCATGACTCGTGCCAAAGGCCATATGTCCATCATCACCAAGATTGTCTCGGCTCGGGAACTTGTGTACAAGAGGGGAAGGTCATGAATTGAGCACTCCCGCTCGCCCGGTCAAAGATCGGCCTCTACTAATTATGATATGATTTTTATTAACATTATATGTTCTTTTTCCGATTTATTAGGCAAGCATTACTATGTGATGTGCACAAACAAGTATAGACTAATTTGCAAGAATTGAAATGCTTCGAGTCATGTTTGTTTCGAAAATTGTTTCGAAATATGTACCACTTGAAAAAGTGATCTCATATGAACATTACTCAAATTATTCCTATTCAAGCAATAAGCCTCCATCCACAGGCATTCAAGCAGTTTAACAATTAAGCACTTAACCTCATGGTAAACATGCTAGACATGGCAACATCAACATGCAAATGTAATATGCTAAAGCAAGTAAAAGGCTCATCTAGTACTCCAAGTCAAAATAAATAAAAGAGTTAGAAAAAATGCATGATTCCTTACTATGCAATATGACTAATGCAACACATGCGCTATGCAATCTAATAGGCTCAACTACTAGTATGGCATATGAATCAATTAAATAGCATGCGGTCTAAGCATGTATTCAAAGAAGTATTTAAATTAGCAATGCAGTTAGAATGATGAACCGAGCCCTGGTGCATGCAATACAAATGGATGCAAACATGGAAAAATCTAAACAAAACATGATGTTCCTAAACTAACCATCATAAGCAGGTAAATAAAAAGGAGAAAGACGTGGGGTTGGAAGACATACACATTATTACAACATTTCGCTCTCACGAAGGAGAGTCTGAATAAACTAAGCTAATCTAATTAAGCTAACTATTACAAGCCAAAATGAATAACTAGCTAAACTACTTAACTAATTATTACAACAAAAAAAAAATTGAATTAACTAACTATTCTAGCTAACTAACTAATTAAATAATTACAACACAAGTGCAATTAAAAGAATTAAGTAAGCTAAACAATCTGAATATTAAGCTAACTACTTTGCCTAGGGATGCGTGGGATGTTCATGTGCATGCTTGGTTTCCACTTGAAAAGACCATCGTTTTGCTTCCGGAATGCCTCTGTTGCACAATAGAACACATACACCGCTGCCCACTTCTAGAATGGCTCTGCTCTGCCTTACAAGCACACTGCTGAATTTTGCATCAATGGTCGGCCGACCACTGGTGAAGGCTGCCAGCCACCAGTGATAGTCGGCCAACCATCAAAAGTGACCTGCCGGCCACCTACCGGCCATGGAAAGTGGCCTGCCTGCCGCTGCTACCTAGTTCTCCTTGCTATAACAGAGGACAAACAGAGCATATACAGGGTATTTTCAAGGGTTTCTTTGCACAACCCACCCCTCATTTTCATGAACAAATAAAAAAAGTAGTGAGTTTAAGTCACAAACCACCAATTCGAGCAATTTCATTGCATGACGGCTTGTGAACCTAAGTGTGCAATTTTAATAAATGCAACAAAATGAGACTCTCAAAGCCACCCCCCTATCATAGAAGATCAAGGGAAGTGGTGACCTTAGAACCTTGAATCATTTCGTCACTAATGAGTATGAAATGGTTCAAGCTTCCATGTGTTCAATTAACGTCCAATTGAACACAACCAATTGATTATCTTTCACCATTTTAGTTCCAAGTTTTATTTACTCCATTTTAAATTACCATCTATTCTTTAACCAATTGAGTCCAAAGAGTGAGTTTAAGTCCTCTAAATGGAAAGGAGGCTCAAACTAAAAGTTGTTTTAGGCATGAAAGAGACATCACACCATTGGTCATGAATCTCCTAAGGGATTAAACCATTAAGTATGGCATCTCAATCTCATGCTTTAAACAAACAAGTTGTTTGAACCACTTTCAAAGCAAAATAAAAGCCAAGAAAGGAGGGAGGTTGCAGAGATGATTAAGTGCTAAAAATATGTCAGAAAAGCATAAATAAATGCTATCAACTCAAACAAGATGGTGTCTAAGGACTAGAACACCAAGCTTGTGAGGACAATTACACTATAAGCATGCAAAGCAAAGCTCAAATGCAACCACCAGCCTAAAATAGTGTTAAAATAGTTTAAAATAAGACCTAAAACATGCTAGAATTGAGCTAAAACAAGCTAGATTGATAGGCTAAAACATGGCACAAGCTAGGCTAGTAAGCAAGACACAAGGAGGGGAGGCTAACCCCTCCAAATTTAAACTTCAAAACATGATTTTGGCCACTAAAAAAGCTCTGAAAATCAGTGTTTAAAAGATTGAAAAAAGATAGTGAAAGGATGGGAAACACAAGGGCAAAGGCCTTCCAAGCAAGGTATAAAAAAGGGCTCTCAACCCCTTAACCTTTAATAGCCTTAGAACCCAAGTTTTAGCCCAAAAATATAGAGGTTTTAAAGCCCAAAAACACTTAAAAAAATAGCAAGAATAATAGTAAAGAAAATAAGCAAATAGGCAAAGCCTTGTACCTTTGAAGAGGAAAAGCAATTCCAAGCAACAAAACCAAACAAACACACCCTCTAGAGCTCCAACAAGACTCAAGAATACCTCAGCTCAAAGATGAAGAGGTTTGGTTAAGGGTGTATAAGCAAAGGTTGAAGATTTGTAAGCAAAAGTGTAGAGATTTGTTAGAGAGAGAGGAAAATTTTTGATCTCAAAATTTTCTAACCTTAAAACATGAGAGAGAGGCCTCTTATATATAGAAAACGTGAATTCCCTAGAAGGATATCCAGCTCCACATGTGGGCGCAGATGCATGCATCTGTGCAAACAACTAGCACAACTGTCACAAAATATCTGCAAAAGAGACTGGTGCCTGGCCGTCCATCACTGGTGGCAGGTAGCCTCAAAAGGTGGCCGGCTGGCCACTAGAAGATGCAGGCTTGAAGGACTAAGGCTTGGTCCAAAAATGAGGCAGCAAGGATGCAAGGTTTAAAAGGCTCAAAGTTGTGGCATTCCGCTGAGGACTTCGAGCACTTGGCGAGCAAATAAATTCATCATCGGGTGTGCATGAGAGGATGTCCAAGTCGTAAGGGCCGTCAAAAATGAGGTGTCTACAATAGCATATCAGAGGGATTTGAGGAACGAATCCCCCTTCATTTGATAAAAATAGTTAAGGGGAGAATTAGATTCACTCTTCATCTTCTCCTAAGAGAGGTGCTTCATTTTTATGGGGTACCTCCCTCCCAACTTTCGCTTAATTGCTTTAGGATAGTGATAGGGGTAGTAGCTTTGAATAACATCCTTGGAATTAGCCTAGGTCTATATCAAATTAGGTACTGTTATAATTTTGTTCCGACCACCAAAAAAAGAACAAAATTTTACTTTAAACCCAGATCGGTGAAGCGACAACTTGTTCAGATGCTTCCTGATTCTGGTAAAGGCATGAATGATGTGTTTGTAATAGTAAAGGGAAATTGGGAATTTTTTCCTGACGTTGATCGGATCCGACCTATCCCTAAGGTCACTAGCTGTCCAGGTTATAAGTTGTCTTTATTTGTTTGCCTTTAAGGTTGTCTGTCGAAATATCTGGTTTATTAATATTTATGTAACTTTTGTCACAGCTCCTGGAGTTTTTGCTCATCCCAGCGACTGGGAGAATCAAGTAAACCTCTCTCTTCTATAGCGAGCTTGGTCGCGCAGAGGACCACCAGAACAACAAGGGCAAGGTTAGGTTGCCCACGTTCTGCTTTCGTATACTCTTTATTATCGAACAGTAATAGCTACTGATGACATAGATCTTGGTGCTGACAGCAGTTTTGACTTTTACATTCTTCCTCATTTGTGGGAGAATATAGAGGAGGTCTCTCCCGAAGAAGAATCCCAAGAAGAATCATTCAGTTCAGAGGCCATAATTTCTGACACCATGTCACCGAAGAACTTCTTGGAAATCACAGCAGCCATAAAACGTAAAAGGGCTGCGGTCGCAACTTCTGCTTCTTAGATATCTTCTGATCTTTCCATCACTGATCGACCCCAACGCTCGTCAATTGTTGTGGTAGAGGATTCGCCCCCCTTTTCTATTATGGTTTTTACTGACTCTGTTCCTCATTTTTCTGTCCAAAGATTAGGTAAATGTCCCACCGACCAATCTGCCAAAATATGGAAGAAGAGCCCGCTTTGACCCTCTTGCAATTGCTACCGTGTCATCTCCAGCCTCCGCTTTTGATCCAACAATCATAGCTTCCCCGATCACATTGATGCCTGCCCTGAAAGATCGGTAGTTGACGAAAGCAGATAAGGCCATGGAGAATGCCAAAGTAGCTACTATAATCGTCCATAGTTCCATTTTGCCCATTGACACCACATGCTTAGCCGAACAGTTAGATGTTGCCATCTTCTCTCAACCAATGAGATATAAAGCTGAAAGCGAATATTGAAGCCAAATGGAATGAGGCGAACGTTGCCTACCTTGAAAAGATGAGTAAATTAGAGAATTTCTTTTTTAGGGAGGGTTGGAGAGCAGCGATGAAGAAGTTAGGAGTGGTCGAATCATTTGATTTATATTCCTAAGTTCCATTCCGGAATCCTGAAGTCCTAATTCTGCCTGAATTAGATAGTCAGTGATGATTTGGTGAGGAATCCATGTTATTTTGTTTTGCAAGTGTAAGTTTTGTTTGTAGTTTGTGTATCCGTACTCGTTGTGAAGTGCTTTTGACGAATGAAGAACTCTGTTTGTTGCTTATTGACCTAACACTTCCCACCCTGCACTAATATAACCAAAACTCGATGATATTACTGGATCCAGGCGTTATGTGTGTTTTTTTTTTTTTTTTTTTTTTTGAGGCATAGTACCCAAGATTTAGGACATGCATGGTAATGAATTGTTCTAGAAATAGAACCGTCTCCAAGAATCGTTCATGAAGTAGAACATTGAACTCTCTCCTTTGCTTTTGAGTTGTCGTTATAATAACTGAGCAAATGAAGAGACTAATGCTTTCTTTATAGCTAATCGATCCCACTTCTTCATTGATTAAGCATATGAAGAGGCGGTGGATGTGGATAGCCACTGTTGAAAGAATTCCCATGCATTAATTAACCATACTTACTTTCCTCTATTTATACTAGTTATGGAGGCTTTTGCAGAGTACAAACCCTAAAAACAACAATTTGCTCATATGGACCTCGAACGACAACTTGCTCATATGGACCTTAAAGGCACTTCATCTTTTTCAAAGGTTTTTACTTGGGATGAGGCTGTCACTGCCTCTTCTACTACTAGTTGGAATACTTGGCCAGAACAGTCCAAACCTCAGACAAGGGAGCGAATTCACCATAGACTTGTGGAATTCGATGATCCCATTTTGGTTCCTCATTCCTTTCGCAGGTCAGTGGTATATCCTTATGTACCGTTTGATCGCCTTCGTTGGCTGGAAGATAACTTGCTTTCAGCGTGGTACACCTTTACTCTGCCAATGAGAATAGTGCGAAAGACCCCTAATCCAATTGAGTCTTTGGGACTCAGCCCTTCGCGTTTGGCCAAGAAGGCAAAACTTTGCTTTTTTGACTGGCTAGAGTGTGTGAATGGGCCTCAATTCCCTCATTCTTTCGGACTGGACCCAATTGCACCTCCACTTCCTCAAAATCCTAACTAGATTGAGGAACTAAAACTTACCCTCTTTGAGGGCCAGCACTTTCCCCCATACCATGCCCCAATTCCCCCTACTACTTACCAGTAATATAAGGCTCAAACTTTGCTTGTTGCCTTTTCCCACTTGTGCTTTGAAGTATTTCAGGATGACATCCCCCACAAGAACCTTTGATGGGCTTGTGACATAGTCTCTCGAAGCTACATCATTAATCCAATTGCCAAGACTAAACGTCAAACCTTCTTGGACCAACTCCCTCTTGTTCTTAACTGGCATAAGAATAACATGGCCACTTGCAAAGCTTTGGATGAGATTGCTATCACTCGTGTTCAGACCCAGTATGAAGCATAGAATCTCCTTGAAGAATATATTGATTTCAAGGATAGTGACTCAGCATACTGGGAATATGTCGGCTTGAAGGGGATGGATGAGATGGAGATAGCTCTGAAGCAAATAGAGTTTGAAATCAAGGCCGAACAACTCTTTCACCGAATAAGGGCGCAATAGCTGAACAAGCCCATTGGATAGGATAGAGGATATGTTAGAGGAAGAATATGTATTTATTAAGTATCGTTGGACTACGTTCCATGATCTTGTAATGTTTTTCATTCCTTATTTTTACGAAATTGAGAATATAATGAAGTAGGCTGCTCAATAAAACAAAAAAGTATATAATGCAACCTTATGTTTAGTCATTATGCTTCATAGCCGAGCATTATTACATCATAGCTACAAGGTTTAATAGTAATATTTCTGTAGATGCATTGCATTCCAAGGTCTTGGGAGCACATTCCCCCATTGATCAGCGACTTCATATGCCTCTTCTCCGGCCAAATCAGTGATCTGATATGGTCCAATTTGGCCCTAGTTTTCCATCAGCGGCTTTCGTTTGCTTGGGAGGACCTTCTTCAGAACTAGTTCGCTGATCAAATACCTTTGGTGCTTTACACGCTTGTTGTAGGCTCGAGTTATTTCCTGCTGGTACTTCGCCAAGTATAGTGACGTTTTCTCACGTTTTTCTTCAGTGAGATCAAGTTTTTTCAAGAGTATTCCATTGTCATGTCACTTTCCACTAAATAAGATCTCCCTGCTGGAAAGTCAATTTCTAATGGGACAACAGCCTCCACCCCGAATGCAAGGAAGAATAGTGTCTCGCTAGTTACATGTCGGGGCGTTGTCCAGTACGACCAGAGGACCACTGGGAGCTCTTCGGCCCATCTTCTCTTAGATGCCTCAAACCGTTTCTTAATACCATTCAAAATGGTTTATTTGAAGTTTCAGCTTGCCCATTACTCTGAGGATAGGCTGGGGTGGAGTAATAGGCCTTGATTCTGTACCGATCACATAATTCTTTGTACATTTGACAATTGAATTGAGTGTCGTTATCATATACAAGTGCCCTTGGAATCTCGAATCTGGTTATGATGTTACGCCACAAAAATCGCCTGATATCAATGTCTCAGATATTGGCCATTGGTTCAGCCTTAATCCACTTTGTAAAATAATTAGTTGCTACGCGGCGTGGTGGTCTGACGAGATCCAATCCCCATTGTGCGAATGACCAAGAACTCAAAACAGGATTAAGCTCTTTGGACGATTTTCATATGATCTACACAAACTTTTGGCATGCCAAACATTGCTGTATGAACTGTTGCGCGTCATGCTACATACGGGGCCACCAATACCCTTGGGTGAGGGCCCGATGTGCCAACGATATGCCCCCTTGCATGAGCCTTGCATGATCCTGCCTGTATTTCTTCCAATATCTGTTACTTTGTCGAGGTGAATGCATTTGAGATAGGGATTGAAATAAGACCTTATAAATAATTGTTTTGAATTGTTTAGCTAGAAACGCATAGCCCGAAGCCAAATCAGATGGGCCACTTTTTTGTCAATGGGTAGTACTCCGTCAGACAAATATCAGACGAGAGGGGTCATCCAGCTTTCATTTTGGTCGATATGGCATACACTTTTCCTTGTGATGCTAGAGGAGGAAATGGTCTCGACCTTGACCATGCATCTTTATGTCTACTCAATTGCCGTAGCCAAGCTAGCCAATGCATCGACATGACTATTCTAGTCTCACCCTATTTGCTGAATCTCGAAGGAACAAAATTGTTCAGCTGCGGCTTTGGCCACTGCTAGATATTTCATCATTCGTTCGTTCGGGGCTGCGTATTTCTTGTTCATCTGTTTGACGACCAACTTGCAAGTCAGACTGAACACATATGGAATCAGCCTCTAACATCTTTGCTGTGTTGAGATCATTGATGAGAGCTTCGTATTCATATTCATTATTGGTAGTCGAAAATCCTAACTGAGCTGAGAATTCTATTGCCTATTTGTTAAGCATGACTAGCATGAATCTTGTTCCTAAACCCTTGGCGTTTGAGGCCCCGTCGCTATGTAACGTCCATGTTGCTTCGGTAGAAGGTGTTGCCCCTGCTTCCCCTTCTTCGATATCCTTCTTCGAAGAAAATTCTACTAAGAAATCGGCCAGAACCTGCACTTTAATTGAATTCCTCAATCTAAATTGAATATCATATTGCCTGAGTTCTAGGGCCCATTGGAAAATGCGACCTAATGAATTGGGTTTGTGCAGGACTCGCTTAAGTGGAAACGCTGAATAAACAACGATAGGATGGGCTAAGAAATAGTGTCGTAGTTTTTGGGATGAAACAACTAGTGCCAGAAGGAGTTTTTCTAATGGTAGATATCTAGTTTCTGCATCAAGTAGTGTTTTACTCATGTAGAAGACTGGTATTTGCCCACCCGAAGACTCCTTAACAAGCGCCGAGCTTACAGCATGATCGGAGACTGCTAAGTATAAATACAATCTTTCTCCATCGCCAGGGCTGGTTAGCAAGGGTGGTTTGGCCAAGTAAGCTTTTAGTTCTTGCAATGTGAGGTCGCATTCTGGGGTCTATTCAAATCGAGCTTTCTTGTTGGTCAACTGGAAAAATGATCGGCAATGATCAGATGATCGACTTATGAATCTGTTGAGTGTTGCCACCATCCCGAGGAGCATCTAGATTCCTTTAATGGATGAAGGAGGGGTCAAATTGATCAGTGCTTGAATCTGATTAGGGTTGGCTTTTATGCCTCGATTAGTGGCAATCTATCCCAAGAACTTTCCAGACCCAACCTTGAAGGCACATTTTGCCTCATTGAGCTTAATCTTATACCTCCGAAGCACCTCAAATGTTTCACAAAGGTCATCTGGATGATGCTTTCCTTTTTTTGACTTGATCACTATATCATCAATGTACATTTCAAGATTCTGACCAATCTCTTTGCTGAACATTTTCATGACCAACCGTTGATACATAGCCCCAGCATTTTTCAGACCCAAAAGCATTACCTTGTAACAGAACAACCCAATGGGTGTAATGAAAGAGGTCTTCTCCTGATCATCTAGATGCATTACTATCTGATGATATCCTCTGTACGCATCTAGGAAACTCATCCGTACATGTCCCTACGTCGCATCTACTAGCTGGTTGATTTTTGGTAGATGGAAGTTGTCTTTGGGACATGCCTTATTTAGGTTGGTGAAATCCACACATACCCTCCATTTGCCATTCTTTTTCTTAACGACAACAGTGTTAGATTGCCATTCTGGATATTGAACTTCACGAATGGCACTTGTTTTGAGTAGCTTAGCAACCTCCTCCTTGACAACTTCCATGTGTTGTGGTGTTGACCTTTTACTTTTCTGTATCACTGGTCATAAGTTCGGACTCACGTTTAGATTGTGGCTTGTCACCCTTGGGTCGATACCTTCCATTTCATATGGAGTCCATGCGAAAACATCCCTGTGACAGAGTAGGAAATCCACCAATTGTCGTTTTTCTTCAGAAGTGAGATTTTTCCCTACGAGGAAGAACCTTTTTTCATCTTCAAGATCGATTTGCACCTTTTCAAGTTCTTTGGCGCTCTTATCACTAACTTGGGGTTTAGCTTCCTCTTCCGTTCTGAATGCCCAAACTTCCTATACTCAGGGCCTTGTGGAAAATACTATCATACATCGTCTTGCCATCGTCTGATCCCCTCGGATCGTCTTGATGCCGTTCACTTTTGGGAAGTGTAGAACTTGGTGGTAGGTGGACGAGATGGCTCCCATTTGGAGAAGCCATGTTTTGCCCATTACGACGTTATATGGGAACGATACATTAACGACTTGGAATTCAACTTGTTGAACCATTTTACCGGCTTTGACTGGTAAAAAGATTCTTCCCAGGGGAAAGATTGGACTTGAATTGAAGCTATAAAGTGGCGAATCCACTCTGAGCAAGGCTTTAGAGGGTACAATCCCAACCTTTTGAAAAGTTTGTAGTACATGATTTCGGCCGAACTCTCTTGATCTATCAGTATCCTTTTAACAGTAAATTCCCCAATCTGTAGTGCCACTGCCAGGGCATCATTGTAATGATGATGTACCCACACTAGATCTTCATCGAAGAAAGTGATCTTCATTAATGAACGCATTCTTTTTGTTGATACCCTTGATAGGGCCATTATCTCCTTGCGAGGTGTAAACATCGCTTTTTGACTCATACGCCTTTTCGTAGGAACGGAGTATATCATGTTGATGGTTGCCGTTGGTTGTATTTTCCTACTTTTGTCCCTATTTTTCTCCTACCAATTTGTGGATGAGTCAATATAGGATCGTAGGTACCCACTTTGCACTAATTCTTCCAAAATTTGCTTTAACGCCTTGCAATCTTTTGTGAGGTGTCCATACTCTTTGTGGTAGGAACAACGTAGTCTTTGATTTCAAAGGGACGAATCATCGATCATCCTAGGTGGCCAAGAAAAGTAGGGTTCATTCTGGATTTTTGCCATTAGACAATATATCAGCTCGGTGAAAGTGGTGATGATTGCTTGGAAGGTGTCTTTTCTAACTTTCAACTGATTGGCGATTGCATTTGACTCCTTTCTTTTTCCATCAGAAGACTTATTCTCCTCTTTTCTTAGAACCTTTGCTGACAGCTGAGTAGGCTTTGGTTCTTCAGTGCCTCGTATTTAATCTTCGATTTTGCAGTACTGCTTTACTCGTCTCATCAAACTCCTCACATCGGTGGGTGGTTTCTTTGTTAAGGATTGTCGGATCTTACTCTCGGGCTATAATCCTAACTTGAATGAAGTAACTGCTAGTTGCTCATTGCAATTATCGATCTCGTTATACGCCGCCCAATATCTGCCATAATATTCTCGTAGCCTCTCCGTGTCGTTGTTTTTCATTGTGAAAAGTACATCCACTTCCTTTGGTGGCTGGCTGTTAGTGATAAAGTGTAAGATGAACGCTTGCTGCAATTGTGCCAAATTGCTAATGGATTAGGCCTCCAACTTATAGTACCATTGCAACGCCATCTCTCCCTAACTTGAGGAGAACATTCGGTACATGATTGGGCCATTATTGCTCCATAATGTCATGGCCTGAGTATAATGTTGGATGTGGCTGGTTAGATCTCTTTTTCCATTGTACAAGTTGAATTTTGGCGGGGTGAACCTCTTCGGTGGGTCTGCATTATCTATTGCTTGAGAAAATGGAGAGGCTAAATCTTCTGTGAAAAGTTTTCGTTGGATGGGTTTTGGATTGCCCCCGATCGGGATTGCTGCTAACTGTTTGGCTTGTGGTCCGATGAAGATTGGTTCATCTATGGTCATGGTAGCCCTTGCTCATGCGTTAGGCCTTCCTCGGGCTAAGCATAGTTCTTCCTTAAGGGCTTCAACTTGTGCCACCAGCCGTTCTATGAGCCGAGCCTGTTGATTTTTGTTATCCAGCGGGGGAGCCATTGTAGTCGAGTTGTTCGGTACACCCTCGGAATCATGGCCAAAATTTTCACTAGCCATATTTCTGATCGGAAAATTTTAGGGTTCACTTGGTATCTCTTCTAGTGTAAGATGGACACTCATCTTTTCTCGATTTTCCCATAGATGGCACCAATTATGGAAGGACGAAATTTTCTCCATAGGGAAAGTGAAATAAGCTACTCTTTCCTATGCTCTTGAAAAGCCACAATGCTGATACCTAAAGTAGTAAACCAGATACGTACTACAAGCCAAGCAGCTAGGAAGCAATGTAAAGAACCAGAGTTGTTGAAACTAACATATTTGAAGATCAATCGGCCAAAATAACCATGAGCAGCTATGATATTATAAGTTTCTTCCTCTTGAACGAATCTGTAACCTTCGTTAGCAGATTCATTTTCTGTGGTTTCCCTAATCAAACTAGAAGTTATTAAGGAACCATGCATAGCATTGCATTTTCCAACTGAAATGGAATATTACTACCGAAATTGCATTGTACATCCAGAATAGTCCTAAGAAAACATGATCCCAAGCCGACACCTAACATGTTCCCCCTCTTCCATGTCCATCACAAGGAAAACGAAAACCAAGATTTGTTTTATCCGGTATCAAACGAGAGCTACGAGCAAATAGAACACCTTTCAGGAGTATCAATACCATCACATGAATCATAAATGCATGAATGTGATGGACCAAAAAATCTGCGGTTCCTAATGGAATAAGTAACAAAGCCACTTTGCCACCCACTACTATTAAATCACCAATCGTCATCCGAAGGGGAAGCCATTCTAGTCGAGTTGTCTGGTACACCCTCGAAATCATGGCCAAAATTTTCACTAGCCATATTTCCGATTGGCAAATTTTGGGGGTCACCTGGTATCTCTTCTAGAGTAGGATGGACACTCATATTTTATCGAGTTTTCCACAGACGATGCCAATTGTGGAAGGACGAAATTTTCTCCATAGGGAAAGCGAGATAAGCTGCTCCTTCCTATGCTTTGCAAAAAGACACCAAGTCGTCAGTGATCACTCCCGACCAGATTTGGTTGGGAGGACCCTCTAATAGTCAAGTCAGAATAGTGTTTAGACATATGATATTGAAAAGAAAGACTAGTTATATTGTTTTTTTTTTCTTTCTTCCCTTTTGTTATTCCTGGTGCTTCCTTTTATAGTGTCAACACCTTGTATTTGGGCCGTTGGATGACCGTCTTGATCCAACAGTACTTTATGCCCCTAGACCTTGGTCGAGCAAGTGGTCAAGCTATCTCGATTTGTCACCGTCAGATTTGTTTCATTTTGGATAGCTTGGATTAGTTCGGATACTTATTCCCATCTTCGATCGTTGGATCTTGCTCATCAAATGATCATGTTGTTAGGATATACTGATCCTACATCCCTATCTTTGTCAATTTTGATCTCCATCATAGGTTAGAAATGGATCCAAGGGCTCTCCTTTGTACTACAGATTTCCTTCTATAGAAGATGATCTTATTCTGACCTTTGGTTCCATGACCTTGTCTATTCTTTGGATAGACTTGACAAGGGTTTGGGCCTAGCCTTTACTTTGGAGCTGCTTTGGTTGGGTTAAATGCTCTGGGCCATACATCCATTTCTTTGGGCTCTGTGTCAATATTTTTACCCTCCACAGTATCTTATTAGTACAAGAGTGCAAGGACAATTGTGAGCAAGTGTGAGTGTGATCAGTGTGAGTGTGGTCATAGTGAGTCTATTGGTTGTAACCTACTTCAAGAAGGGCAATATTTGTTTTGCCTAGTGTGCTTCGAAGTTTGTAATCCATTGTAAGTATTCCTCGTATTATAATATATGATGTTTCAAGATGATTTGTTTTTAAAATATGCTTTTAATTTCTAAAATTAGAATTCAAATTAATGATAGTTTACAATATATCTCTGATTTTGAAAATGATTTGCAAGATTAAATTCTCTCTTAGAAATTGCATTAGGACAATCTATAATTAACTATCATCAAAGAATTGCTAATATTAAACTAAAATTAAAACAAGAACAATACAATATAAATTAACAACACAAATTGTTACAAAGTCTAATTCTAAACTAATCTCGTTACGGATATTATATAACCTGAGATTCCTTTGGTATCAGAGCCATTACTGTTTTAGATTTGATTTGAATTTTTTCTATTATCTTCAATTAACCTAGGTGACACCCAAGTCACAGAAGTCAGTAAGCCATTAGGTCTTTAGGTAGGAGGCCGTTAGTGACCACTAGAGCTTAGGCTGAACCACTTGTTGACAGTTACAATTAATTGTTGCTATGGCTAGAATATTCAAGTCATTCTCTAATTTAATAGTTGATGAAAGTTCCTCTAAGAAACCAATCATTATTACTCAAAGTGATTTAGATATAGAACTTATTGAAAAAAGATTAAAAAATTGGAAGATGCCTACAAAAGATATAGATTGTTTATATGATAAGAAATTTGAACTTAAACAAACATATAAAATAAAAACGGTAGAACAAATTCTCCTTGTTACTGAAGACAATCAAAATTTCCAATTATTAGACTGAGACACTGTTATCAAATTTAAAAAAAAAAATCAATTTTTTGCACCATGGCCTAGTCCAAGTGGAATCAAACCCATGACTTGAACACATTTAAATAATTTTGTTTTATGCACACTCCGTGATATGTGACACCATGATTATGTTCTTTGTTAGGGGTTATTAAATCCAGTTTAGCTCATGGACCAATTTATTTTGAATGTTTCCCTAATTTTGAAGTATCCTTAATAGATCCAACTATCCTTAAAGCCCTCACTTTAAATATCCAAACAAAGAGATACAAAATGGATTCTCTTTCTTTCAATATTATGGTTTCTTATTGTATTTATCTCAAAGCTATGACAACTTCTTGTCCTGGATTTAAATATATTTCACCTAATCCTAAAGTATCTACATACTTTTCCAATCTCACCAAGAACATACAAAAATTATGGTTCCAAAAGTCATCACCTAGGAAGAAGTTTTACAATCTGATACTAATGATGATGATACTTGGATTGTCCCTCATGTTGTACCTGCCATAATCACACAACCTCAAACTAATCTTGAAACAATCATACAAAATCTAAATGGATACGTTGTTTTACAATTCCAAAGATCCCGATTTGTATGTTCTCAACCTTAATCTCTTCAATCCACTACTTCTACTAGATTCCACACCCCTATCCAAACACTAACCCAATTATCCAGATGATCCCTTGATTTACCTAATAGACATCTTACAGATACAACATTGTTTTCTACAATGCCGCAACCAAATTAAATCCCACACACCAATTACCAGGAATTTAGCCGATTTAACTAAGAACTTGATTTTGACATCGATTCTATCTATCAATGTCATCACTAATAATTCCCAAATCAATCGCGAATTACTTTCACAAGAATACAATGCTACTTACAATTTAAAAAATCATATTTATTTTAAAAAATCTCACACTACAGTACAACAACAAATCATTCACTCTAAATACGCCCTCACTCTTGCCACATTACAAACCCATCTTCCCTTTTTCCAATGGTATTTTACTAACTATTGCCTGCATCATAATGTACAAATTCCAACTTCTCTAGCCAATCTTTAATGGAGAAACAGTTGAGTTTGTCCATCCACCAGGAAAAAGTTGTACCTTAAGAGGTGCAGGCCATATGTTCTATGCTTGACCATATGCCCGACCTTCTCTGGAAGGTTTAAAAACCTCCAAAAATACTCATTCTACTATTTTGAAATAGGACAAGTTTATGAGCAATTAAATTATACAAATATGCATTTACAAACCATTGGTGAACAAACTACTCGCATAGAAGATAGAATTGACTGCTTTCAATTCCCCCATATCAAATTCGTCAACCACCTTTAATCCAAAATTTACCATATCCTACTTATTCAATGACAAACCCATTTGAAGAATTTTTAGCAGAATCAAGTAAATGCAAAGAAACTCTTTCAAAAATGATCAATGATAATGAAATAATCGTCTACCTTATAGTCGACACTTCCCCTACTCCTACCCGAGAAGACAAAGAAAAAGTAGAGCAAAGTGGGAGTATCAATGTTTTACAAGAGGATACTTTGTTACAAAATTTGTATGAACAATTTATATCAAATACTCTTACACAAGTCAATGAAACATCCATGATTACTGGTCAACCACCCACAATTAATTATTATCCTTGTCCTAGATCCATAAATCTTCAACTAGAAGAAAGACATTTTGACACCCATTTTGCTTATTTTGGAAGTGATCTTCGTGAATAAAATATCGATGGAAAATCTGACTATCAAATTCTCAACCTTCGCCAACATATGGTCATGGTAGCTAATGCTGCCCTTGCAAAACATCTAACCAATAACAATGATTTCACTGTTGCCCGCATGCTTATTTCAAGTTTTACAAGACAATTAAAAGGATGGTGGATAACTACCTTAATTTAAAACAAAGACAAGCCATTCTTATTGCTGTTAAGCGAGATCAAAATGGTAATCCCATATTAGATCCAGCCACTAGATAGCGTACCAGTGATGTTGTCACCAACTTGGTTACGACTATCATTCAACATTTTATAAGAAATACACAAATCATTTTAAAACGGTCCAAAGAATTATTTATCAATTTACGTTGTCCAATGCTAACCCATTTTCAATAGTACAAAGATATTTTTCACTCAAAACTCTATCAAAGGCATGACGCTAATCAAGACTTTTGAAAAGAAAGATTCATTGCTGAACTTCCAACTTTATTTGCTAAAAAGGTAAAAACTCAAATTAGAGCCAAACATAATGGAAAAATCCCTAACAACCAATATACTTTTGGAGAGTTAATATCTGAAATTTGTGTTGAAGGATTATCTCTTTGCAATGATATTAAACTAAAAAACCAATTAAAGAAAGAACACAAAACGGGCCACACGAAATTAGGACAGTTTTGCTACCAATTAGGTTACAATTCTATTTTACCTCATCTCACAGGAACCTCTTCAAGGAAAACACCTTATAAAAGGTCAACCAAAAAGTACTCCAAGAAAAAATATTCTACTACCAAATTCCAAAATTATAAAAAGAAACCTTACTACAAGATGAAATGATTTAGCAACTCAAAATCTCTAAATTTTACTAAATCCAAAACCAATAACTCTAAAAAGAATGCTACATGTTGAAAATGTGGAAAAATTAGACATTATGCAAACAAATGTCTCACTAAAAAGAAAATCCAACAATTAGACATCTGTGCTGAATTGAAAAATCAATTAGAATCAATTCGTTTACTCGACAAAGAACTTGATATGCCAAATTCTGATTTTGTTTATTCTGCTAATAATAACCCTTATGATGATTTCTGTGGGGGCCGAATATTGGGTGTCGTAAAGAGGCCGAATAGTTGGACCTGCAGAGTCATAATATAAACATCGCATTCGGCTCCGTCTTGCACATTTAAATGTTACCCTATTCGGCCAAATGGCCGGATGAGTAAGGGGCCGAGTGAAAGGCGGTTTGCAACAAAAGAAGCCGGGTAAATAGTCATACGGCAAATTGAAGGTGGGCCCAGTCTCGAGGCCCAAGAAAGAAAATATATAAATAGAAGAACATCCGCCAGAAAGAGGTATGTGATAATTAGTATGCTTAACTTAAGACACAAGCAATCTAGAGAGTTTACACTGACTTATCCGTCTGAGTGCTAATTCCGACACCCCCGACCGGAGTGTTCATTCATTTTCAGGTGACTAGCTAAGGATCACGAGCGTCCCCCAGGATCTGAAGAGTATCTCCAAACCACTTCTCCACAATTTCCAATTGAATGAAATTAATAATGATATTCCTCATCTTTTGATGACGAAAATGATATGGAAGCAACTCCTGAAGATAGAGACTGCCCTTGTCACGCATCTAATGATTATTATAAGGCCACATTAGAAATGAATAGTCTCATTATTAATGTATTAACAGCAAATGAGAAAATGATACTTGAATTAATCGATAACATTGATGATCCCGAGATAAAAACAAGTTTAAATATTTGAATTCCAAACATCATCAAACAGGACTCAAGAAATGAAATATGATACATATGATTTCAAAGATGTTCTAGACAGGGTAAATAAAGGCTGAACTCCTTTCAATATACCATCAATCCAAGAATTACAAAATGAATTTCGCAACCTCAAAACTGATATACACGATTTACAATTACAAGTTATTGCTCTTAAACAAAATTCTACCGATACTTGCTTGGAAGATACTCCTGTGTCCATGGAGTTGGATTTTTCCGTAATTGGGTATAAAGAATTTGAGCATCTTTGTAGAATTTAGAAATATAATTGAGGCTGCCTAGAAACCTTTGTAATGGTGTTTTATCACGTAATTCATTAGGAAACTTGTTAGCAAACTTAATTGATCATTTTATTGGAATACTGGTTCCTTTATTTAAAAAAAGGACAAATTACACTTAACACTCTTGCACTTTACTCTCAGTCTCACTTTGACTCTTGACCTTGTATATATTACACTTTGCACCTTACACTTTGCATTGGAGGTGTTCGCGGTTCGGTTGCGGCTAGGGAACCTTTAATCCGCAATCCGTTTGCCAGATAGGCGGATTAGAAAAAAATCAATCTACATCCATCCGCCGAATTGATGGATGTGGATTGAGCGGATTGGCGGATGGATGCGAATCAGTTTGGCAGTTTACACGTTTACAAATTTTGAACATAATACAATAATTTGTCAACATTTTTTTTTTTTTGAGATAATAATCCAACTCAACATAACCAAAAGATTATCAAGTAAATTGTCAAATACTAATAATAAATACATAGAAGAAAATCTTGCATTATCAAAACTATTTCATTACATTTTTTTATTCAAAATTTATTTAATTTGATTTTTTTTAAATGACAAAATTAAGCCCTATATTTTCTACAAAAAAAATATCAAATATCAACCCTTGCCATTTGATAAAAAGATTTCCAAATTGAAAACACAACAAAATATCTAAACTCTTTTTCAATTGAAAATACAAACAGAATATCTAAACAAATTGAAAACACAAAACCTTACAAATTACTAGGGGTGCTTGCTATTTGGCGGTTCGGTTGCGGTCAAAGGAATCTCAAATCCGCCAACCGTTCAAAATTAATGGATTGGAAAAAATTAATTCGCAGCTGTACGCTCGTCATCATGCATCAATCCAAAATGCAGCGGATCGGCTCGGTCCGGTCGGTTTGGTCGGATCGGAATATCTGTTGCTCACCCCTACTTTGCATCAAATCTCATTTTGGCCCCTATATATGAATTCATGATAGTCAAGGCCTTGTACTTTTGGTCAATTGTCAATGTTCCCCTTTTGTTATTTCACTATATAAGTTTTTAACATTAATTAGTAATGTGGCAAGCATATGATTATGAAATGATTGCAAAAGAGGAAAATCACTCACATTTCCTATCTATACACATTTCGCTCCAAAATTTATATCAAATTATGATTGTATTTGTCACTATCCGACCTTAGTATCCAGAGGTTAGATTTCGCAACCGGCCAACAACTAAGGTTACTAAAGGCCATTTTCCAAAATTAATAGATTAACAATGCAAGTGGAACTGAAGTAAAATACACAGGTACTTGAATATTTATATATTTAAAACATGCATTGGAGTTTTTATTTATTTATATAAAAATGGTTATTACTCTAGGAGTTGTCACAAGTCTAATCTTCAACTCCTGGAAGCAACATTCTCGCTTGTCGGTCCACTCAAATGGTGTATTTTTCTATATTAACTGAATCAATGGTGACGCAATCTTCGAGGTAATATCCTACCAATCCCAAGAAGCTCCGAACTTCAAATACATTATTAGGTTGTGACCAATCCACGATTGTTGCAATCTTTTGCTGGTCAATGGAGATGCCATCTTTGTCAATGATGTGACCGAGAAAGTGTACACTAGTGATCCAAAATTCGCATTTCTTCAACATGGCATAAAGTTTGTAATCGCTTAGTGTCTATAGCAGTGATCGTAAATCTTGTTCATGGTCTTCTAGTGTTTTAGAGTATATGAGAATGCCATGAATGAAAACAATAACAAATTCATCGAGATAAGGTTTGAACAATTCATGATATCCATAAAAGCCGCTAAAGTGTTACGTTTGAAAAAAATACACAAATGAATATTTTTTGGGAATATTACGTTGTTATGTTTGAGAAAAGTATACTAATGAGTTTTTTAATGTATTACATTAGAGTGTTATATTTGGAAAAATATACCAAGGAAGTTTTTTAAGAATGTTACATTGTTACATTTGAGAAAAGTATACTAAGGAGTTTTTTAGTGTGTTACATTGGAGTGTTACATTTTTTGAGTGTTATATATATTCGAGTGTTATGTTTGGAAAAAATACACTAAAGAGTTTTTTTGAAGTGTTACGTTTAGTAATTTCAACATTATAAGAAAATCTATATTTGTCACTCAATACATAACACATGCGTTTATGTTTGGCCTTTTATGTAATTCATATTAGAATGAGACCTTTGGGTCCATATAAAAAAAAAAAAAAATAGAGGACCAAACAGTTCTTAAGATCACTATTTGGGTGTTTCACCATTTTATTAATAAGTGCCCTTAGGGCACTTGATAAGAAGTTTAAAATTCTTATACATAATGTATGAGGTACAACATATAATGTACAATCAATTTAAACATTGTTAACTACTGTCCTTAGGGCACCCATTAATTAAATCCCAAATAAATTACAATTTTTTTATACAAGATAATTTATCTGAGATTAATATCTAGCCAAGCATGTGTCTTAAAGCACAATAACGTTAGCAAATAATAGAAGTCTCTTTAATAACTTTATTTCAATTTAGCACAAATAAAGAAAAATAGTGATGACGAGCATAGGAATAAAACTATATAAAGAACAAGACCAATGATACAAATTAACTATTAATCAAATTCTAATGTTTTAATTTCATAAAATTGTAATTCTTGTTCAATAATTGAATAATTAAAAATAGAACCAAAAAATTTTAGGGTTTGATTTATTTACCTGTACAACAAATGAAAACCACTTAAAAATTAAAAGTTGTAATATGTTAATAATTTATTGTTTTTATTTTTCATTATTCTTAAATTTAGTCATTGTGTGCAATAATCACGGTTGTATGGCCTTTTAAGTTCATTTTGAGACTCATTTCGATAATTCAAACTGCTCACATTTTAAAATATCGAGTAAAACATATTTGTGAAAAATCAAATTTGTCGGATATTGGTAGCACTTTATCAAATCACATTTGTATCAAAAAAATAAATTGTAAGTGTAATTTAAAGTAAGAACTAATTACAAATGTGATTTGATCCTACCGATATGTGATTTGAGAAGAGTATTATCGATATTTGATCAATTTGATTATTTGCAGATATGTTCTAGTTAATATACTCTTAAAGTTCATCAAAATGAGTTTAATAAGCCACACAACATTGGTTGCTACACATACTAGTTGTTTGGTTAACTAAACTTACCATATTTTTATGGGCAAATTACACAAATAGTTCATATAGTTTGGAGCTTGTGTCAATTTGATCCCTAACTTTTCAATTGTGATACATTTGACCCTAAATTTTGAATCTTGTTCCAAATAAGGACAATTGAATATATAATTAGATTTTTCAAGAGTAAAATTGTCAATTTGATAAAATATAAACTAATTTGACAAAAATAAATGTCAAACAAATATTTTTGAATTTAAAAAATTATTTCTACCTACTAAAAATAAAATTATGTAAAATTGATAAATCTTTTAGAAATTTTTTTTTTACCAAATTAATTTTTATTATGTGTTTGGATGATGATCATATAAATTTAATTTTAAAAAATTAATCATGTAATTTTTATTAATTTTACATAATTTTATCATTTGTGGATAAAAATAATTTGAAAAAAATTAAAAATATTTTTTTGACATTTATTTTTGTCAAATTAGTTTATATTTTATCAAATCGACGATTTTACCCTTGAAAAATCTAATAATATTTTCAATTGTCCTTATTTAGAATAAGATTCAAAATTCAGGGTCAAATGTGTTACAATTGAAAAGTCATGGACCAAAGTGACACAAGTCTCAAACTATATTGACTTTTAATTGTGCTATAAAAAAATTTCATATGTGACACAAGCGTTAATTTTTGTCATCGTTAATGATGGATTATTGGGAAAACAAAATTACAAATTAACTTAAATTTATTTAATTGTCAATTGAAAGTCAAAGGTTCACATATTTGTGGAACTGTATTTTTTTCATCTTTGTCCTGGTCTTAGCGATAATGAGATGCTAAAACATTGAAAAGAATACCAAAAAATATAAAAACAGAAGTGTAATAATTTGAGACCCATTCTTATAAAGATACGAGTCATCCTCTGTTTCATACTAATTTCCCTTTTGAGCGGATAATCATATGGGTATCAGAAAATATCCATGCTTCATGTTTTTTGGATTCTTCATATGCTGCTTCTTTTTCACCAGCATTCTCTCCCATGGAGCTGACACCATCTCTGCAAATCAATCTCTTTCTGGGAACCAGACCATAACCTCTGCCGGTGGGAATTTTGAACTGGGTTTCTACAAACCAGGTAATTCCTCATACTATTACATATCCATGTGGTACGCCAAAGTATCTACTCTAACAATAGTTTGGGTAGCCAATAGAGATAATCCCATCTCTGATAAGTATTCCTCTGTACTCAAAATCTTAGATGGTAATTTGGTTCTTTTAAATGAATCCCAACGCCTGATTTGGTCCACAAATCAGAACTCTACCACTTCCAATTCTGTGGTGGCTGTTCTTGGGGATGATGGGAATTTGATTTTGAGAGATGGGTCCAATTCAAGTCAATCAATTTGGCAAAGTTTTGATCACCTTGCTCACACTTGGTTGCCTGGTGCAAAGATTGCTTACAATATGCTTACCAACACACACCAACGTTTAACTTCATGGAAGAACTCAGAAGACCCTTCAAAAGGACTGTATTCTCTTAATCTTGATGCAAATACTAGTCAGTATGTTATATTTTGGAATGGGTCTAAACAGTATTGGACTAGTGGTCCTTGGAATGGGCAGTTTTTCAGCTCAGTACCTGAAATGAGAACTCATTATGTCTTTAATTTTAGCTATCTTGACAACGAGAATGAGAGTTACTTCACATATTCTCTGTATAATCCTTCAATTATTTTTAGATTTATTATGGATATTTCGGGGCAAGTTCAAGAACTCACTTGGTTGGAAAGCACAAAGCAGTGGAATTTTTTTTGGGCTCAGCCGAGACAGCAATGTGAGGTTTATGATTTTTGCGGACAATATGGAATATGCAATAATATTATACAACCCTTCTGTAATTGTTTGACGGGTTTCAATCCTAAGTCGCTCAATGACTGGAATTTGAGTGATTATTCTGGGGGGTGTGTGAGGAGAACCGAGTTGCTGTGTGGGAATAGTACTGCTGCTAATAAAGAGAAAGACAGGTTTTGGGAAATTTCCAACACGAAATTGCCTGAATTTCCTCAATCGCTGGCTGTTGGCAGTGCCGCTGAATGTGAATCTTCTTGCTTGAATAATTGCTCTTGCATTGCTTATGCTTATGATAGTAACGAGTGTTCAATTTGGATTGGGAAGCTAATGAATATGCAAGATGGTGGTGGAAACACTCTTTATCTCAGACTTGCTTCTTCCGAGTGTCCAAAGCCTAAAAGTAAAAAGGGAATTATTATTGGTGCTGTAGTGGGTTCAATTGCATTGGAAGTCGTCTTGGTCCTCGTGTGTGTTGTTCTCTTGAAGCGACAAAACAGGATTGTAGCAACCCCTTGTTTGCTTTGGCGAAACACTTCTCGCTGGTTAAGCTTTCTGCATGTAGAGAGGATGGCAACAGTTTATGGTTCATTGGTTGCATTTAGATACAAAGATTTGCAAAAAGCAACCAAAAATTTCTCGGAGAAAATTGGGGAGGAGGTTTTGGTTCTGTTTTCAAAGGGACATTGCCTGATTCCACTGTCATAGCTGTGAAGAAGCTGGAAAGCATCGACCAAGGAGAGAAGCAATTTCGAGTAGAAGTCAGCACCCTTGGGACTATCCAACATGTTAATCTTGTTCGGCTTTGTGGGTTCTGCTCTGAAGGTAAAAGGAAGTTGTTGGTATACGATTACATGCAGAATGGATCCTTGGATTCCCATCTTTTTCATGAAAAGGAGTCAAAGGTTTTGGACTGGAAAAAAAGGTACCAAATTGCACTAGGGACAGCTAGGGGGTTGGCTTATCTCCATGAAAACTGCAGAGACTGTATCATACATTGTGACATAAAGCCAGTAAACATTCTATTAGACGTTGACTTCCGCCCAAAAGTAGCAGATTTTGGTCTGGCAAAGCTTCTTGTGCGAGAATTTAGCAGGGTTCTAACTGCCATGAGAGGGACAACGGGCTATCTTGCACCAGAGTGGATATTAGGGTTGGCCATTACCACCAAAGCTGATGTGTACAGCAAGGGTATGATGCTCTTTGAATTGATATTGGGAAGAAGAAACACTGATCAATCTGAAGAAAGGATAGTTAAATTCTTTCCAGTCTGGGCTGCAAGTGTAGTCATAAAAGGTGGAGATGTCCTTAGCCTATTAGACCATAGGTTGGAGAAACATGTTGATGTTGAAGAGGTATGGAGAATTTGTAAAGTTGCTTGTTGGTGCATCCAAGATGATGAGAATGATAGGCCATCAACGGGTCAGGTAGTTCAGATCCTCGAAGGGATTCTGGATGTGGAGCCGTCTCCAATTCCTCGTTTGCTCCAAGCCCTTGTTGCCGACTAGGAGCATATCTATAATTTTCTCTTTTCTTCGCTGGTTCATTCTTCGATCACAAGTCACGACTATGGAGCAATCCTTCAACTGTTTCCTCTGGCCAAGAGCATTGTATTGTCCAGTTTCAAGTCTAAAACAATAAAACATGGATGTGCTTGAGTAGTATATATTGTTTTGTTACTTGCTACGTATTGTTTTGTTGTATTAGTCTATGTAATTGGTTTATGGTTTTGCTGTAGGATCATTATTTAACTTTTCATGTACATCTCTTTCAAGTAGAAGTTTGTTAAAGCAAAATAAGCCCCAAGGGTTAGTGAATTATACTGTTTTCAATGAATTGGTTAAAAATTTTACTGTTTTGAATTTATTTATTTATTATTATTACTTTTTTTATTATTTAATTTTTAAACCTGTGTTCGGATGCTGAAATTGTAGAGAAAAAATAAAAGAGAATAAAAAAGTAAAAAGTGTGCTTCTATTTCACAAATCGAAAATTCAAACACAATCTTAGAGTGTGCTTGGATGAAAGAGATGATATTGTTCAATCTTCCATTGATTAGAGGGGACTTGTAGGAATAAATTATCACTGTGAAACCCTTTTTTCTAAAGGATAATCTATCAAGATACTCTCTTTTATTAGGGTCCAAGAAATTTTTGAACACAAATTCTGAATTTCTCAGAGTTGTATGCAGAGGTTGCTTTTCATATTATTTGGTAGTGATTGGTAGACTGAAATGAAATAGAATGTAATGATTGTTTTATTAAATATTCCATTCTCATATTTGGTTTACAAAAATATATTATAAATGAATGAAAGACAGTGGCGTAACCAAGAATTTAATGGAGAGGGGGCACAAATTAATAATAATATCAGTGTGTTTGGTTTGAGTTTTTTGGATTAAATTTTTTGAAAATTAAGTTTTTTAGGCTCCGTTTGTTAAGAGTTTCGAATTATAGTTCTACCCATTGATTTGAGTGTGTTGTTTGTTTTGAGCTTTCAAATCAAAATTCTACACCCATTTCTCAAAACTTAATTCAAAATATAATCATTATTTTTCAAAACTCATAACCAAACACATAATTTAAAACTCTTTTCAAAACTCAATTCAAATTAATATTTTAATTTTTTAAATATTTTAAATATTTAAATATTTTAAATATTTAAATATTTTAAAAATATTTAATTTTGTTAAGATTTTAAATATTTTAATATTTAAATATGTTACGATTTTTTTAATTTTTTAATTTTTTGAATATTTTTAAATATTTTAATTTCAAAATATTACGATTTTAATTTTTTTAAATTTAAAATATTTTATAAAAATAAATTCAAACTCTATTTTATAAAAATATTTTTAAATATTTTAATTTTGTTGTTATGTATTTGGTTACGATTTGAGTGTAGAGTTATAAAAGTGATATGGAATTTCGAGTTATCTGTTTGGTAGAGTTTTGTAAATATGATTTGAGAGTATGAGTTATATTTTGAGTTTGTGAGTTGTAGAATTATGATTTGAGTGTAGAAAATTTGTTTGGTTATGGTTTTTTAATAGAGTGTGAATTGAGTTTTGAAAAATTTGTGAAAAACATTTTAAAAAATTAATAAATACATAAAAATACAAATAATGTACAAAATTCTCATATTTTTTTTTGTATTTTTGGTATTTAGTGAATTTTTAAAAGGTTTTTTTCGCAATTTTTTTTACTTTTTAGGTATATTTATATTAGGTATGTCTAAAAATTAAAAAAAAATTGCTTAAAATATTAAAAAAATTTAGTAAAAATAAAAAAATATGGAAAACAAGAAAGTAGAATTTTCTGAAAAGTGTTTTTGGAAAACTCTAACCAAGAATTTTTATTTTATTTTATTTTATAATAAACAACAATGAGATATTACTAAACTTAAATATTAAGAGTCCATTTGGATAAATGTAAATTTTAAATTAAAAGATTTGAGATTAAATTTTATATAAATATTGGGGAGTAACTATTTATAGGCAGATTGAAAAATTAAAAAAGAAGATAAGTTGTGATAGAAACAATATATTTTAGTAGAGAAATTCTATAAAACATACCATAAAAAAATATATATATCTATCATATGTCGCAATTATGATCTTCGTGGTCTTTAGTTATGACAGATTATAGTGTTAGATATAATTTAGTTATAACTTCTTGTGGTTGTTATTTTGGTTATGACTATATATCAAGTAATAGTTAGTTATGACTTATTTTGATATTAGTTATGACCTATTGTAATTTTTTTTTTTTAATTGAAGATGTGTTGCTTGATTATAATTTATATAGTGGTCATTTTAGTTATGAATGGAAAGAAACATATGGAGGACAAACTCAACATGTCAAATGTACCAAATAATCCAATAAATTTCATATATCTTCATTGAGGTTAATTATGTTTGCATGTCAATAATGATAGATATCACTATTATATTGAAATTTTCATAAATAATAATACAACTTATCATAATCTCTTACTTTCAATCAAAATAGCCATTATTGTTCTTATAATTTTAAAAATGTCATTGACATTTCATGTCACGCCCCAAACCCGCCCCTAAAAGTTTGGGCATGACCCGTTCGAAAACGAACACTTAACCTGTTGTAAATAACATACGGGGCCTCATCGGAAGCATAAAGTAAGAAAATAACTATACATATAAATTCCATTGAGCTACATTTACATGCCAGGACCTCTTATACATCACATTCATCATGGAAAATAGATAAAGCTCCAAACCATATTTTGTAGCATCGGTGATAAACAAATATAGGTATAGACCCAGTCCCATCATTGGGCTTATACAAAAATCATTGAAGTTCTACGTCTTCAATCTTAAATGGGTAATCAAAATTAAGCCAACATTTCAATAGACTTTACAAAAATAAATGGCTTCGTGCAATGCCTGAACCCACGAAGGTTGACAAAAGAAAACGGGTGTCATGACTAGGACTGACCACCTGGTTGGTTACCTACAGAAACAGACATTAAACAGAGTGAGCCAAGCTCAATGAATAGTAATACATAAATAAAACGATGCTTAACTTGAAACATAACACATAGCAATGCATATAAAGATGTAGAGTTCACATAGTTAGTCTGATTTTGTGCTAAGTACATAACGGCCTTAGGTTTAATCTTGCAACATAAACATGGTGGCTATACGCCCTTGAAACATGGTGGCACGAGGCCCTTGAAACTTGTGGCGTAAAGCCCTTGTAACATATGGCACTAAGGCCCTTGAAACATATGGCATAAAGCCCTTGTAACATATGGCACTAAGGCCCTTGAAACATATGGCATAAAGCCCTTGAAAAGTTGGCATGAAGCCCTTGAAAGATTGGCATTAAGCCCTTGAAAAGTTGGCATGAAGCCCTTGATACAAAGAGCTTGTAACATCCTTGAACTTGTAACATACGTGAACTTCTAACAGACTTAAACTTGTAACATACATAAACTTGTAACAACATAAACTTGTAACATACATAAGCTTGTAACAGACTTAAACTTGTAACATATACTTGAAACATATTTGAACATACCTGAACTTGTAACATACTGGAAACATACCTGAAACATACTTGAACATCATTCATTAATTCAAACGGAACATATCATAACTAGAGCATTTCTTGTTGTATCATGTCATTGTCGTACGCTTAACAATGAGAGACTAATTCACATTCTCATGAGGGTCACACAATGATGCTAAACTTTGCACTTATCTCGTAGATTCTAAATAACTTCCAATTTATAAGCAACATAGCAAAATAACTTCAATTCATATGGATACACATGGCTACTTATATTTACTCAGAATCTATTCTTCAAGAATGAACATAAATTCTTTTAGTTTACGTGCTCTATTAATCGAAAGCATACACCTTTGTTTAATCATTCTTATATGTTAATATAGTTGCCTTGCCTTGCAATTAACAGAGTCTTAATGGTAACCGTTACATCATTCCCATGAGTTGACATAACACATTTTCATTGGATTACAGAGGACTTTATTGGTTTCATAATTTCATAGTTCGGCCCTTGGCCTGAGGGGTTCACACATTCACAATAGCCTTTGGGTTTCATAGATTTACAACTTATCACATCGGCCTTCGGCCCTTTGGATTCACAAGTTCACAAGTTTGGCCCTTGGCCTCATAGCTTCATAAGTCATAAGTCGGCCCTTGGTCACATAGGTTTGATCTTCACAAATGGCCCTTGGTCACATAACTTCATATTCCACAAGTTCTTTTGATGTTTTCATAATTTCATAATGTTTCTAACATAACATACATAACTTCACAAACTCTTTTGAAGTTTCCATAATGCCACAGTGTTTCTCACATAGCATACATAACATATATGTCAACATAATTCTTACGACGAAGATTTAACATCAATAACGATAAACGGTTAAAGGTACATCAAAGTACTACTACTCACAGTGATCGGTTCCCGGTGGTAATGGTATAATGTCCTCGTCTCGACCTACAATTACAGTGCACAACACATAATATGAAATTATACTTGATCCTTTACTTATTCTCTTTGATCATTCAATCAATTAGCCATGGTGGTACCAAGCTCATTATTCTCTAATAAGTTGTAATCCATGTCTTAGAAAATAGGAGAAATCGATGGGAAATGGTTTAGGTGAAGAAATGGTACAAAACTAATTGACATAACGTGAACAGTCGTCACTAATTTCGGCATAACTATTTATGTATTTAGAATTTGGGAGTGAGACCAGCGCCATTGGAAACTAGACTTCCGGGGCTTGATTTTAGGCTCAAGAATCACTCAAAACGGAGTTCGGATGAAAAAGATATGCTTATTCAAAGTTGGCTGGACAGAGCTGTCTCCGCACGTGCGGGGGAACAGTGCCGCACGTGCGGCCCTGGACAGTTTCAGTCCGAAAATGGCTGAAAATTTGGGACTTCTCATTTTCAAAATCAAACCTTAATTACATGTAATTCAAAGCCCAAAACCCTTTAATACATGACCAATTTCACATTATTATTCTTCATTAAACACCATAATCTCAAAATAAACAAATTTAATGACTCTATTTCTTCAATCAATGAATTCTTAGAAAATCAAGGTTCATGGGTTCGAAGCTTCCTTCATTATCATGATTTCATGAAATTAATGTCTTAAACACAAGGATTCAAGATAATTAATCTTACCTTAGTTCACTCTTTGATTTCCTCATGGTTCTCTTTAATTTCTCCAAGCTTCCATGGTTGCTCTCCTCCTTCTCTCCAATTTCTTCAAGCCATCTTCAACTCTCAACAATGGTGAACCCTCTCTCTCTCTCTCTCGGCTCTCTTTCTCACGGGCCTTCCCCTCTCTTCTTAGATATTTTGAGCTTCCAAAAGATAAGCCCTCCCTTATAACTCATATACACCCATATGCTTAACTATATAAACTTTAACACAATTACGGAGGGCCAAACACGCCCTTATGAATCGCACAAAATTAAATTTCAATTAAACTTTCCAGATGACTCTAAAAATTATGATGATCATAAATACGTCCCCTGTTTCGGTTTCTGAAGTCTCTAAGGCCTTCAATTTGCAGTACCAAGTTAACCACCCAAACGCACATCAACGAACCAGACAAATTAGATTTCCAATTAAGTTTCCCAAATAGTTCTAAAAATTTCCATTAACACATCCAAGTCCTCAATTGTGATTTCTAAACCCATAAAGGTCGGTAATTTCAATTTGAAAGCCGTGGCTCAATAGATAATGCTTCAATTCCAAAAGATATAATTAAATTACACACCTCAGCTCATAGTTAAATACAAATGATTTCTTCTCCATATTTTGGGGCCATTACATTTCACTTTAAATAATATTTTTATAAATTTTTTTATTTAAAATATTTTCTTTATGTTTAGAAAAGAAAAAAAAAATTCCAAAAATCCACGGGGGCACGTGAACCCCCTGGCCCTTGTGTGCCTCCGCCTCTGATGAAAGGGATATTTAATCTAACATTCTTTTTTAACTTTTGATAATGGAAGGAGTCTACGATATTATTATTATTTTTTTACAGCGTAGGATCCCTCTCATACTCATCTTCTCCATCCTCAGCCTTCCATGGCTTCTGAGAAAGAAGCTGTTCTCATAGCAATCTCCTCTAACTCCCCTACCATGTAATCTCTCTCTCTCTCTCTCTCTCTCTCTCTCTCTCACCAGTGACTGGAACTAGAATTCGCGACCACTACCAGAATTTGTAATCATCTAGTAAGTTCTTCTCTCTCTATCTCTCTTCCAATATCAGTACCACCATTGGTGATGGTGGTCATCAATAGCTTAATATATATATATTTGCGCCTCGTTTGGGGAGTCACTATTTTAGCCAAAAAGTCAAAAAGTTGTCACATCACTCTCTCTAATTTTCTGCACATTTTTCATAAAAAGTCAAAAATTACTAAAATAACTTGTTCTTAAACGAGGCCTTGGTGTTTTCAAAACTTTGAACTTGATTTTATGTTTCAGTTTGAAGATTCTCTCAATGAATTGATTCAAAGCCTTGCAGAGATGTGGTTATAACATCTTCAAAGATGTCGAATGTAATTTTTCTTATTTGTAACGCTTAGTCACTACTTTCTTATTATGTTCATGTTGTGCCTACGAGTTGCTTGAAAATTTGCATGCTAGAGCATGTCGTGATTGTTTGTTGGTAAGTCCTTTTTTTTCTTTTTGTTATTGCAGTACCATATATATTAGATTTATAGAATTACTCGTATTCACTTTGAATATCCATTTCAAAACATAGAAAATTTGAAAACATAAAAAAAAAAAAAAAAATCAAAGAAATTGAACAAACTGAAGAAATTTTTCTAGATCAAAATTGAGCAGAGAAAAAATTAGAAAAATTGAGCAAATTAGAAAAAATTTAAACCAAAAAAATTTCAAAACACAGAGAAATTTGAAATGTCTCTATGTTTTGAAATTTCTCTAAATCGAATTTTCTCTAGAAAAATGTTAAGGGACTCCAACCACTATGAAAATATTGCATGTCTTTTATTTTTTAAAATCTTAATATCAAGAACCTTAATGCTGTGTTTGGTTGGAAGATTTGGGGAGGAATTTGGAAAGGAAAATGGAAAGGTAGATGAAATGTGAATAAAACATGCCTATATTTCACCTAGTTTCACACACATTTTCCCTTTTCCCTTTCCAAATCCCTCTCCAAATTCCCCAACCAATTCTCGTAAATGAAATTATCATTTATCATTATTTAAAGAATGACTATTTTATTATATTTTATTTTATTCTAATCAATCAAAAAGAATGTTAGAATTAGAAATAACATTCAATACAATGAACAAAAGGGAACTTGGAAGAAACATTAGGTCAGATATATATGAAAGAAACATAGCTTTTTAGGTTAAGCCAGATCTATTTGTATCATTTATTAGCATATTGACAATTTGATAGCAACAATTTTTATCTTTATTATCAAATAAGAAAAATTGATTTTGTCTCTTAAAATTGTTACACTTGTGTCACTTTATCCCTTAACTATTAGTTTAAGGAATTATTATCTTAAACTATTTTAACTGTTAATAAAGTTAATATTCTTTTTACCAAATATCACAACAGGCACGCAAAAAAATTTGGTGCATGGAATTTATCCAAAAGCAATAATTTACTACAATTGATTGTATTTTATGTTTATTAAATATTTTTTAAATAATTAATTGTATTTTGTTACATAATATCTAGGTAATTATGTATGCTGTAGTATTTGCAATTTTAGTAGACTGGGAGAGTTTCCTCATGTTGTGAAGCCATGAAATTGGATTAATGTCTTTAGGCTTTCATTTAAAAAAGGAGTGGATTTTGAATATAATTGGGTAGGCACTAGAAGGTGGATCCATGAACTCATACAATTGAAGTTACTTGTAGATCTGTGTTTTCCTGCGCTGGAGAGCCCCTCTTCTCTAGCTGATTTTTGGCACCCTATCGGTGACTTTTTGACATGTCTCTGACAAGCTTTCAAAACACTCAAAAAATGTAGATTTGGGTTTTTTATGCCTAGAAAGAGGTGTTTGAGAAATTCTCTCCCGATTTTCGAGATAAATTTTTGAATTTTCGATACCACAATAATTCTCTCTTCTCTGACAAGAAAATTAAAAAAAATGTAAAACAAGACGGGGAATATGTACAAAATATATAATTTTATATATTTATTATATGTTATATATAAAGATAAAGGGACAAGTTTTTCTCCAGTCCACAAAAGTAGATTGGACAGTGCTATTCAGCGTCGCATTTCGATGATCCAAACCGTTCATTTTTTAAGTCAATATGTTTCGATTATTCAAGAAAAAAATTTAGATTGATCCAATAACCATAGCCATGCTAGTTTATGACATTTATTTGCCAAAAAAAAAGAAAAAAAAGAATGGATAAATATTATTTAAAAACTAAACAATCCACACTTTTCAAAAGACAAATGTGATAAGTTACCGTAGCTACGGTTGTAACAGTTTGAAAATTTTCCTCTTTGCTCGAGCGAAGAAATGTTCTCTTGAGAGGTTGTGCAGGTCATCTAGTACTTTTGCAGGTCTGAGATTTTGGGAGTATGAGTTCTGTGCTCGAGGGAAGGTTTCATTGCTCGAGCGATGTTGTGTCTTTGACGCTCGAGCGTAAGAGTAGTCGCTCGATCAGTTTGTTTGGAATTAGCCAGTATAAAACTCACTTTTTGCTCATTTCCTCTCACTTTTCTCTCTTCTCTCTCACTCCTCCATGTCCGAAAAACCCTAGCCCTAAAACCTTAGATTTCATCTCATTTTACTAAGTATTCACCATAGATCTTGCAAGAAGAGTGAAAGAGAAGTGTAGATCGTGATATTGACCAATCGGAGTGCGATTTCGTCGGAGGTCTTGTTTGGGTCTTGTTGTTTGCTCATTTTCTTGAGTAGGGGATTCTCTTAACCATACATATTTATGATTTAGTGTGATTTTGTGACGTTTTGGGGTTTTGGGGGTGATTATGAGTTAGAAAACTTTCATGGAAAGTTGTTTGTGTACAAAAATAGGGTTTTCACTCAAATATTTGAAATGTGTTGAATGTTTTAGTATATTGATGAATAATATTTGATGATTTGAGAATTTAATAAAGAAATGAGAAAACCCCCTAATTTTCTTAAAACTCTAGATTTGAGAATTTTAAATTAAAAGAGGGTTTGGGCTAATTAGTGCCTCATGTTGAAATTTCACTTGATATTCCTTGAATATATATATATGTGTGTGTGTGTGTGTATGTGTGTGTGTGTGTGTGTGTGGGATGAATTATGAATTATGATGATATTATTAAGGATTCATGGAAGTGAATCGTATGGAGACTTTGGAACATTGGAAGGATGTAATGTAGTGTCTTGCATGGGATTGTTGTTGGTAATGAGAAAGACTTGAATTCATGGAAATAAGGAATATTTCACTAGTTCTCATTTGTTAATTTCTTGTATAACTAAGGTCTGGCCTTCTTGAAACATCACATCTCGGTTTTGAATGACCTTCTTGTTTTTTGGATCCCACAATCTGTATCCAAATTCTTTATCTCCATAGCCAATAAAAATGCATGGCGCAACATTATCATCCAGCTTCTGCTTGTGCTCCTTAGATACATGTGCAAATGTTTTGCACCTGAACACTGTCATGTGAGAGTAAGAAATCTCTCTTCCAGGCCATACCTTTTCTGGAATCTCAAAATTCAGCGGAACTGATGACGACATGTTGATCAAATAGCAAGCAACACGAACAGCTTCTCTCCAAAATGACTTTGATAGCTTTGCCATTTTCAGCATACATCTGACCTTTTCCATAATGGTCCGATTCATTCTCTCGGCTACACCATTGTGTTATGGAGTTCCAAGAACAGTCTTCTCATGCAGGATGTTGCGAGTAGCACAGTAGGCTTAAAACTTCTTTGACGTGTACTCGCCTCCATTGTCTGTTCGGAGACACTTCAACTTCTTTTCGGTCTCCCGTTCCACCATAGCATGGAATGTCTGAAAATGCTAGAACACCTCAGCTTTGGTCTTTAGGATATAAATCCATACCTTTCGTGATGCATCATCAATAAACGTCAGGAAGTATTTTTTGCCACCTAAAGATTCCACTTCTATGGAACTGCATACATCAGAGTATACTCTGCTCAACAACTCTGACTGTCTTCTAGATGATGAGTGGAAAGCGACTCTATGATGCTTCCCTAACAAGCAGTTGTCATAAGGATTCAATTTTGCATCTTTGGCAAAGGGAATAAGAGACTTCTTTGCCAGAATCTGCAACCCTTTCTCACTCATGTGACCCAGCCTTTTGTGCCACAAATTTGGTGATGCCTCATCTTCTACTGCGTTAAGGCTATCTGAAATCACATTCACATAAGTCTTGTACAACATACCAGTTGCTTGTTCTCTGGCTACCACAAGAGATCCCTTCTTCAATTTCCACATGCCTTTGCCGAAGTAGTTCTCATAGCCTTGTCAATCTAAGGCTATCCCTAAAATAAGATTTAGGCGTAAATCAGGAACATGGCTACCATCTTTCAACACCATTGTGCACCTAACTTTGGTTTGGATGCAAATATCACCGATTCCCACAAACTTCAAAAAACTGGAGTTACCTATCTTCACTGTACCAAAATCTCCAGCTTGGTACATACTGAAGAACACCTTCTAGGGTGTGGCGTGGCAGGAAGCTGTTGTATCTACCATCCACTTGGTGTCGTTGTTCGACATATGGAGGCATTCTTCTTCTCCAACAAAGAATAATGCAATATCCTTTGAGACAGTAATTACAGTGTTCCCATCCTTGGTCTTTGGCTGTCTATTGCTTTGTTTTTGTTCTCCCTTTAAGGCATAGCAATATTTCTTTATGTGACCCTCCTAGCCACAATGGTAACACTTGAACCTTGGCCTGCTTGTACCTTCTTTGGACTTCCCTCTGTCTTGAGATCTTCCTCTGCTGCATCCTCTACTTTTGCTTCTTTCCTTGCTTCTGACTCTACCTTTATTTTCTGTGACGAGGGTATGGGACTAATCTCTATCCATGTCTTTCTTTCTTGCCTCTTCACTAAATAAAGCACCCGTGATCATGTTCGTGGTCAGTCTTCCTTCAAGTGTAGAGTTGCTGAGGGACACTACCAGCGTCTCCCAGCTATTTGGGAAGGAGCTGAGTAGCAATAGGGCTTGTATCTCATCATCCAGCTCCATTTTGACAATTGCTAGTTGGTTCACCAGATTTTGGAACTCACTAGTGTGTTCTGCAATAGAGATGTCGCCTTTCAGCTTCAAATTTACAAGCCTTTTCATTAGGAGGGCTTTATTCCAAGCAGTTTTTGACTGGTACATGCCTTCTAATTTTGTCCAAAGAGCATAGGCATCAGTCTCTTGGGCGGCATGGTGGAAAACACTATGATCGATCCATTGTCTGATTTGACCAATGGTCTTTCGGTTCTTTTGCTTCCAGTCTTCATCCTTCTCCGTAGCTGGTTTAACTCCATTAAGCTTAATGGAGTCAAATAAATCTCAGCAGTACAAGACATCCTCCATTCTAGGCTTTCAAATTGCATAGTTGGAAGCATTCAGCTTGATCATGGATTCCAAAGTCGACGTTGATTCCTTCATCAATAATTGTCTCTACAGAAAATGATCTCTGTCTGAAAAATCAGACTTCGTTGTTTAGTCTAGACTGGTTAAATTAGCCGAAAAGCACTTCGGATTGCCAATATAAAAATTTCAAAATTTTAAAATCTGACCGGACGGATGTGTCCGGAATATTCCAAATAGTTGGAAAGAACTATTGGATTGTCCAAAACAAACTTCAAATGGCTCAAATCTAGCCAAAACAGTTTAACAGTTAAGATCGACAAAATCTGGATCACCTACGAAGCACCGGATAATTACTCTAGATCAGTTAACGTCAGTGGCTTAGTCGGCTCAGCTTGGCTCCGGTGGATTTTTTAGAGGAAAAAAAAAAAAAAACGATTTTGTTGCCAAAGAGTATTAAATTCTTGACTTCCAACACCAGGGACAAGACTTGTGTTCTATATCTTCACAAATAAATATTTATTACATAAAAATAAAAGGGTCGTCTTCAACTTCTGCTTCCTCGTCGGACTGAACTTTTTGGCAATCCTCAGGTGACGCACATGAGGGAGCGTGGATAATCTTCTTGGATTGATTTTTCTGGGTCTAGAATGCTCTCGTTGAGACGATCCTTTTGGTATACTCAAAGCGTGATTTCAAGCAACTCAAAAATTTCAGTTTCAAAGAAAAACACTCTCTGTTTTTCTGAAACTCACTCACCTTGGTTCTGATACCACTTGTTCGGATTAAACATATCCATAAAATGATCAACAAACAATCATACACACACAAATGAGACACAAATATTTACGTGGTTCGGCCCAATGCCTACGTCCATTAGAGGAGAAATGAGAATGCACTATAAACAGAGTAAAAATACAAAACAGAGAGAGGGAGTCTCTCACTCTCTCTATTCAACTCATAACTCTCATACACTTCTCACAACTCTCTCTTTTCTTCACACTCTGATATATCAACTCAACTGACAACCCTCCCCATTTATACACAAGCGGGAGAGCCAAAAAATCAACACTTTCCTGCCAACAACCAACCACCATAATAAATGGCAAGTTATTAACACAACCACCCTACAGGAGGATAGTTCAAATTTGCAGCCTCCATTCTTGACTTCCATAACCAAGTTCACATGGTGTGGATACTCAACACTTGTAGCAGTGTTGTGTAGTTTTTTTGGCAAAGAACATGCAACCAGAGGGAAAGGAAGTTGCAGGCTGAGTAGTTCAACCTGAGGGACTCTGCCAATGTTTGGTTCAAGGCTTTCTCCATCGTTTTTGCAGCAGCTATAGGGATATTCAAGAAGGTCTTTGAATGTTGATGGATTCGGTTTGGATATTCAAGAAGGTCTTTGAATGCTGATGGGTTCAATGAGAGAAGTTTTGAAATGTTGAAAATTTCATCCGCCGACCCAACGCGTATATCAATTTTGAATTTTCTTGGAATTGTGGTTAACAAACGTTAAGTCAAATGAATTTTCTTAATGATGTGGCTAGTACGCTAATGTCAAATTTCTTTTTCTTATTTGTTGTGCTCCTATTGGCTTGTGCTACTCAACAATGTCCCCGCACGACAATTACCCAAAGTCTCGGTTTATTTTGAGTGTTGAAGGATGAGATTGGATTAGTAGTGACGTTGGTTCACAAAAATTGTATGTGTTTGGTTTGAGTTTTTTTGATTAAGTTTTTTGAAAATTGAGTTTTTTGATTTTCGTATTCTTTTGTTTTTAGTGAATATTTTTTAAAATTTAAATATTTTTTTATTATTTTTTTAGATGCACCTATTAGTTAGATGTATCTAAAAAGTAAAAAAATTATGAAAAAATATTTTAAAAAATTAATAAATACATAGAAACATAAAAAACGTACTGAATTCTTATATTTTTTTTTTTGTATTTTTGGTATTTAGTGAATTTTTAAAAGATTTTTTTTACAATTTTTTTTTTTACTTTTTAGGTGTATTTATGTTAGGTGTGTCTAAAAAGTAAAAAAATTACTTAAAATATTAAAAAAATTCAGTAAAAACAAAAAAACACGAAAAATAAGAAAATAGAATTTTCTGAAAAATGAAAACAAGTTGTTTTAAAAATTGTCATGAGATTAAGAGTCTCATGAGATTATAAAACCCCTCCAAGGAGGTGACTTACAATCCATAGGAAATGTGGTATTGATGTCTAATCTCATGGGATTTGAGGTAAAAAAATACTATTTTACCCCTCACTTTACAAAAATCAACACTCACCTTCTATATAATATGAGTTTTTATGTAATTTTATAAATTTAATTCCAACTAACTAATGTCACTATATAGTGCATAAACAAACACAATTTATCTTACATCTTTAACCTAATACTACCATACTAATAATTCTCTCACTTAATTCCACCATATTAATTAGTACTCCCCCGCTCAAATAAACAGGGCCAGAGTCCTAAAAAGAAAGGACAAAGTTGAGCATGGTTTGATATGGTTGTTAACTTTGTTTTATTTTTATAAAAATTAGAAAATAATTTTTTTGTTTTGATAAAAAAATAACAAAGCTTATTTGGTCTAAAAAAAATGTTTTCAAAACAAATATAAATAGAAATAAGAAAACATGTTTAGTAAGTTATCGAAGGTGGTGGCTGATGGTGAAAGATAGACAAATGTAGTGGGGCTGGTAATGAGGGTGGCCATAAGTGGTCATGGGAGTTGATGACCAGAGTATTCTAGAGAAAAGTTGTTGGAAGGGAAGGTCACCACGTTCTTAGGATAAAATTAATAAATATTTTTCAAAAAATTATTTTTCCTTGCTTGGCTACCACAAAAAAGGTTTAATTACACTTAATATCATGCACCTTTACTAAAATCTCATTTTAGTTCTTCTACTTTTAAACTCAAATCTCATATTATTTCTTTCACTTTTAATTGTGACAACAATCTGTTACACTTCAAGTAAATTTGCAATATTAATTTTGTCTATATGGTGTTAATGAGACTGGCATTGATTGCCATGTATACCGTATGTGACATATTTATGAGGGCACAAATAAAAGTATAGGGACTAAAGAGATGATTTGATAAAAATGCATGAGACTAAGGTGAAATTTTGTGAAAGTGTATAGTTTTTAACGAGTTAAGAAAAATGTTACGTTGTAACTTACACATCAATTTTCATTAGACTCATTAATGCCTAATATTGTAATTTGATTTAACATACAAGTGATTAACTATCACAATTGAAAATAAATGAGCTAGAGTCAGATTTTAATAAAACAACAAAAATAATAAGTATAATTAAATCTATAAAGTGGTGTTTGATAACCTAATTCAACAATTAAGGTTGTAAATTTGAGAATTGATAACAAATTGAGAATTGTAAATTTGATGTTGTGATGAAGACTAGAGTTAGGAAAGAGGTAGGGATGGTGGGGCAATCAAGGTCCTAAATGACAAGACGAAAGCATTGAAGATTGGAAATGTGGAGTGGGATTAGGTCGATAGCGATACAGGAAAAGTGAAGTGGGATTCGGGCGATTATGCATTGCCATTGTTGAAGGACGTCGAGAACTAGCAACACTTCCAGCATCTTGTGATGACATAGATCAGGTTGATTTTCTAAAATCAGTGACCGCCAAAGGCACCCAAAGTCAAGACTAAAGGCTAAGTTTGACAAGTTGAAAAAAAATTAAAAAGTCAAAAAGTTACTCAAAAAGTTAAAAAGCTATCACTATTCACCAAAAGTAAAAAATTACGGCTGCACAACTCTCAATCCTAATTTTCCCTTACACACTAATTTATACAATTTTTTAATACATATTTTTTCATAAAAAGTCAAAAAGTTAACCTAAACATCCATATTTTTTCCCTCAATTTCTTAGTGCAAAAAGATAAAAAGTACACTTATTTAGGACACTCCAAATAACCCCTAATGCTATTTGATATCGGATTCTCTTACAAGCAACTACATCTATCTATCTTACTTACTTTCCCTCCCTCCCTCCCCCTCTCTCTCTCTCTCTCTCTCTCTCTCTCAAGATTCACCTGACTGCAAACTTGATGAAGGTAAATGGGTTTCCCATTCTTGAACTTGAAGCTCACTAAATTTTGCAGTCAACAAGGCTCCTTTTGCCGTAGGGAATTAAAGCCTTTGTAAATGATATAAGGGAATGAGAAAAAAACTTGGTATGGAAATTTTTTTGGTAACGTAGATATGAAATCAATTATGCCCATTGAGCGCGTAAAATACCCTATTGACATTTGATACTCCATCATGTGGGTACTTTTTTGTCTTAAAAGTGCATAAACTATGAGGGGAGAAAGAAGGTATTGTGGAATATAGTATAAGGGAGGAGTAGGGTTTGACAAAGGTAGAAATGTGGGACAAAGAGAGAAAGTATGGGACGATGAGATAAAGATATGGGTGGTCACAATGGGAAAAAGGAAAATGAAGGGATGGAGAAGGGGTGGTCATCAACGGTGAAAAAAAGGAGATGGAAAGAGAGATGAGACGTCGGTAATCAGTCGATGTTGAAGTATATGAAAATTGAGAGGATTGGTTCTAATTGATTAGAGATCTACAATGGAATGGTTAAAATTGTTTGTTAAAATTTGTTATACGACAAAAAGTGATGAAAGTGAGCCCATTTTTATATGTTAAAGGGTTTGTTAGTTTGGAGAGTGAGTGATTATGGTGCAATGGATATGTTAAGATATGTGTCAAATGATGTATATATATATTATATATAAATAATAACAGAAGTACAATTCTTTTCTTTTTTTCTTTTTCTTTTTCTTTTCCTCTCTCTCATCTTTATGCCAACTGTGCTATCAACTCTGCCACAGCATAGTTGGGCTGCAAACCCCAACACCCCCCACTCACTCACTCTCTCTCTCTCTCTCTCATACCCAGTGGCTATAGGGCTGGTTGCAGTTAGCCAACAAATTAACAACTGACAGAGTTAGCAAACACTTAACAACTCCATTAGAGTATCATTTGAGCCTTTTACTAACCAAAATTTTAATGGCTGACACTAACACATTCTTTAACGGCTCCATTGTGGATGCTTTTAAAAGAGAGATTATCTAAATTTCCAAATTTACCCTTAAAAAATAATCACCTGAGTTGCACGTGATCATTTTGATCCAAAAATTTAATTCTCATTATCGATTATCCTCAATTGGCAGATATTGTAAAGTTTAGAGTCAAAGGTGTCATTATTGAAAAGACAGGTCAAATCGATAGAAAGGCCCAAATTTGAGATGCCACTAATGTAATGTGGCCTAATTTAAGTTTTTATTTTTATTTATTTATTATTTGTTTTTATGATGGGCCTAATTTGAGCTTTCACATTGTGAAAAGTGAAAAAAAGAAAAAGAAAAAGAATAATTCTATACATATTAATAATCTTATTAAAAATCTTACTAAAAATACAAAAAAATAAATTGTAATTGATTGAAAAAAAGCACAATAATATTTAAACATCCAATGATGTTTGGATATATAAATTGAGCCAACTTTTCGAAAAATTGAGGTTTTTTTTTTCCCCCCCCAAAAAAAAAAATATATATATATTTTAGTCAAAAGTTGTAATAATTTAAGATTTTTTATTTAATTTTTAGGTTTACTTGACCTAGATATACTTAAAAAATGTAATATTTATGAAAAAAAATGTTTTAAAAAAATTCATCTAATACAAAAAATATAAAATTTAGTATATTTTTGTATTCTTGTGTAATTATTGAATTTTTAAAATATTTTTTATAAATATTTTACTTTTAAGGTACATATAAGTAATGTACATTTAGAAAGTAAAAATTTATTTAAAATATTAAAAAAATTCACTAAAGCCAAAAAGCGAGAGCTACTGATAAATCCTATATGTTGGAATTATGTTTCAGTTAGTCCCATAATTTTTTTTGCGATCCATTTAGGCTTGGAAAGTGGTAGCTTTTTGGATTTTTGACTATTTCAACCTGGACTAAAAAGTTTGTTTGTGTCACGACCCAAACCTGCCCCTATAGGTTTAGCGTCATAACTGACCAATAATCATTGGATTACCAAAGGCCTCTGTATAGAATAACGTATAATTAAGGGGCTAGCGGAAGAAACTATACAAAATACAATGTTCATAGACTTGTGTAGACATACATAGGACATAAAATTTAAAGCTTTACATACATATAAGTGACGTCAAATAAACAACAGTCTTACGTTACCTGATAAACAAACGAAATAGAATGGCACTTGGCCCAATATATAGATAAAATAAAATTTGTTTAGATTTCAATATAAGAAACAAGGTCTTAAACTTAGTTCTCAAAACTCAACCACTTGACTCTTTCTGGAACCTCCTCGGGAGGCACAAGGGTTGGCCGACAAAATTGAATTCCAAGCGATCATCACTGAGTCTGGTCATGCTCCTGATCACCTATATACATAAATAATAGAATGAGCTGGAATCTAGTGAATAATAACAGAGTAAATGATTTAATGACTGGTGTCCATAGCACATACAGAAAATAGAATTCAGCTCATATCATAAGTTGATTCGTATTCTTATTCAGAAATCAGTATTCGTAACAGAAATGGAATCAAAATCATATTCATAATCAGAATTTACGGTCAATTGTACGTGGTTACATCCATTAGCACTAACAGAAATAGTTGACCCATAAAAGGATGGCCATAAAGGCATACAGTCGACTCACGTGCACGGAGACGGTACAGTTGGCCCATAAATGGGACGTCTACAGAAGGATCCATAACGGTTGATTCATGAGACGCACAGTTGGCCTATAATTGGGACATAACAGAATAGATAACAGATGTCATCTAAAGCTAATGATACCACGAGTACATTTCGGAAACATTGGACAACCATTTATTCATACAGAAAAATAATATTTTAGAAAACAGATCATCTTATATCATTCAGAACATACTTATAAATTGAACATAGCTTTACAAAGTTATTACTTACAGTTGGCTCCAATAACAATTATACAGAGAAGGTAAAGTAGACAAACAGAGCAGATAACTAGATAGCCTACGGCACATGACCTACACAAACACAGAATGGATACACATTGAACACATGTGTCACAGATATTCCTGTTTCATGATGTGTGTTCCTAGCTCTTATCCTCATTATTATGTCTTAATTAGGGCTTAGGAATGCCTATGATGTAATGAGGATGCCAAAATGTGCTTTGGAACACTTAGTCAAAAATTTGAAAACAGGACAGTCCGCTAGAGCATAACATCGGTTGCTTGAGCGGTCTGTAAAGTCTGCAAAAGTACTGGTTGCATGATTTTTTTGCTCGACGGAAGCTCGAGCCAAAGACTGAATAAATAGGGTCTCTACTCGAGTGCAACTTCCTACGCTCGAGCGGTTTGCAAAAGTCTGTAAAACTTCTAGGAGCTCTCATTTTATGCTCGAGTGCAACTTGGGTTGCTTGAGTGAAGGGTCAAAAATAAGAGTGGTCGTTTGAGCACAGGTTAATTTTTTCCTTGAATTCAACTCTTTATAGGCTTCTCTCTCTCTCTCTCTCTCTCTCTCACGTTTTTGAGTTCAAAAAGAGGATGAAATGTTTGTGTCTAACATAAGTTAGAGTCAATTGTGCCTTATATAAGCTTAATTAGGTTGCCTTAATTAATTTGAGTTAAGGATAGTTAATTAGGAGTAGTTTATTCTAATTAATTGGGTCCGAATCGAATTTTAATTAAATATACCATAAAATCCTAAAAATTCCAAATACATACATACGTAGTCGATTTCATGTTCGAACGCCGATAAGGCCTTCGATTCACAAAACAGAATAGAAACACAGACATATATTTCTATGATAGACTGATACAAACACAAATAACACAATTCACATGCAATTAACTTAGAATTTCCTCTTAATTACTTATTAGGCATTCTTAATCAACGATTAAAGTAAACCACAGGTTGGGTTGTTACAGTCTTCCCCCATTAAAGAGTTTGGTCCTCCAAACTCGAATTACCTTTAGTTTGGAAGAACGCTAGATCTAGAGGGAACAAATCAGGATATCTTTTCATCATATCTTCCTTAGTTTCCCGAGTTGCATATGTCCTTCCGTGGCTTTGCCAGTCAACTTTCACTAATGGAATTTCTTTGTTTCTTAGCCTTTTGATCCTATAGTTCACAATCTGTATTGGCCATTCTTCATAGGTGAAATCATCTTTCAATAGCACATGAGTTGGCTCAATAACATGTAATGGATCCCTCAAATAATTTTAGAGCATTGAAACATGAAAAACATTATGCATTTGCTCCATGATCGGAGGTCAAGCCACTCGATACGTTACCAGATTGATTTTCTTAGGAATTTCATATGGTCCAATGTACCTCGGTGCCAACTTGCCCTTTACACCAAACCGCGTTTGGCTATTCATCGGAGTTACTTTGATAAACGCGTGATTCTCGACTTCATATTCTCTATCTTTTCTTTGGACATTCGCATAGCTCTTTTGGCGACTTTGTGCAGTTTTCAATCTTTGTTGAATCAATTTCACGTTTTTAGTCATTTTTTGCACAAGTTTTAGTTCCAACAAAGGTCTATCATCTACCTTGGCCCAACAGATCGGAGAAAAGCATTTTCTACCATAGAAAGCTTCATAAGGAGCCATTCTAATACTTGAGTGGTAGCTATTGTTGTATAGAAATTTGGCCAGTGGTAGATAAGTCTCCTAATTTCCTTGGAAATCTAACACACATTCTAAGCATATCTTCCAAGGTTTGAATGGTTCGTTCAGATTGGCCGTCAGACTGTAGGTGATAAGCACCACTCAGTTTGAGTTCAGTTCCCAAAGCCTGTTGCAAACTCTGCCAGAATCTTGAAGTGAACTTAGGATCTCTGTCGGATACAATAGATATAGGTACTCCATACAGTCTCACAATTTCGTTCACATAAATGTTAGCCATTTATCCGCATTGTAAAGAGTTTTAACAGGCAAAAAGTGAGCAGATTTAGTCAAACGATCAACAATAACCCAAATAGAATCCATACCTCGGGAGGAGCAAGACAATCCAACAATAAAGTCTATCGTAATATGCTCCCATTTCCATTCCTGTATTGGAAGCGGTTGAAGCAATCCAGTGGGTCGTTGATGTTTCGCTTTTACCTATTGGCATGAAAACACCTAGCCACAAAATCAGTAATACTTTTCTTCATTCTAGGCCACCAGAAATTCTGTTTCAAGTCATGGTACATCTTTGTATTCCCTGGATACATAACAAATTTGGAGTTGTGAGCTTCAATCATAACACGTTTCCTCAAGTTAGAACAATCCGATACACAAAATCTATTATGAAATTTCAGTATATCATTTTCCATCACAAATCTCGATCTTGGTTTTGCGTTAATTTCATCCACAATCTGCTTCAAAAATTCATCTTGCAACTGCTTCTCTTTAATTTCTTCGATAATTGCAGGCTAGGCGGCTAGAATTCTACCCTGTTCACGCAACACAATTTCAATCTTATTTCTCTCTAAGTCACATAACAATTCCGTCTGATCGGTAAGCAGATATGACAAATTCCCAATAGATTTTCGGCTTAAACCATCTGCCACTATATTTGCTTTCCCTGGATGGTATATAATTTGCAAGTCATAATCTTTGATCAACTCGAGCCATCGTCTCTGCCTCATATTCAATTCCTTTTGAGTAAAAAAATATTTCAAGCTTTTATGGTCAGTACACCTCACAAGCCACTCTATACAAATAACGGCACCAAATTTTCAACGCAAAAACCACAGCTGCCAATTCAAGGTCAAGGGTCGGATATTTCTTTTCATGTGGTTGGAGTTGCCGAGAAGCATACACAATCACCCTCCCATTCTGCATTAACACACACCCCAAGCCTTTGTATAAAGCGTCACTGTGGATCTGAAATCCATCAATACCATTAGGTAAAGTCAGAATTGGTGCCGTTACCAATCTAGTCTTTAGTTCTTGGAAGGCTGACTCCCGCTGATTATTCCAATCAAATGGTACATTTTTCTGTGTCAATGACATAATAAGTTTTGAGAAATCTTTCACAAATCTACGATAATAACCTGCAAGGCCTAGAAAGCTTCAGACTTCTGACACATTGGTTGGTTTTGGCCAATTCACAATAGTCTCAATTTTCTGTGGGTCCACCGTAATGCCATCTTTGTTGATTACATGCCCCAGAAATGTTACACAATCAAGCCAAAATTCACATTTGGACAATTTTGCATACAACTTCCTTTCTCTCAAGATCTGTAAGGCAGTTCTCAGATGATTCTCATGTTCTTCCATGCTTTTGGAGTAAATTAGAATATCATCAATAAACACAACTATAAATTCATTAAGAAATTGTTTGAAAACCCTATTCATTAGGTCTATAAAAGCTACAGGTGCATTAGTCACCCCAAATGGCATCACCAAAAATTCATAGTACTCGTATCTAGTTCTAAATGCAGTTTTCTTTACATCTTTTGCCTTGACTTTTAACTGGTGATACCTGGATCTAAGATCTATCTTAGAGAACACTTGTGCTCCCTAAAGTTGGTCAAACAGATCATCTATTCGGGGCAGTAGATATTTGTTCTTCACGGTTACTTTGTTCAATTCATGGTAGTCAATACATAACCTCAAAGACCCATCTTTCTTCTTAACAAACAAAACTAGAGCACCCCAAGGTGAAGTACTCGGACGGATAAATTTCTTGTCTAGCAATTCTTGTAGTTGGGTTTTCAATTCTTTTAGTTCAGAGGTTGACATTTGATATGAGGTTTTTGAAATTGGTTGTGTTCCAGGTACGACATCAATAGTAAATTCAATTTCTCTATCAATTAGATCTCCGGTAATTCATTAGGAAACACATCAGGAAACTCGTTAACTACATAGATGTTCTCGATATTAGCATTATCAGCAATCATATTCAGAACACAACATAAATAACCTTGGCAACCTTTTCGCTTGCCACGCTTTCCCATTTCCCTCACGCCATGGCCCCTTCCCCGTCACCCTTCTGCTTGATTTGCCGCCTCTTCTGCCACTGTTGTCACCCACCTGCTTTTCTTCATTCTTCTATCCTAGGTCAATTCTCTCTTTATCTCTCACTCGCAGTGGTGGGAAGTTAAAGAGGGACTAGGTTGTTGTGGTGGGGGTTGGGTTGCAAGGATGGGAGCATAGGTCACAATTGTGGGACAGATGGTTGTGGTGGTCGAAGTGGGTGTAAGTTAGTGAGGAATTATCCTGTCTTTTAGGGATTTCAACTAGACATGAAACGTTTTGCTTCGGATGTCAATGAAACTTGACACACGTGACTAACTAGGCATAAATGACTTGTAGGAAAAGACGGAACTGGAAACTGATTCCCGATTTTTAATCTAAAGCCTAATTTCCATTTATGAAAACTTGTCATTTCGAAACTCTTTTTCCGAACCGGTTGACATACTAAAATGCTCAAACAGCGTTGGATGTCAATGAAACTTGACACACACGACTAACTAGGCACAAATGACTTATAAGAACATGCGATTCTCGAAACCGATTCCCGGTTTTGAATCTAGAGTCTAATTCTCATTTGTAAAAACTTGTCCCTTAGAAACTCTTTTTCCGAACCGATTGACACACTAAAATGCTCAAACGGCGTTGGATGTCAAAGAAACTTGACACACATGACTTACTAGGCACAATTGACTGGGAGGAAAAGATGGGACTCGAAACCGATTCTTGGTTTTGAATCTAGAGCATAATTTTTATTTGTGAAAACTTGTCCTTTAGAAACTCTTTTTCCGAGCCAGTTGACACACTAAAATGGTCAAATGGGGTCGGATGTCAAAGAAACTTGACACACACGACTAACTAGAAAAAAAAGCCTTGTCAGAAAAGACGGGACTCGACCTTTTGATATTGATTATGTGTTCTTGTCTTGTGTCACCTATATTGCCTTTTTGTTATTGTTAATCTCACATCTGTTTCTGTGTACTAGCATGAACTACTAGAGGCTACTGTGTTTGTGTTTAAGCACAATTGTTTGGCTAACTTTTTGTTTTGTGCTTATTCGATTATTGTTAGATTATAGCGGAATGTGTTCAATCAATACATGATTTTAATAGTATTATCATCATTGTAAGATGTAATTAAAGTTTCTCTGGATAGTTCTATGTATACCAATAGTCCAATTGGCGGAGGGACTTTTTATTAGGGATGATTCGTTGTATGAAATCGATGGAGTTCCAATTGAGCCCGAATATTGCAAATTCTTGGTCTTAAAAGCGAAAAAGCTGAATGCTCCTTTGGAAACACCATCCTGAGGTCTAAGAACAGTTGGAGAAGCTGTTGGAAGATACATTGTGTGGCGTTTGATTCGTGTATATGTTACAAACTTATTTATTTATTTAATTTTTGAAATAAATATAAAATGTTTTTATATTTTTTGTAAGCTTGAAATTAATTATATTGTAAATAATTATTTTTTTTGTTTCTTTTTGTAGATGCTACCATATTGAGTACGTGATGATATCTTCGCATATTGATATTGAAGCTTACTATTGATACTAAAACAAGTTATAATATATATACATATATATATGTACCGTCGATACTTTTGTTTTGTTTTAGATATAAATTTGAGTTATTAAATTATCAAAAATTATTAGTATTCTTGCATAATGTTTTATATATTTTTGTAAAGAATGTTTGGTTGAAATTGTATTGTTACAGGGTACATATATATATATATATTATTCGTATATATGATTTTGTGATTGTGAATGTGAATGTGGATGTGTGTGGATGTGAATGTATTTTGTTTTAGAAAATATTAATAAGTTGCGACAGTAATAAATTGTTACTAATGTAATCATCATTTCCTTGCATTTTATGAGCGACGGGTTAACCTGTCGCATATACATATTAGTTTCATCTTTAGCAATGGTTTAAACTGTTGCGAATACATTATTAGTTTAATTTTTTTTTTGCAACGTTTAACACCGTCGCTAATAATACTTTTCACGACGTCAACTATTGTCTCTAAAAAAGTTTTTGGCAATGGCAACCAAAATCGTTGCTAAAAGTGATGTTTTTCCTGCTTTTTGTGTCAGGTTAAACCGTCACAAAAACCATTGATTTACCGTCGTTACAAGAAGGTGACAGTTTGTAACCATTGCAGATACCTTTTGTCACTTCCCTTTCGCCATCCTCTATTTCCCGTCGCTACTCCGTTGTAAAAAGTCTTTTATGACGATATGTGGACCTTTTTGTGATGTTTGAGACCGTCGCAAATATTTTGGTTTTTAGTAGTGAAACTAACAATTACCTAATAAAAAATTTAACAATTAATACAGTAGGTATAGCAGATAATTATCATAATAATATCAGATGAATATTATAGTAAAAGCAAATTAAAGAGACGAGGGAAAAGAATGCAAACAAGATTTATAGTGGTTTGGCTTTAACCAAGCCTATGTCTACTCCTCAAACTTCACTCGAGATTTTTCACTATGCTTCCAGCTTCACAGGGGTGGTAGCAACTTCACATACATTAAGCAATCCTCTACAGATTTTCTATTTTCACAGGGGTGCTTGTAACTTGATACACATGGAGCAATCCTCTACAACTTTTCTAGCTTTATAGGAGTGCTAGTGACTTCTTACAAGATGAGTGTTTTTGCTTTCAAAGAAAGCTACAAGAATAACCTCTCAAAGGTAGATATAAAATGTTAACTCTTAGATTTTTCTGTAAAACCTCTTAAAGGCAAATAGGCATCAAGCTTAGGCTCAGTGTATGTTTTACTGAAAGCTTAAGGCCAAGGCTCAATGAATAATTTACTGAAAATGGATGATAAACTTAGATGTAGAACAGTTCAGGAACTCAGAGAATAGAGAATATGTGATTGATGAAGGATGTGAAAATGTTTGGCTCGTTGTTTCTGTTCTCTTCTGTTTTTTACACTTCACCTCTTAGAGCTCTATATATAACATGTATATAACAGAGGTGAGTGCTTTGTTCTTCTGACAGTGCCCATTCCTTTTCTTTCCATTGGTGCTAACTGAGATAATATTTATAAATCAATGTCAGCCTTTGTCTATAGTGCATATGCGTTTTGCCTGTTGGAAGATGGATGAAATGATGGAAAATCTTTTCTTTTTCTCCTCTCAGTATCTGTCTGTTGCAGAGAATATTACATATAGTGGTCGTCCACCTGGATGTCCAAAGTCAGCATTTACACTCGGTGGTCGTCTGCTCGGATGTCCACCCAGATGTTCCCCTAGATGTCCTTTGCAAAACTGGAGCAAACTGGGCAAGACTTCCCCAACCAATTGTCCCCCCGGATGTATGGTTGGTCGACTAGTCGATCGACAACCCAGGGGTGGACTGACCTTCTTGCTTTGCTGCTCTTGCTGTTGTTTTCTATTGCCTTGTTCTATACCTGTTTAATCTTCATTTTAACCTCCAAATAACATAATGAACACAAAGTGAAGATAGATTTATAATGATTAAATCAAATAATAAGTTTCCAATTATAATCCACTCTTCAAAATAAATCAAAGCATAAATTCAATAATCATCAAAATTCATGTTATTTATGCTATGACTAACAATGTCAAACTTAGAGTTTAACAACTTGGTAGTTCTAATCATTTCATTGTCACTACTAATAATGAGCATGCCATCAACATATAGACACAAAATGACACAACCTTTGTCAGTGCTTTTGACATATACACAAATGTCACACTTGTTGATTATGAACTCACTTGACAACGTTAAATTTCTCAAGCCATTGCTTAGGAGCTTGCTTCAAACCATACAATGATTTGACAAGCTTGTAGACTTTCTCACCTTGCCTTGGAATTGAGAACCCTTCGGGTTGCTCCATATAGATTTCTTCATTCAAATCTCCATTCAAGAAAGCTATCTTTATATCCATTTGATGTATCTCCAGACCATGCAAAGTTGTTATCGCAATCACCATGCTAATAGATGTTATCTTCGTCACAGGTGAATACGTATCAAAATTATCCAGGCATTCTTGCTACCTATACCATTTGATAACTAGCATTGCTTTAGGGGTGGGCAACGGTTTATCCAAACTGCTCAAACCGCCCAATCCGCATATAAATGGGCGGTTTCGCAAACATAATGCGAGCGGATGTGGTTTGAAATATGAAAAATTTGCAGGTTGCGGGCGGGTCGCGGGTTAAACCCGCAACCCGCAAAAACCGCCCACACTTTAATTATTATTATTATTATTATTATTTTTTACATACCAACTTTTTAACTTTAACAGGAGCACCATTATGTTCTCTATGACACTAGGATCCTTATTTTTAAGTATTTCTCAACTTTCTTAATGCCGTAGAATTATCAAGTCCTAAACTTGGTTTCTTATATGATTTTCATTGGTGACTCATCCACTTTTTCCTAATAAAATTTTCCTTCTGATGGTCGATGGAGCTTCTATTTTGATTATTGAGTACTGAACTGACAATTCTAATTGAGTACAACCTTTAATGCATTGATATACAATTTTTAATGCATTGATATACATTTTTTTCATGGCAAAAATGCTAGTGTAGGGTCTCTTTGTTTTGGGTATTTTCATTTAATGTTTTATTTTTAAACTCATCAGAAAATTGTTGTCAAATGATTACAAATATATAAAATGGATCTGATACCTAAATTTGATGGAAAAAAAAAACTCAAAAATTAATTTTTAAAGAAAAAAGTGTAAACCGCAAACCGCCCGCAACCGCCCACACATCTACAAACCCTATCCGCACAAACTGCAAACCGCACTATGGGCGGTTGCGGGTTGATTTTTTCCCAAACCGCATAGATGCGGGCGGGTCAAAACCGAACCGCAAACCGCACAAAACCGATCCGCGAACACCCCTACATTGCTTTATACTTATTAATTAACTCATCAACTTTCATCTTTCTTCTAAAGATCCACTTACAATCCAAAGGCCTACTACTTGGGGGTAGATTAATCAACTCCCAAGCATGGTTTTATAAGATAGAGTTAATCTCATTTTTGATAGCTTCTTTCCATAAAGGACTTTCTGGCGAAGTCACAGCTTCGTGGAAAGTCAAAGGTTTTTCCTCTAATATATAAATTAAGAAATTTAGACCAAAGGACTTATTGTATCCCTTGTACTTCTTCTTGGCTTTATCTAATTCCTCCACCTGATCACTATCACTAGCAACTTTTTCCGTTTCCTTCACAGAACTCGAATCCCCAAATTGGGTTTGGCAAGGAAATACATCTTCAAAGAAAGATAGTCCTTGACTCCATGATGATATTCTTGTTTATATCTGAAATATCATATTTGTGCACAAAATACCTATATGTACTATTATTCTGTGCATAACTAATGAATATGCAATCCATGGATTTCGAGCCTATCCTAACCCGTTCGGTTATAGGCACAACCACCTTTGCAAGATACCCCCACATTCATAAGAAATTATATGAAGGCTTGTGGCCTTTCCATAATTCATACGGGGTCTTGTCTACCTTTTTTTGAGGAATTTTTTTTCAGAATATAATTTACGGAGAGTATTGCTTCCCCTCACATAGTCTGTGGCAATCCAGAACTAATCAACATTGCATTCATCATTTCCTTCAACATTCTATTCTTTTGCTCAACAATGCTGTTTGACTGAGGGGAGTAAGGTGTTATGGTTTGGTGGATAATCCCATTTTGAGCACAAGTCTCAATAAACAATGATTCATACTCACTACAATGATTACTTCTCAAAGCCTTAATCTTTCAGCTCAATTGATTCTCAACTTCATTCTTAGAGAGAATAAATTTATCAATATCTTCATCTTTACTCTTAAGCAAATACATATAACAATATTTAGTGCAATCATCGACACAAGTAATAAAATACTTATTGCCACCTCAGATTTGTATGAACTTCAAGTCACACACATCACTATGCACTAAATCCAATGGCTCAAAACTGCTTTCAATGGAATGAAACGAAGTCCTAGTCATTTTTGCTTCTACACAAGTTTCACACTTGTGATTCTTGAAAGATGGTATGTGATCTAACTTGATTAATCTATGCAAAGAGTCAAAATTTACATGACCTAATCTACCATGCCATAAATTTGAAAACTCAAGCAAATAAGTAGAAGATGAAGCATTCTCATTAATCTTTGGGATAACTGTCATTACATTTAACTTGAACATACCACCCGACAAATACTCCTTTCCCACATACACTCCACTCTAGGTCAACATGACCTTATTGGATTAAAAAACTATGCAGAAACCATGCTTACTTAGGAGGGACCCCGAGACAAGATTTTTGTGAATGTCCAGGACAAACATGATATCATTTAAAGTCAACTCATTTCCTGAAGTCATCTTTAGGACCACCTTGGCCTTTCTCTTGATGGTCAGGTTATAAAATTTTCCATGAACAACTTCTCATTGTTTGTAACTGGCTCGAAGCTTGTAAACATCCTCTTCTTTGCACAGATGTGGCGAGTGGCACCAGTGTCCACCTATCATTCCCTCAGATTGGATCCCACAGATGTACATCATGTACATCTTGAGAAAGACCCTTCATTTTTGCCATGTGAGCACGAGCCTTATTCTTGAATTGCTTCTTCGGCTTGCGACAGTCAGTAGCCTTATGCTTATCACTTCCACAATTGAAGCATTTACTAGAAAACCAGTAAGTAGGTTCTTGCGATTTGTAGACTAGCCTCTTTACAACACCACTTCTAGGCCCTAACTTTAAGTCTTTGTTCACTGATTGCTTTTTATTTACCCCCGAAGACTTGCCATGCTCAGCTAAATTGGCCTTGACAGTGAGGGTACTCCCTATTTCTTCTTATTACATTGCAATAAAAAAGGGTTTTTACGGCACCAAATGCATGTCGTGGAAACGATTCTATGACGCGCAAGGTAAAGTCGTGTTATGGCCAGTTATGGAAAGTCATTCACTTTAACGGCATGTCATAATACGCCGTTAAAAACCCTTTAACAGTGGATTTTGTGTGTCGTGTTTGACTTTTTTTACAGCTACTTTTGCACACCGTTAATTCAAGGGACAAACCACGACGTTCATTACTAGTCGTTGAATATTTAATATAATGACCTATTTTCCCTGCTGTAAATAGCCCAAGTTTCACAGCTTTTTTTGCATGAATATATATATTTAAAATAAATAAAAAAAATCAGTAGGTTTTATTTCACCTATTCTGTATAATCTAAGAAAACATTACAAACAAACTTCACAAATATATATATACATATATGTGCATTAATCAAACACCAAAATATTGTTTCAAACATCCATAAAAAACTATCCATAAGTTTTAAAGATCCAAAAACTATCTATGCATTCCAAACCATCTAAAAACTATGTTTCTAAACATGAAAAACTATCCCTAAGTTCAAAACTGTCCAAAATGTTTTAAATCATCCAAAAAAATAAAACTATTATTAAGTTTTAAACCATACAAAATTTACCCAAATATCTTCTTGTGAGTGCACCATCATGGGCTGATTTAATTGCATCAACACTCGGCTTGTGTCCACCATATCTTTGTAATACAAAATTCCTAGTAGCTTCAATTTCGTCTTCAGAAGCTTTCCTTCTTATTTCAAGTCATTTATAAGGGTCCCTTATATTGATTTTGGGAAATATAATTGCACTTGACAAAACAATTACAGAGAATTTCATAAATTCAAGATTGCTAATGCCTAGCATGCTTCAATAGAAAACCAAATGTGGAGCAATAATGTAGATAACGAGTAATAAAGTTCGACATACAAACAGTATACACCAATAGATAAAGAAATCAAGATTTATGCAAATGCAAATAGCATAAAACATTATCCCTTCTTTTTCTTGGTAAATTACCCAAAAAGAGGGGTAGCTAAGGATTGGATGCCCTATTTTAACTTTGCTTGAGTTCTATCAATTTCTAGTTTGGTTTTAAAATTAGCGGAACTCTAAACATATAAATACTTTAGAAAAAAAATGCTAAATATTAAGACAATTTGTTTAAGGTGGACATGTTTGGATCTGACTTTGCCAGTTGTATTAGAGGCATATAACATTTCAATGGACATGCTAGATGTCTAACGAAGAATCTGCTAAATATTAAGACAATTTATATTTATTCCCTATTCATCTTTTCTTTTATTCTCTACATGATGTGTGTATGTGTGTGAGTGTCTCATAGAAAAAGAGAGAGTGACTACTACAAACTTCTCTCCATTATTTTGGTCCTTCACTTACTCTCAATCCATGCTTGCAAAGAGATTATCTTCTTACAGAACTACTAGAAAAGCCTTCCAGTTAAAAGGATAGAGAATAACAACATTAAATGACATAGAAAATATCTAAGATAGGCCAGAATTCTTGAATTACAGCCACTGCTAAGCCAACTTAATCTAGCTAGAAATGGTAATTTTGTTCAAGTTATTGGTGCACAATTTTGTATGCTAATTGTTAGTAGTGACCAAGCTAGGCTCAGTAGAAGGAGCAAACATAAAGAGAACAACTAAAATACAAAAAGATGTCTTCATGTCTTTTGTTATTTTGCATCATCTTAAATATTCATACAAAGAGACATGAGAGCTGCTAAACTTGAAACAAATAGCTTCAGTTAGAAATTTCTAACATCCGAGAAATGCCAATCTATAAATCTCTTAAGATTCCTGATGAGGTGCTTTGGGCATCATTACCAAATCAAGATGACCATAAAGGAAGATTGTCAACTTAATGGTGAACACACATTTATTACATTCTGGATAGATTTTTCCTTTGAAAAACAAAAAAACCAAATATTAAGACTTCCAAAGGATATCAGTTTATATGTAATTCTCATCTCACTTTAATGGCAGAATACGTTCAGCTCATCATGAAAAAACAAAGTTCATGGTTTGTTGACCTTTCTACATGTTATAGGATCATCAGAGTAGAATGGAGGATAACCAACAAGCATCTCATACATTATAGCACCAACTAACCACCTGCAAGCAGGTTACTAGTAAGAGTACATAATAATTGTATGAAAAATAGAAAATTTCACGAGTCATCCACCATATTGATGCATTGTCAAAAGGTAAGTCACCTTGTCGCACTGAAATGCAAGTATCCAATAATAGAACATAACTAGATTGTAAAGGTATCCAGTTAAAGGAGCCATAAATAATAGAGAAGTCCTCATGGAACTGTTAATAACTACACAAAGGTGACAGACAACATGGTTGTGATGAATACAACCTATCATTCAAGATTGTTTGATTCCATAGCATAGAAACAATGAATAAAAAATTGACTTACTCTCTAGCAACATTAAGCCTCCAGTCTTCTCCCCTTTCTAGGTTCACATTTTGCTGTTTTTCTTTGGCCAAATTCTCCACTTGAGTTTTGACACATTTTTCTTCCATATGCCTAAAAACTTTACACTTTGAGCACTCGAATGGAGTCCACAGGTATTCCACCCCAATCTCAACACTTTGATCTTCACATTTTATAAGAAAATCAGTAGGAAGAGAAGAGTCCAATCGTATTTCCACACATATTTTAGAAAATGAAATTCTATCCCCCTGAGCAATAAATTTGTCCATGTGCAAAGGCTCTCCTATAGCACTAGCAATCCTACTAAGCCCGTCATCATCCCAATATTCTAAAGGAATGTTAAACAATTTAATCCAAATCGGGATTCTATCAAGCTTTTTCTTAGAAAGTTTCAGCATATTGTGCCACTTTTTCAGTACAAGAAAATGCCCCCCAAAAAACTAGGGTCCATCCTCAACAACATTAGAACTACTTTCCATGCAATCAAATAAGAAAAATAGAAAACCAGTGGTAGTAGACCAAACCTCCCTCAATCCCTTTTCTTACAAAGATTAAAAGCATAATTCCTCACATAAGTAAAGCTTAAAATTCTCTCCGAAAAATGCCCAACCAGGTATGATTCCCATTTTTTAGTAACCTCCCTTTTAGGGAGTTTCACCCAAGGTTCTAAAAAGCGGTTGCGGTCGCCGTAATGGTAGCGGTGGCGCGGTTGCGGGGTGTAAAGGCCGCAGCGTAACGGTTGCGGTTACCGGAACTGTGAATTTTTTTATTTTTTGCACAATTTGCAAAAAACTTATCGATACACATATTTTTTTTAAAATCATATTTATTGGGTTTTAAAATAAATTTTGATAAATTTTTCATAATTTTTAAGTATGATCCAATATATTTCATATTTTTAAATCACTAGAAAATGAATTTTTTTACATTTTATTTCAATAATTAATGACTTTATATGTTATAAATCCATATTACACTTATGGCAAAAATTTCTTTTATTGGACTTAGATGTATAAAATTATTTTTAATTATTATACTTGTGGAAGCATATGTACATTTTAACTCAAATAGTTTTAAAAAAGTATACATCCATAATGGAAGAACTTGACAAAGTACATAACATCATAGCATAAATCACAAATAACAGAGAGTACATTTTACATGATGTTACTACTAAAATTACATAATGTCACCACCAAAATGAGTGACGTAGTGCATTTTGGGATTCAGATTGTTGAGCTTGATTGTTGTTGGTACCTTCACCCCACCAAAATGAGTGACATGGTCCATATCATCCCTTTCTGTTTCGTGCATTGGGAGAGAAAATGGATACCTTAGCTGAAAAGGATCAATATACTCTTCTTGAGTTTGTTGATAATTTGGCAAACCGTATTCTAGAGGACCATGTTGTTGAGGGGGCCAAGGATAATTTTGTTGAGGTGGATAAGGATAGCTCTGGCCATCACTGCTATAGGATGGGTAAGGGTGATATGGATAACTATGACTACTATCAGATGAATCGAGTTGTTGTTCTCTATTTCTTATTCTTCTTTCATCCCTACGTGTATCACTACCACGAAACCTCCTAGGTAGTTGGGGTAAAGGTGCAACAAGTTCTCCAATATCATAATGTTCCCCAACATCACATAATCCAAATCCTCCAATAAAATTTTCACTTCCCGCACCAAAACTAGTACCATCACCGCCATTACCACCACTGTCGCCGCCACCACCACCACCATCACCGTGAGAAGTGCCTTCACCATCACCCTCATCACCTCCTCCATCAGATGGTGTTAAACCACCACTATTATCACTTTGAGTTGGAGTAAGAGTTGAGCTTTGAGAAGTGCGTCGAACTTGATATCTATGGGTGCCACCACCATTGTTTCCATCGCTGCCATCGCCATTGCTGTCGCCGCCACCACCACTACCATTATCTGAGACCAAATCTAGCCATTCAGAATTATCCACACCATCTAGTAAAGGATTTTCCCTTTCTTCTATCCATGGACTTATTGGATCATCTTCTTCAAATATGTAATCCAAGTTAATAGGATTAAAACTCCTATCAATCTCCTCTTGGCTGCTTCTTTTAACATGTCTCAATTTTAATCTCATGTTGTAGGTGATGAAGACTAATCTTTGAATTTTCTTATATTTCAATCTATTCCTCGTCTTCGTATGGATGAGACTAAAAGTACTTCAATTACGTTCACAGTGAGATGATGTGGTGGTTTGACTTAATACTTTCACAACTATTTTTTGAAGTTCAGGAGCACAACTGCCATGAATGATCCACCACTCAGCTGCACAAAATTACATTACACTAGACATAAGTCAAAATATGATAGAAAATTATTTAAGTATTTATATATTGTAAATTTGTAATTTTGAAAATAAAACTTGGATTTGATTGTTTCCATGCTCTTTGTGTTAAAGGAGTGCCAAAAGTTTCCTGTTTATCTCGAAACAGCAACAACTAAAATTTGGACAATCATTACAAGTAACATTTCCAAAAGTAGATTATTGCTATTAAAATTTAAATAATTGGTACATACTTGATTTGTTACTTTCACTTGAGCATCCATATTAGGCTCCAGTCTGGTAATTACTTTTTTAAGTCTATCCATCATTTCTCTTATCATTTCATTGGATGAGGTAACACCATATTGGAATTGACGATTTAAAAAATATCCATAAAAAATAAGAAGACAATTAATAATTGTAAATAAATATACATTTTATAATTGAAATCGTAACACTTACCAGCCGCATGCAAATCTTGATGCAATTGAAAAGACCATCGAGCATCAATAATTTTTCAATAGTCAATGTAGTAGCAACAATCTCCTTTAATTGCCAACTTTGCTCTATCTATAGCTTCATATATGAAACCCATTGTTAGCTTCTCATCCCCATCAACCAACCTCAATACTCTGACTAGGGGCTCATGAACTTTACAAAGCTCTGTTGCTTTCTGCCAAAACTCCTTTCCCAAAATATTTTTTTTCACATTGTAAGGCTGCCCAGTCTTTGTCTTCCCCCATCTAGAATTCTTCCACTCATCACTATTAAACATAGCTCTCAATTGTTGTTTATATCTAACAATACTCTCAATGGCAATATAATTTGTAGCAAATCGAGTGATGGCAGGTTGAATCAATTCTCTATCTCCAGTGAATTTTCTCATTAAATCCAACACCCATCCACTATTATAAATGAAATTGGTGATGGTTTTACCATCTTCAATCACCTTTGCTACACTTTTCTTATTGGCTATGTCTTTTAGCATGAGATCGATACAATGTGCTGAACAAGCTGTCCAATATAAATGTTTCCTTTTTCTCATTAACATTTTACCGGCAGCTTTCAATGCAGGTTCATTATCAGTTACCACTTGAACATCGTATTATTCTCAAATTTCATCAACAACTTTATCTAACAACCCAAAATAATATTCAACAGTCCTACTAATAATATTAGAGGCATCAATTGATTTGTGAAATATAGTACCTCTATTGCAGTACACTAAGAAGTTGATGATGTGTTGCCGAGTTAGACTGCTCCAACCATCACACATGATGGATACACTCTCTCTGCCCAAATTCCCTTAAATGATCCTATCCATTCTGTCATTTCATCATGCTCCATGCCCAAATATACTTCAGAAACTTCATAAGCACTAAGACCCTTTACTTCTTGCCCTACTTCAGCAGCAACATCAAGCATGGGTTATGTATACTCTGAATCAACTGCATTGAATGGAATACGATTATAGAGTATAAACTTGGACACTGCCCGTCCCAATCTCTCTTTTAACTTCTGTAAATTCATTGTAGAGATTTTTCGTTGCTTTGTACTCTTGCTCTTTTGGAGTTCTACATCCATTGCTCTCAACCTTGCTTCAAGAGCATTCGGCTTAATCCAATTACGTCCACTCCCACCAGTTTCACGCACGGATTGTGATCGACGAAAAACATTAGCAATATCTGACCCTTTAGGCAATCTTTGACCACTACCCCCTGCACCAGAACTACCACCTGCATTGTATTGTGATCCATGACTTGCAACACCTCGTCTAAATTGTTGCCTTTTCTCCCATTGTTGTTGTGAACGAATACTTGCTTGTCTAGCCTTAGTCATCTCTGGATTAGAGTTAGAGTCATCATCTCGAAGATCTACAAAATCTCCCCATTCATCTTCATCATGAAGATCATCTCCCCTAATATATGCTTCCAATTCAGCTTTTCTCTTTTGTTTGTCTGCTTTACTCATTTTCTTATTTTGTAAATGTTTCATCATTTCTTGCATCATGTCTCTACTAACATTAGGACAATAATGCACTTGCCCCGTTTGATGTGCTAAATGTTGTTTGAAACGCGTAATCCCACCTTTAACGTGATGTCCACAAAATTTGCAAATAATATGATGCCTAGTGCCTTCAACTTGAGTTCCAAATTTCCAACCAATATCATCACTTGGGGGTTTATCATTGTCACCCTTTTGTTGTGGCATTTTTAAATTTGAATTCTGCATCATTGATACATTTTTTAAATTTATTTTAAATGCTTACAAAATTATTTTTTAGCAAAACTTGAACTAACTAAATAAACAATATTTACATTTATTAAATGAAATGATAGTAAAAAAAATGCAACAACTATTTATACATTTAGTTTTTATATGCTAATGTAATCATATAAAAATTTTAAAAAAAATTATAAAGATTTTTTTTTTTTTTTTTGGAGCTATTGACTCTTTTTTTTTTTTAAAAAAAGAAAATTTAGCCATAAAAATTGTTGGCACAACACATTACAATTTAACATTAAAAAAAATATTTAAAATTAAATACTAAATAAAATAATTATAAAAAAATGCAACCACTATTTATACATTTGGATTTTACATGTTAATGTAATCATATAAAAATTAAAAAATAAATTATAAAGATATTTAAAAAAAAAGAAAATTGTCATAAAAATTGTTGTCACAACAAATTTCCTCATTAAAAAAAATATTTATAATTAAATGTTAAATGAAATGATTATAAAAAAAATTCAACCACTATTTATACATTTAGATTTTACATGCTAATGTAATTAGGAATAAAGACATTTTTCATGGCATTGTTTGAACTATTGTTTATTTTATTTTATTTTATTTTATAGAGACATTTTTAAAAAAAAAATAATTTGTGCCATCAAAATTGTTGTCACAACACATTACAATAACAAAATTAAAAAAAAAAATCAAATTAAATACTAAATAAAATAGTTATAAAAAAATGCAACCACTATTTATACATTTCGATTTTACATGCTAATGTAATCATATAAAAATTAAAAAATGAATTATAAGGAATTTTTTTTGAGGTATTGATTTTTTTTTTAAAAAAATAGATATTTTTAAAATAAAATTGTGCCTTTAATAGTGTTGTAATAACAAAATAAAAAATATTTATAATTAAATATTAAATGAAATTATTATAAATAAAAAAAAGCCACCACTATTTATACATTTGGAGTTTACATACTAATATAATCATATAAAAATTTAAAAATAAACTATAAAGAATTTTTTTTGAGGTATTGATTTTTTTTTTCTTTTAAAAAGATATTTAAAAAAAAAATAGTGACTTCAACATTGTTGTCATAACACATTACAATAACAAAATAAAAAATATTTATAATTAAATATTAAATGAAATGATTATAAAAAAAAATGCAACTACTCTTTATACATTTGGAGTTTACATGATAACGTGGTCATATAAAAATTAAAAAATAAATTATGAAGAAAAAAATTCATACATAGTTGTTTTTTGGACTTCAATCACTTGAGTATTTATTATCTTTTTGAATAACCTGCAAGAAAAAAAAAAATTCAATAAAAATTGACATATATAAAATGTATTCATATAATTAAATGTGTTATGATTTTTAGATATTATAAAAAAAAAATCAATCACTAATTATTATATATAAAATACTAAAAATAAGTGCATAGTTCTATATATATATATATATTTAAATTAAAATTACTAAATAGATCACATAAATTTTGTAGGTTTTACAAAATTTAAAGCCTGAGATCATTGTTTAAAAAAAATAAAAATAAAATAAATAAAATAAAATTTGTCAGTTGGAGACCACAACAGAAAACAAATGCTTATCTTTCCAAGGTCAAGTCAACAAATGATATATACATCTTTATCTTTCCCACGAAGCTAGCCAGAGAGGCTACTGAACAAACAAAAATTGATAAAGAAAGGCAACAGATCAAACTTTGGACTTACTTCGTCTTCAACACAAAGGGGCAGTCACTGGTTTCAACAACCTTGAAGATTCAACACAGGTTCATCTCTTCCATCTTCCCTCTTTCCTCTTCTCTCTCTCTATTTCTCACTCATCCGTCTTTCAGATCTGAAAATTTGTGGATGGCCGATACACCTATGGAATCTCACTTCAATTCAAAGTGGTTCATGGGCTGTAAAGACAAAAGACAAAAGCTCTATTATAATAAAGGTATGTATCGTGCGTAATGTGCCTTTTCTTTTGTTTTTTTTTTGAAAATTTGTGGATGTCTGATACACCTATGGAATCTTATCTTCAGCATTTTCTTTTGGTTTTTTTTTTTTTGAAAAGAATCAGCTAAAAAAGCCCTGTAACATGTATAACGGGCCGTTACGGCCGTTACATCACCATTACGACCGCTACGACGGCCGATACACATGTGAATTTCAATCACACTGCAAAATTGGGGGTAACGTGTAGTGCCTACCGCCGAAACCGTTACGGAACACCGCATTTTTAAAAAAGGAAAATACCTGAGCTTAATTGTTGATTTTTCATTTGAAGTCACAACTGATGCCCAAGTCCTATTTGGTTGAGCCTCCATCCATTCAGTTGGTTTCTCATGGTCCACCGGTAGCCCTGATCTTTGGTCTTGCATTCTACCACTGTGACCACCTCTAAATCTTTGCACCGTACCAGCCCTACCCCTTTCTAGGAAAGGGCTCCTCTGCAATTCACCTACACTATCTACTCCCTTATCAATAATAGGATACCCTTTCGTAACAGCTACATCAGATTGGGGTAATTTGGACAACAAATTTCTAGCCCTAACAACGATTAAGCTATTTGGGACACTTCGAAATTTATCAAGCATTGCCTCTTCACTACCCTCCATTTCCACAATATTCAACCATTTGCATTGCATGATGTTAATAGCATTTGCAGCCGGCGTAGATTCTGGCTGAATCAGCTCCAAAGGAACTAACTTTTCACGCTTCATTCCCACTAGACTAGTTTTCATATCACTTAACTTATCACGAAGTTCCTCAATGGCTCTCGACTGCGTATAGATAACAGCAGGACTTGAAACCCTAATTTCATCAATCCGTTGTTGTTGATTCATCACTCGTATCTCCGAACAGAGACCACCCATAGCTTCAACAAAGGAACTTGGGCTTGGGATCTTAGATTTTGCCCCAATCGAAGCATTAGGGCTCATACCCATCACGATTTCAGAAGCCGAACCTAGTTTCTTACCCCCATTTCTCTTCACGATGTCCATCAAGATTGCCAAATCATTCTTCGAAAGACTATCATTCAAGGTGTGCGAACTCTCCTTAGGTGTAGAAGTACCTTTAATCACTACTTCATCGCTCATCCTGTTTAAATTGTGTAGATCAGATGAGAAATGGGCCATCATCAATGAAATATTGATGAGCGAAACCCTAGAAATTGAGGGGTGAGAGACGCCAGTGTTGCCGAGATACCCTCCAGCGATAGTGTTGTCGAGATTTTGGAGAAGTTTGGAGAGGATGCCAGGGGTGAGAGACGTCATTGTTATTATTGAAATAGGGCGGCGCCACCACGGCGTCAGACATTTTTGGTGGTAATGGTTTTGAATGGTGGCCTAATGTTTGTGCTTGTGTGTGAATGTTCGAGAGAAATACATGGAGAGTTAGAGAAAGAGACAAATAGACAGTTTTTTTTCAATATGTTTTTGCTTTGGTGGTGATGGTTTTGATATATTTGTTTTTTTTTTTTGATATGTTTTTTTTTTGTTTTTTTTTTTTTAGTGTTTGACGTTCAAATTTTTTATTTTGGTGCTACTTTTTTTTGGTAGTACCTTTCACGACAGCAATTGCGTGTCTTGAAAAGTGCAATATTTTAAATGGCTAATTTTTTGTGAGTCTTGGAAAGTGTAATGTTTAACGGTTGGCTTTTTGTGCACCGTGTAATGTTTAATATTTTTAACAGCTGATGTACACATGTCGTGTAGAGTTGATGTATTGATGGCATGTCATATGCATGTCATAAAAAGTGTCACGCCCTCAAAATAATACATCAAACCCAACATTCTTAACATGCATTGATATAAAGAAGTAAACATCTTTCCATTCATCAGAGCAGTTAAGTACAAAAGTATTATATATTGACAACAAAAGTAAATGCCCTATGGGCTTATAACTTTCCAAGCCAACACTTGGTCACAAGAAGAGGGTACTAACCCAAATACATATTAAGCCATTGGCTTGAATTTACATGTAATACATCAAAAGATAACAAAATAACAAAAGAGTCTTTCGGCCTCTAGCCTCCCAAGCTACGTCATTGGGGGTGGCATACCATCTGTACCTGAAAATAATGTCCCATATAGGGTGAGCCAAAGCCCAATAGAGATATACTAAACCAAATATGAACAGTGACTAAAATAATAGCATTAGATAAATGGTCAACACTTATAACAAATTTATATCACATTACAGTCCCATGACAATCATGTCCATGTTACATTTCACTTTCCTTTACTCGTCAATTCATTTCATAAATGTGGCTCAGAACCTGGCCAGATAATTTAAAAGAGATTACATCTCAAATTTTATCAGTTTCATACTTTGCAATTCCTATGAGATCACAACTCATATTGAAACACATCCAATACTTCACGTAATACACATATTTGCTGTATTAACACTTCCATTTAGTACACATATTTGTTATACAAACATTTCATAAAGATACACATATTTGTTGTATCTATGGAGTCCATCCCCTATCTTCTCCCAAACTGGTTTGAGAGTCCATCCCCTATCTTCCCTCAAACCGTGGAGTACATCCCCTATCTCCTCCCACAAAATACACATATTCCAAGTATATAAACAATTATCATACACAAGGATCAATCAATACACATATTTGATGTATTATTTCAACTGTCATATTCAATGACCTATTCAATTGATTAGTTTTAGTTCACCTAATCATCATGCATTATCTACAACATTCAAGACTATCCTCCACCGATAGCCCAAAGCAGTTATTTCTAAACAGAAAATAAATGCATCAAATGGATATAATATCAACATTCTCATAGGTGGGTGATAAATTAATCCAACTACACCATTCAATCCCATAATTTTCCAATTTCAATATTGTCAACTCAATTTCTCATTTCTCTAAAATTAATTATACAAATTAATTTATCATAATAATTAGGGCATTTTCCCACATTCCATATATCAGCCCTAAGGTTTGATTTCACCAATCCAACAACAAATATTCCATTTTCAACAACTCACATACACATAGGCTCTAACAATATGAAAACCCCTCTTTCTTAAATTCCATACAACCCTAAGTTTCCCAAAATTAACCAACAACCCAACATATCAAAATGCCAAAATTTAAAGACAAAGCTCATAAGACGGAGTAGGATATCCCTACCTCGAAGTTAGAGCTCAAATGGAGAAGATGGCCAAAATCCAAAGTGCTCCAAATCTACTATTTTTCAGATTAAAAGGAAGCCCAACTCACTCTCTACCTTTCTTACAAAGAGACTAGGCTAGAAACTCACTAGAAGGAGATGAAAACCTAGAGAAAAAGTGTGTAGAGAGAGAGAGAGAGAGCTCGGATCTAGGGTTTGTGTAAAGAAAAGAGATGAAAAAGTGAAGCATTTCCTGCTGCTGCGATCTGATATAACACAGGCTCGCTCGAGCGAAGGATTGGTCACTCGAGCGACCAGATACAAAGAATCCTCGCTCGAGCAAAGAAAGTCTTGCTCGAGCCAACAACTCGAAGCTTCAGGTTTGCAACCCAGAAGCACGCTCGATCGACAGAATGCTCGCTCGAGCGAAGGAACTCAAAACATACACCTCGCTCGCTCGCTCGAGCGAAGGAAAGCTTGCTCGAGCCAAGAAATGCAACTCTCAGGTCCAGAACTAGACGCAGACGCAAGCTCGAGCGAAGGACTTCTCGCTTGAGCCACCAGATACAACAATTAACTCTCGCTCGAGCGACCAAACCCTGGTTCGAGCGAAGGATCCAAAACAAAGAGCTCGCTCGAGCGACAGAAGTCTCGCTCAAGCGAAGGACCAAAATTCTGGGCAGCAACCATTTGCTGCCAAGCACACCAAACTTGTAACAAACCTGCCCAACACATCCTATAACTCATAAATAAGGAATTAAAGGATAACAACAAGATATAACAACAACCAATACTGCAGAACATGAGTCCGGAACACTGTACATAAAGGGGCAAAACCTGGGATCGCTATAAAAAGTTCTATTATTTACGGCTAACATTACAAGTTGTAAAAAAATCATCGTTATTAGCATTCATGACCTACGCAATAGACACGTTGTGGTTGAGAAATTATTTACGACATGCAAAAAAAGCAAGTCGTGAAAGTGAGAAGCCACAGTTTACATTTATCGTATGTTGTTGATGTGAAACCGTAAAAACCCAGTTTTGTTGTAGTGTTATTATTTTCAGTATGAAGCCTAACAATGAGTTTTTCGACTGTCATATCCTTTCGCTTATGTTTCAAGTAATTCTTGAATTCCTTCTAGCCATTTGAAAGCTTCTCAATCATTGTAATTGCTTGGAATGATTCACTTAGGTGCATTCCCTCTGCATGAATTTTGCGCAGAATTACTTAGAAATCTTAGACTTAATTAATGACAGTTTTTTAGTCCACCATTTTTAAATCAAAAAACTGACCAATGACAAATTTCGTTGTCCCGGCATCCTTGGTTTTGTATTTCTTGTCCAAGGAATCCCACAACTCATTTGCCAAATTTTTGACATAATACACATTGAAAAGTGTATTTGTCAAACCGTTCATAACATAGTTCCAGCAAAGGAAGTCTAATTGCTTCCAAGCATTTAGAGCCAAGAGCTTCTGTTTATCTTACTCATTGTCCTCCATGGTTGGTGAATTCTCACTCAAAAACCTTGCAAGGTTAAGAGTTATTAAGTAAAACAACATCTTCTGCTACCACCTCTTGAAATTCACACCAATGAACTTCTTTGGGAGCTCATGATGGTTGAGCAGTCCCTTCGAAACAGAGGTCATGGTAGGGTTAACAACAGAGTTAACAATAGGGGTTGGCATTCCAGTTGATATGGGATTCGGATTCCCATCAACATTCACTATTCGAGACCAGTTGCAGCAACATCGACAACAATTGCCATTTCTAATAAAGACAACATAATTTCAACTATTTTGTTTTTTCATAAAACAAATTAAGACTAGAAAATCCCAAAACATTGAATATTAATTGAAAATTAACATTCTCCACCAACTTCAAAAATCAAACAAAGTCAAGAAATTTTTTAGAAAGACTGGAGGAGTCACAATGGTTCCACTTAAAACCTAGTTAACCTTAGACAAAACTTCCAAAACATTGCTGACTCATTGTCAATGAGAAACAAATTTAGAACTAAGTTTTCAAGGGATAACTAGGTTAATAAAACCTCAAGTCCCAAAACAGATTACAAGCAATTAAGGCAAGTTTGGCATATTACAAAAAAGTCAAAAAGTTAAAAAGTTACTCAAAAAGTTAAAAAGTTAACACTATTCACCAATAGTCAACAATTACGGCTACACAACTCTCAATCTTAATTTTTCCTTACAAATCAATTTTTATAATTTTTTATTACACATTTTTCCATAAAAAGTCAAAAAGTTAACCCAAACATCCATATTTTCTTCCTCAATTTTTTAGTCCAAAAAGACAAAAAGTGCACTTATTTAGGACACCCCAAACAACCTGTAAAAATTACTATCAGAATTACAAGCAAATAAAAATTACTAACGCAACTTACCAATAATTAAACATTGCTACCAAACTTACAAGCAATTAAAACCAATAAAACTTGCTACCAAACTACAAGCAATAAAATTGCTTCAAAACAAATGTAAGCACAACCAATCCAATAAGGATTCAAAGTCCAAGAATTCCTTCCACCCTTCGGTATTTTTGTGAAAAAATGGTTAGTAGTCCAAATTATATTTCAATTGATTTAGTTTTATTTTGTTCTTAATTTTCCTTTATCCTTTCGCTTCGGTAAACCTGTACAAAAAGTTAGTACAAAAAAAAAAAAAAAAATGGCCCAAACAAATAATTTAGAATTGTAAGAGTCTTATGCAATTAAACTAACAATTCTCAACTTCTAGCCATCTATGTAATAGCAAAGTAAATTAATTAAAGAATAAAATATTAGACAAGTTACTAAACAAATAACTAAAAGAATAAAATAATAACACTAAATAATTAAATCAATTTTAATTCCCAAGTGTTATACCAAAATATTAACTCCCAATAATTCAATTGATTTTAATTATGAAGAGTTATAACAAATAAAACTAAAAAACCAAAAGGCGTGCAAACTAAAACAAAACAAAAAACTTGTTCTAGTATTATTTTAATGAAATAAAAAAAACAAAGAACAAGTAAATTGATGAACTAAAATTTTCTAAAAAAAATAAAATAAATATCCAATTAGTTTGGAAAAAGAATTTCTTTGTTTTAATTTCTTTAGAAATACAAATAAAAATCTGTTTTAAGATTGCTGTAAATCGGTGTTTAAATAAAATTAAACATATTCGGATTTATTAAAATCATATTTCAAATTACAAAATAGAAAAGAAGTGAACTACTAAAACTAGAAATTACATGTTACATGAAGAATATAAATAAACATAAAGCAAATAAAATACTAGAAAGAAATATAATAAGGAAAACAAACCAAAGTCTATGTATCACACAGTTTCCTTAAAACAGATTTTGCTGCCTTAACAATGGGTGCAGATGGAATGTCGGCGTCTATCTCCCAAGATACGATGGTGTATGACCGCTACAGTAAGAGCACCTTCTAAGTAGCACTAGTGAACAAAAACACAAGCAACACTTTCTCACATTAGAAGAATATTTTTTGGTAGACTAACACAATAACATGAGGGCAAGGAAAATTTTAGGGAAAAACCCAAGAGAGGGTGGTCTCTATTTATATATAAAGGGGAGAAAGGAGGAGCTTTCAGCCATCTAACCTAGTCAGAAAAAGAATAAGATAAGTGGGCCATCAACCTGGCCCAAGCCTACACCATATCCAATCTAACAAGCCGCAAGGCTCAAGCCCAAGTTCCACGAACCCAACCTTGTCTGGGCGAGTGGGTGAAGTGCGCGTATAGCGATCCCGTTTTTCCCCTGTCATATACTATATTCCGGACTCGAGTTCTGTGGTTGTATATTGTTGCCTGTATATCGTTTCCATCCTTTGATTCTTTGTATTTGAGTTTTGGGATGCGTTAGGTGAGTTTGGTACATGTTGGTTATGAGTTAGAGCTTATGGTTGTTGCCTAGGATTTGGCTTCTTTGCTCGAGCGAGGCTTTTTACGCTCGAGCGAGTCCTGGGTATTTGCTTCTTCGCTCGAGCGAGGATTGAGGGTCTTCAGGTTTCTTTCCAGACGCAACTTCTACTCGAGCGAGCTTTCTTGCGCTCGAACGAACCTGGTCTGATGTGTCTCTTTGCTCGAGCGAGCACTCTTGTACTCGAGCGTGCGTCTGGGTCTCTTTTGGACCTGAAGGTTGGTATTCTTCGCTCGAGCGAGCTTCTTTGAGCTCGAGCAAGCGAGCCCTATATTTTGTGTTTCTTCACTTGAACGAGAACTCTTGTGCTCAAGCATGCTTCTGCGTTGCAGACCTGAAGCTTTGCATTGTTCGCTCGAGCGACGCTTCTTGCACTCGAGCGAAATTCTTTTGTGTCTGGTCGCTCAAGCGACTATTTCTTCGCTCGAGCGAGCCCTGTATATATCAGTTCGCGACAGGGGGGTTTATACATCACTTTTTCATCTCCTTTTCATCCCAAACCCTAGATTCGGCTGTCTCTCTCTCTAAACTCTCTCTCTCTCTCTCTCTACAAATACACCTTGTTCTTGGGTCTCTCTACCCTAGTCTCTTTGTAAGAAGGCTAGAGCATTGCGTAGGCATCACCTTGATCCGAAAAAGTTTGCGTTTGGAGCGCTTTCAAGTTTCTCTCCTTCTTTTTTGAGTTCCTTCATTTGAGGTAGGGATAAACTACCCATCTTATGAGCTTTGACATAAATTTTAGTCATTTTGATTAAATGGTGGAACTATGGAAATTTTGGAAAGTTAGGGTTTTAAATTTGAAATGTATAAAGAATGGGTTTTCAATTGTTGAGCTCCATGTGTATGTGAGACATTGGAAAATGGGGTTATTGGCGTAAAATTGATGAAATTGAGCCTTAGGGTTGGAGTTTGAGAAAAAGGGGAAGATGTCCTAATTGAGTTTAAATAATTAATTTGTATAATTAATTCGGTAATTTGTGAGAATATGAAAATGGGTTGAGAATCTAGAAATTGGGAAAAATTGTGATTGAATGGTGTAGTTGGATTGACAAATCACTCACCAATGGAAAATGTAATAAATTATCTGTTTGAGAGATTTATTTATCTGTTTAGAAATAATTGTTTTGGGCTATCAGTGGAGGATAGTCTTGATTGTTGCAGACACTGCATGATGATTAGGGAAATTGAAATTAATAAATTGGATTATGTCATTGAATTTGAGAGTGGAATTAACACATTGAATATGTGAATTGTTGGATCATTGTATATGACTATGTGTTTAAATACATTGTATATGTATGTTGTTTAGGAGGAGATAGGAGATGTACTCCATTGTTTGGGAGGAGATAGGGGATGGACTCCATGGATAATTAAGTTGGCCGGAGTGTCGAGGGTGCAAGTCCCGAAATCTTTTATATATTTGGATGCTAGTTCCTTTGAACGTAGTTCCGTAAAATGGCACGTGAATAGAAGTGTTTAATGATGTTTGCTATGAAAGTGTTGTTATATGAGTTGTAGTCTCATTGTGTTTAAATTGTTTGGATAACATTGGACTATGTCAATGAATTGATTTGGATACATAATGGAAAGGGAATTATATGTAATGTAACGTTGATTTGTTACAAAGATGATATATATGGTTTACTAAGTGTTAAACATTTATCAGATGTTAATGTTTTAGTTAATTTTCATATTTTGTTTAGCATATTTCTACTAGGCTTTAGTTCACCCTACTTGGGACACCATTTTCAGGAACAGGTGATATGCCGCCTCCAAGGACATAGCTTGGGAGGCTTAGGGGCTGAAGGCTTCTTTTTGTTGTTATCTTTTATGTTATGTGTAATTCAAGCCAAGGGATTATCATGTAAAGAGTTAGAACTCTTCTTTTGCTGTAACTAAGTTATACTTGGAAAGATGTAAGCCCGTAGGGCATCTATCTTATTTGTCAACATGTAACATTTTTTGTGAAGAACACTCTGATAAATGTAAATATAATGTTTCTTTTATTGTTATGGATCTTATGAATGATAGTTTTAAGTCTTTTTTGAGGGCGTTACAGCGCTCACGGCACTTTATGCATAACCAATTAAAATAATAGTTTTTGCTTAAGCACATCCTTGAAGCATCCACAATTCCTTTCTTTCGAAAAATTTGGATGATCCCAAAGGCTCACACCCTTAGGTAAAATTAGGGATTTAAATACCCATAAATATTTTTCTTTATAATTAATGTGGGATAAGTGGTTACACATCTTCCCCAATACCTCATTCATGAGGCTAACTTTTATGTGACAATTTTTCATTCAAATCTCAATGACTTTTTGTCATTCTTCTTGTGATATAAAAATCTCATTGCAAAGAATCTAAACCTACTTGAACTCACATCAAAATTGGCAATTGCGACTCACTTTAATTTTATATTAAAATCACTAAAAAATCATTATTTTTCAACATATACCGAGGACAAAATGATAATTTATTTATTTATTTTTTGAACAAAATGATAGCTTAACTTGATCACGTGAAAACTAGCCCACAATAGCAAATGCCTTAAAAAACCCAATTAAGACAAATTTTATAAACCACAAAAGAAGCCAATCTCGGCAGAAGTGGAGTGGGCAAAACGTGAGCCACCGGCCACCGGCCGCCGTAGCAAAATCAAAGACATTTGTTTAGTTTTATTCATTTATTTTTTGTTTTTCGTTTTTTAATCTGAGTGAGATTTTTTGTATGAGCTTAGGCAAAAAATTCACTTTAAAATTTTTTTAATCTAAAAGTATAAGCGTTAGAATAATATGTTCATAAAGACATCATTCCACAAAATAACTAAACTACCCTCAAAAGTTCACACGCTCATATTTATTTAGAATAATAATTTTCTTATCTATTTTTATTATTATTTTTTTTATTTATTTATTTTTTTGAACAAGAAATTTCTTATCTATTCAAAATTATGATAGTGTGAGTGTTTGGAAAATGGATTTTTTTGTAGATTTTTTTAATTGTAAGATATTATTGAAGAAATTTTTTTTTTTTTTTGTATTTGGGAAGATAAATGGATTTTTTTGTGATTGGATGTGATGTTTGTGAGAGAAAAAGTGAAATGATTATAGGGTTTGATGTGATATCTTGTTTAGATTAGTTTTTTTTTTTGGTTTTGTAACCAATTTATCTTTTAGTGAAAAAAATAAAGAAAAACCAAAAAACTTCCTTCCCAAACACCGCCAGTGTTTGGTAGAATTTTAGAATTATAATTTGTAAACAGAGTTTTATTTTGATTTTGTGAGTTTTGGAATTATGATTTGAAAGGAGAAAATTTGTTTGGTTATGAGTTTTAAATTGAGTTTTAAATTTTTGATGTGCCATATGAAATAAGAAAAGTTTTTTAGTTATGAGTTTTGAAAAAAAATCTCAAAACTTAAACCAAATACACAACTCAAAACTTTATCGAAAATTCTATTTAAAACTCATAACCAAACTCTTTTTTAAAATTCAATTCAAAAAAATAATTTGTCATTTTGGTCTAAAAAAATAATTTCTATATTTAAAAAATATCAAAAACAAATATATATATATATATATTTCCCAACTAACAGGTGGTGATTGGCAATTAAAAAATAAAAAAAAAACAAAGAATTGTTCCGGTCAACCAGCTGGATGACTGGCCGGACATATGGGAAGATATCTTGACGGACGATTGGGTAGACCAAAAATTCAAAAATTGAGAGTTTTACCAAACATGTTTTGAAATTGATTTGGAATAATGATTTGAAAACATCTACCAAACATAACATTCAAATATGAGGGTGAAAAATTGATTAGAGTTGTTGAACACAGCTATTCCCTCTCTCTCTCTCTCTCTCTCTCCATCACTGCTTAGGGTTTTCGATCACGGTGGTTCTCGGTTATCGCAACCGGAACAAGGTGTCGTTGCCGGTGAAGATGAGGCAGTGAACCGTTGGAGACGGAGAGTTGACCCGTCGTTAGGGTTTTGTTACTGATCTTCAACATTATTAGGGTTTCATCACTGACCTCCGGATCACCTCAAATTGCCATAGATCGTCTCTATCATCGTCCCTCGCCGTCGTGTCCATCACCTCAACCATCTCCCTCAGATCGTTTTCATCGTTAGGGTTTCGATTGCTCTCGATGGTTGTGGTTTCGTCGTTAGGAAAATTTTGAATATCAAATAATTTCCCCCTTAATATGTTAATTTGTATTAGTAGTTGATTTAATGTTGGATGTTTGATTCAATTCTCATAAATTTTTTTTTTGTTAGATCGTGGATTTGTTGTTGTTGTTGTTGGATCGGTTGTCTCTTTATATATTGAATTTGAATTAGTAATTAATTTTTTTTAAAACTTTTTATTCTTGTACTGAACAGATGCAGATCTTTATGAAAACCCTAACTAGAAGCAACTTAGTTCTGTGATAGATAAAAAGAGAATGAACAGATAGAGAAAGAGAAGAGCTGATGAGGAGTGAGAAGAGATGAGGTGTTTGTATGATTTGTTGGTGTGTTTTTGTTGCAGTGAATAATTCCAATAGATAGAAAACAAGTTTGTGAAATTTTAAACAGAGAAAGAAACCTATGGATTTTAAACAAATAAAGAGAAACCCATAGATAGATTTTAAATAGATATAGAGAGAAACTCACAGATTTTAAACAGATAAATAGAGAAACCCACTGATTTTGAACAAATATATGAAAAAATTGAACATATAGAAAAAAAAAAACTCAGCAGATAGATATAAATTTGAATAGGTAGTCAAAAAAATTGAATAAATAGAAAATAATTTGAACAAATTGATATAAATTTGAACAGATAGTAAAAAAAGAGTGAACACATAAATTAAGGAATAAAATTGGGAACAAAATATCCTTCAAAACTAACAAAATGACTTCTTACCAAACTATTTCACAAATGGTGGACTTTTAACTAATAAAAAATATTTGTTGGATCTAATGTCTTTTACCCTCTTTTGATTGTATTTTTTAACAATTAACCCTTTTTGTATTGCTTTAAACTATAATTATGATAAAATATGTATTTTGTGTCATTTTAATTAAATTAGCTCAATTATAGATGACTCTAAAAACTCACTTAGTGAACAATTATAAAATTTACCTGTAAAGTATAAATTCACTTCAGTTTCTAATATTTGAGAGAGTTAACTGTTAAGTTGTAAAATTTAGGGTGTAAAATGTAAATAGGTCATATTTAAGGAGGTTTACTATAATTTATCCTAAAATTAAAATTGGAGGACGAAAGTAACATCAAATGCATAATTTAAGGATTGCATATATATTTTATCATTTAAAAAAACAACATTTGTGGATAACTCTAAAATTTTTGAATAAATTTTTTTTGAGCAAAAGAATTGGCCAAACAGTGTCTAAATTTTTTTGACTCCAATCCAGTTAATTTTTTATCATCATTTACAGTGAGAGTGAAGTCCAAAGAAGAGCAGTAAGAAGAAATTAGAGACACACATTAAATTGTTGGAAAGGGGTTAGGTGATCAAATAAAGAAACATTATTGATTTGAAAATTTTAATTCAATAATGTTGAAATAAGAAAATATCAGCCATTTAGCTTCTGCTTTTCCTTCTTCTATCTTGACCTTGGTTGCATTTTAAGGCTCATTCAAACAAAACTTTGAGCCAATAATAGGTATAAAAAACAACTCATCTTTCATGTTTTCGATTTTCTTTCTCCTCTTCTTCTCTTTCATCAACCATCTCTCCCATGGAGCTGACACCATCTCCGCAAATCAATCTCTTTCTGGGAACCAGACCATAACCTCTGCTGGTGGGGAATTTGAACTGGGTTTCTACAAACCAGGTAATTCCTCATACTATTACATAGCCATGTGGTACGCCAAAGTATCTACTCTAACAATAGTTTGGGTAGCCAATAGAGATAATCCCATCTCTGATAAGTATTCCTCTGTACTCAAAATCTTAGATGGTAATTTGGTTCTTTTAAATGAATCCCAAACCCTGATTTGGTCCACAAATCAGAACTCTACCACTTCCAATTCTGTGGTGGCTGTTCTTGGGGATGATGGGAATTTGATTTTGAGAGATGGGTCTAATTCAAATCAACCAATTTGGCAAAGTTTTGATCACCCTGCTCACACTTGGTTCCCTGGTGGAAAGATTGCTTACAATAAGCTTACCAACACACACCAACGTTTAACTTCATGGAAGAACTCAGAAGACCCTTCAACAGGACTGTATTCTCTTAGTCTTGATGCAAATAAGAGTCAGTATGTTATATTTTGGAATGGATCTAATCAGTATTGGACTAGTGGTCCTTGGAATGGGCAGATTTTCAGCTTGGTACCTGAAATGAGAACTAGCTATATCTTTAATTTTAGCTATCACGACAACGAGAATGAGAGTTACTTCACATATTCTATGTATAATCCTTCGAATATTTCTAGATTTATTATGGATATTTCGGGGCAAATCCAACAACTCAATTGGTTAGAAGGCACAAAGCAGTGGAAATTGTATTGGGCTCAACCGAGACAACAATGTGAGGTTTATCATTTCTGCGGGCAATATGGAATATGCAATCATATTATACAACCCTTCTGTAATTGTTTGATGGGTTTCAATCCTAAGTCGGTCCATGATTGGAATTTGAGTGATTATTCTGGAGGGTGTGTGAGGAGAACCAAGTTATTGTGTGGGAATATTACTGCTGCTAATCAAGAGGAAGACAGGTTTTGGGAAATTCCCAACACGAGATTGCCTGAAAATCCTCAATCTGTGGCTGTTGGCAGTGCCGCTGAATGTGAATCTTCTTGCTTGAATAATTGCTCTTGCACTGCTTATGCTTATGATAGTAATGGGTGTTCAATTTGGATTGGGGAGCTCATGAATCTGCAAGATGGTAGTGGAAACACTCTTTATCTCAGACTTGCTGCTTCTGAGTTTCCAAAGCCTACAAGTAAAATGGGGATTATTATTGGTGCTGTAGTGGGTTCAGTTGCAATAGTGGTCGTCTTGGGCCTCATTTGTGTTGTTCTCTGGAAGCAACAAAACAGGATTATAGCAACCGCTTGTTTGCTTTGGCCAAACACTTCTCGATGGTTGAGCTTTCTACATGAAGAGAGGATGACAACAGTTTATGGTTCATTGGTTGCATTTCGATACAAAGATCTACAAAAAGCAACCAAGAATTTCTCAGAGAAAATGGGAGGAGGTGGTTTTGGCTTTGTTTTCAAAGGGACATTGCCTGATTCCACTGTCATAGCTGTGAAGAAGCTGGAAAGCATCAACCAAGGAGAGAAGCAATTCCGAGTAGAAGTCAGCACCCTTGGGACTATCCAACATGTTAATCTTGTTCGGCTTCGTGGGTTCTGCTCTGAAGGTAAAAGCAAGTTGTTGGTATATGATTACATGCAGAATGGATCCTTGCATTCCCATCTCTTCCATGAAAATGAGTCAAAAGTCTTGGACTGGAAAACAAGGTACCAAATTGCACTAGGGACAGCTAAGGGGTTGGCTTATCTCCACGAAAATTGCAGGGACTGTATCATACATTGTGACATAAAGCCATCAAACATTCTATTAGACATTGACTTCCGCCCAAAAATTGCAGATTTTGGTCTGGCAAAGCTTTTTGGGCGAGAATTTAGCAGGGTTCTAACTGCCATGAGAGGGACAACGGGCTATCTTGCACCAGAGTGGATATTAGGGGTGGCTATTACCACCAAAGCTGATGTGTACAGCTACGGTATGACCCTCTTTGAATTGATATCAGGAAGAAGAAACACTGATCAATCTGAAGAAAGGATAGTTAAATTCTTTCCAATCTGGGCGGCAAGTGTAGTCATAAAAGGTGGAGATGTCCTTAGCCTATTAGACCATAGGTTGGAGAAACGTGTTGATGTCGAAGAGGTATGGAGAATTTGTAAAGTTGCTTGTTGGTGCATCCAAGATGATGAGAATGATAGGCCATCAATGGGTCAGGTAGTTCAGATCCTCGAAGGGATTCTGGATGTGGAGCCGTCTCCAATTCCTTGTTTGCTCCAAGCCCTTGTTGCTGACTAGGAGCATATCTATAATTTTCTCTTTTCTTCGCTGATTCATTCTTCAATCACAAGTCACGACTATGGAGCAATCCTTCAACTGTTTCCTCTGGCCAAGAGCATTGTATTGCCCAGTTTCAAGTCCAAAACAATAAAACATGGATGTGCTTGAGTAGTATATATTGTTTTGTTGCTACGTATTGTTTTGTTGTATTAGTCTATGTAATTGGTTTATGGTTTTGCTGTAGGATCATTGTTTTAACTTTTCATGTACAATTTTTTCAAGTAGAAGTTTGTTAAAGCAAAATAATCCCCAAGGGTTAGTGAATTCTACTGTTTTAAATGAATTGGTTAGAAATTTTAGTGTTTTGAATTTATTTATTTATTATTATTACTTTTTTTATTATATAATTTTGAAACTCGCCTTCGGATCCTGAAATTGTAGAGGAAAAATGAAAGAGAATAGAAAAGTAAAAAGTGTGCTTCTATTTCACAAATTGAAAATTCAAATACATTCTTAGAGTGTGCTTGGATGAAAGAGATGAGATTGTTCAATCTTCCATTGAATAGAGGGGACTTGTAGGAATAAATTATCAATGTGAAACCCTTTTTTCTAAAGGATGCTATATCAAGATATTCGCTTTTATTATGGTCCAAGAAAGTTTTGAACACATATTCTGAATTTCTCATAGAGTTGTATGTGGACTTTGCTTTTCATATTATTTGGTAGTGTTTGGTAAACTGATATGAAATAGAATGTAATGATTGTTTTATTAAATATTCCATTCTCATATTTGATTTACTAAAAAAAGTAATAAAAATATAAAAGAATGAAAGGGATATTTAATCTAACATTCTTCTCTAACTTTTGATAATGGTAGGAGTCCACAATATTATTATTTTTTTTTATAGCGTAATATCCCTCTCATACTCGTCTTCTCCATCCTCAGCCTTCCATGGCTTCCGAGAAAGAAGCTGTTCTCGCAGCAGTCTCCTCTAACTCCCCTACTATGTAATCTCTCCTCTCTCTCTCTCTCTCTCTCCAGCCAGCGACTGGAACTAAAATTCGTGACCACCACCAGAATTTGTAATCATCTAGTAAGTTCTCTCTCTATCTCTCTCCCAATATCAGTACCACAATCGGTGATGATGGTCGTCAACAGCTCAATATATATATATATATATATTTGGTGTTTTCAAAACTCTGAACTTGATTTTATGTTTCAGTTTGAAGATTCTCTCATTGAATTGATTCAAAGCCTTACAGAGATGTGGTTATAACATCTTCAAAGATCTCAAATGTAATTTTTCTTATTTGTAATGCTAAGTCATTAATTTCTTGTTATGTTCATGTTGTGCCTGCGAGTTGCTTGAAAATTTGCATGTTAGAGCATGTGGTGATTGCTTGTTGGTAGGTCCTTTTTTTTCTTTTTGTTATTGCAGTACGTTTATATTAGTTTTATAGAATTACTCGTATTCACTTTGATCCATTTCAAAACACACAAAATTTGAAAATATAGAAAAAATCAGAGAAATTGAACAAATTAGAGAAATTTTTCTGGATCAAAATTGAGCACATAAAAAATCAAAGAAATTTAGCAAATCAGAGAAATTTTAAACCAAAGAAATTTCAAAACACAAAAAAATTTGAAATGTCTCTGTGTTCAAAATTTCTCGGGATCAAAATTTCTCTAGAAAAATGTTAAGGGACCCCAACTACTATGAAAAAGAATGTCAAGCATGTCCTTTATCCTTTAAAATCTTAATATCAAGGATCTTAAAAAAAAATTTCTCTTAAATGAAATTATCATTTATCATAATTTAAAGAATGACTATTTTATTATATTTTATTTAATTATTATCAATCAAAAAGAATGTTAGAATTAGAAATAACATTCAATACCATGAAGAAAAGGGAACTTGGAAGAAACATTAGGTCAGATATATATATGAAAGAACCATAGCTTTTTAGGTTAAACCAGATTTATTATTTCTATCATTTATTAGCACATTGAAATTTTGACAGCGACAATTTTATCTTTATTATCAAATAGGAAAAATTGATTTTGTCCCCTAAAATTGTTACACTCTCTTAACTACTAATTTAAGGAATTACTATCTTAAACTATTGACATTAATACATTTTTACCTAACTGTTAATAAAGTTAATATTCTTGTTACCAAATATCACAACAGCAGGCACGCAAAAAAATTTGGTGCATGGAATTTATCCAAAGGCAATAATTTACTACAATTGATTTTATTTTATGTTTATTAAATATTTTTAAAATAATTAATTGTATTTTGTTACATAATATCTAGGTAATTATGTATGCTGCAGTATTTGCAATTTTAGTAGACTGGGAGAGTTTCCTCATGTTGTGAAGCCATGAAATTGGATTAATATCTTTAGGCTTTCATTTGAAAAAAGAAAAGAAAAAAAAGAGTGGATTTTGAATATAATTGGGTAGACGCTAGAAGGTGGATCCATAAACTCATACAATCGATGTTAGTTGTAGATCTGTGCTTTCCTGCTCTTGAGAGCCACTCTTCTCTAGCCGATTTTTGGCGCTCTATCGGCGACTTTTCAACATGTCTCTGACGAGCTTTCAAAACACTCTAAAAATGTAGATTTGGATTTTTTGTCTAGAAAAAGGTGTTTGAGAATTTCTCCTAATTTTTGGAATAGATTTTTGAATTTTCGATACCACAATAATTCTCTCTTCTCTGACAAGAAAATAAAAAAAAATGTAAAATAAGACGGGGAATATTTACAACATATATAATTTTATATATTTCTTATATGTTATATATAAAGATAAAGGGACAAGTTTTTCTCTAGTCCACAAAAGTAGATTAGACAGTGCTATTGGGCATCTTATTTCGATGATCCAATTATTTAGGAAAAAAATTAGATCGATCCAATAACCATAACCGTGCTAGTTTATGACATTTATTTGCAAAAAGAAAAAAAAAAGAATGGACAAATATTATTTAAAAACTAAACAATTCACACTTTTCAAAAGACAAATGTAATAAGTTACCATAGCTACGGTTGTTGTAACGCCCTACTATTTTATACATGAAACCATCTCAACCAATATAACAATTTACTCCAAAAGCCATCCTGTTCACTGAACTAAGATCTAAATTTATAATTTCCATGTTCACATATCCATGAAACCTTGTATCCAACTCCAAGTTCTACAAACAAAATGGCAATTACAAAAGATGAACCCTCTTGGGTATACATGACAACAACAAAATAGATCTAACAATCCTAGTACAAAACTATAAGTCTTTACAGCAAAATTTTCTCAACTGACAATCCCAACACAACGTACTTCAAGTCACCACTGTAGTTGTACAACATTATTTCCTAAAAAATAAAATAGGGTTGAACTATATGCCCAGTACGAATACATTTAACCAAGTATTTAATCATTCGAACAAATTTATGGCATCCTTGAGACAAAACATAATAAGGACTTATGGACACATGTAATCTTCACTAATTATGCAAATGCATAACGATTAAGCATAGACAATTACATTTCACACCTTTGCAACACCACATTTAAACAATCACGTCAATGGAAAAAAAACCATGAGTCCCATGTAAGAGTCCAATACAAGTTGCTTTAGTTTCAAAAACCATCCCCACATTTGCCAGCTATTATACACTGGGAAGTGGGCTCCTAAAAAAAAAAATCATCCGTTTTTCCACTTTTGTCGGCTATTATACGACGGGACTGTGTGGACATCCAAAAATATTTTTTCCACATTCATCCAGCGATAAGCTTAGATAGGGCTTTTGGGCACCTTTTAAACTCCTCGCACGCGGGTACCACCACAACACCACATTATTCAAAACTGACTCCTACCCGGACTCATGCACAATTAACCATTCTATCACATTTTAATTCCATCAATAAGCATCCTTCATCACAATAGATGAAACACCACATAACATTCAAAGAATAATAACATTCAAGTCACAATTCCTTTACCATATCCACATTCACATCTTTCATCTCTTTATTATTCACAATATTCCATGAATCAAACGAAATTCCATTCAATTTAGTGTTTCCTACTCAAATTGAGAATTTAGGGTTTTATCAAATTTGGGGATTTTCTCCTTCATCATAGATATAGGTTTTAACAACATTTATATACATGTTTTGAAAAAGGAGTTAAGAAATTTCAAGCAAAAGTCAAGTAAAACGGTCTGTTTGTGTAAAACATGGGTTTATTCCAACAATATTCTCAAATTCGCTCATAGGTCACAACAATACCATGAAATCTCTTCAAAATAAAGAAATACTAGGGTAAAAGTATCCCTACCTCAAGATTGGAAGGTAAGGATGAAGACCCATCTTGAAACTCTAATGAAATTGCAAAATAATCGGTAACAGTCTTGATCCATGCTTGTTCTTCAACCTTCTTGAAAGATTTGGGGTGAATCTTTGGTAAAAAGAAGAGAAATCAAGAGTTTGGAGGGTTAGGGTTTCGAGTTTGGAGGATGGAAGGAGAAGAGATGGAGAAAAAATAAAGTTTTTAGACCAAAAAGTCACTTTATAATATCTATTAGTGACCTAGTCGCTGCGAAGGAATCTTGGCTCAAGCGTGGAAAAGAAGCTTCCAAAATCTCTGAAAATCTTGCAGTTCGCTCGAGTGAACTTGCTTCCTATATAGAAACTCAAAATTCAAAAAGGTATAAGTCTGTCGTTCGGACTTCGTTTTGGGTCGTTCTTGTGTCCAAATTGAAGCCCCATAAATAAGCTTTCCAATGGTTTCAGCCTCACATTCAAATTCAAAGTATGGAAGGAGGAAAGGAAAAACGAGTGAAGGTTGGTCAAAAAAGAAAACTCAATTTTGGGGCTTTTGTTCTAATCTTGCCTAAACACTTTGTTAAAGCTTCAATCAAGGTTCCAAATATCGCCCAAGGATCCTCAATTATAATATTTAAAGTTCACTTGTCGACCCATCAATGCCAAGAGTCCGACAACCATACAAGTTTTGAGGCAACGGGTACCAATTAACACCACTCCGATATGAATTAGAATCCGAGTCATTACGGTTGTAACAGTTTAAAAATTTTCTATGAAGAAGTGTTTTCTTGAGTGATCGTGCGGGTCATCCAATACTTTTGCAGGTTTGAGATTCTAGGAGTATGAGTTCTATGCTTGAGCGGTGTTGTGTCTTTAACGCTCAAGCGCAAGAGTGGTCGCTCGAGCGGTCTGTTCAGAATTAGCCAATATAAAACCCACTTTTTGCTCATTTCCTCTTATTTTTCTCTCTCTCACTCCTCCATGTCCGAAAAACCCTAGCCCTAAAACCTTAGATTTCATCTCATTTTACTAAGTATTCACCATAGATCTTGCAAGAAGAGTGAAAGAGAAGTGTAGATCGTGATATTGACCTATTGGAGTGCAATTCCGTCGAAGTTCTTGTTTGGGTCTTGTTGTTTGCTCACCTTTTTGAGGTAGGGGGTTCTCTTAACCATATATATTTATGATTTAGTGTGATTTTGTGACTGTAGCTGGTTTCTCGTGTTCTTCGGAGGGGCTTAGTCTCCTTGGATACGATAGCTCTCCAGTTCGAACTTCCGTGGTTCTGAATTTGGTTTCACGAGTGCAATGTGAAATAGAAAGAACACAAATGAGTCCAAATCTGACAATTTTTAGAAAATCCATTTATTATCAAGGATGCCAGAAGTGGACTGTATTACCAGATTTCAGAGTTGCCACCTAAATATTTTTGAAAAATTTAGGAAACCCGTGACTCGTGCGAAAGGCCACTTGTCCATCATAACCAAAGTGTCTCAGCTCAGGAACTTAGGTATGAGACGAGAAGGTCATGAATTGAGCACCCCACTCACCCGATCAAAGATCAACTTCTACTAATCATGATGTGAACCTTATGTTACATTATATGCTCTTGTTCCGATTTATTATGCTAACTTTACTATGTGAAGTCAAACAAATGTAGACTATGTTGCTTAATTTGGAGTGCTTTGATTTCATGTTTACTTTGAAAAGTGTTGTGAATATGAGCTACTTGAAAAAGTAAGCTCACATGCACATTAATCAAATCATCCCAACTTAAGCGAAATAGCCTTCATCCACCGGCATTCAAGAGATATATCAACTAAGCACCTAGCCTCATGGTAAACATGCTTGATATAGCAACACAAACATACATGCAATATGCTAAAGCAAAAAACGCTCACCTAGTACTCAACCGAGGCAAGCCAAAATAGGAGAAAATGGTTAGGAAAAAAAATGCATGCCCTAATATGCCAGTGACCAAATGCAACTAACAGGTTCGGTTTATTAACATGGCATATGGCTCAACTCAAAGCATGCGACAACGCATGTATTCAAGTAAGTAGGAAATAACAAGGTTAGAATGATGAACCAAACCTAATGCGTGCGAAAATGGATAATACAAGTCATGGGAATGGTATGAAACCAAAATATGATGCTATATACAACCATCGTAAACAAATAAATAATAGGGAGAAAGAAATGGGGGTTGGAAGACATACACAATATTACAAGTTTACCCTCATACAAGATCCGAATAAATGTCCTAATTAAGCTAACTATTTCAACACCGAATTAACTAATTAAACTAACTAGCTATTACAAAGGGAATTTAACTAATTAATTACAACACACTAAGTAATTCAAGAGCTACAAGTTGATGAACTCGAACGATAGTCAAAGAATCACACGTGCAACCGAGAACATCCTCCCCGAAACTGTTCTGTTATGCTGCTAGATTTTGTTCTGTTCACAGTCAGAAAATAATTCTGTTTTTGCCTCAGCTTTTGCTTTGTTTTGTCATGAAAATGACATTACTTGCATAAAATAGAGTTGCCGACCGGCCTTGAAAAGTGGTCGGCCGGACATGAATGGTGGCCAGCCGGCCACTATTTTGAGGTTTTGCCCTGCTGCAACAGAAAGGAAACAGAGCAAAAACAGAGTGTTTCCAGGGAGATGTTTATCAATGGAGAAGTAAACTCGATTCACAAACCATCAATTGTTGCAAAGTTGTTGCATGATGATCCATGGACCGATAGGACAAAGCTCAATAAATGGAAATGAAAGACCAACAAGACCTCCTCCCTATCATGGAGTTATCTCAAGGGAAGTAGTAGATATTGCTTCTTGAACCATTAAACGTCACTAGAGAGTACGTAATGAGTCAAGAGGCAATAGGTTCAATTAACGTCCGATTGAACCCGACTTGATTTTATTGCTCTTTTTACTTCTTTAGTCCAATTTTAACCTCTTTTACATTATCTTGCCTTTCTTTATTCATTTTGTGCACAAGTGATAATTACGTCCACTAATGAAGAGAAGTGTCAAACAAGAAGTTGCACTTAGCATGAGAGAGATGTAATGCCCTGGTAATGAACCTCCGAAGAGATTAAACCATTAAGCATGGAAGGTCTCTTTCTCATGCCTTGAACGACAATCAATTGTTTAAAAAAAAAAAAAGAGGGAGGCTGCAGAGACAATTATTGCAAGTGTGAGTATATGTATGAAATCTATGAAATAAAAGCTTTCAACTCAAATAGATTAGTGTCTAAGGCCTAAACCACCAAACCTATGAGGACTTACAATAACACAAGCATATTATGCAAAGCATAAACTAAGTAAACACACTAAAACAACCCCAAAATTAGTCAAAATAGTGCTGAAAATTATCTCGGAAAGCTAGAAAAAATAAGAAGGGAACAAAGCTAGTAAGGAAGCCTAAGGAAGGGTAGCTAACCCCTTCGCTTTTTAGACCTTAAAATCACATGTTTTAGTCTCTAAAAACTCTTAAAATCAATAGCTAAAGGTTGAGAAACAATTAGGAAACACAAGGATATAAGCTTGGAATAAGGTTCAGGGAAGGGCGGTTAACCACTCCACCCTTGGTGGCTTTTAAATCACAAGTTTCAGCCCACAAAAACAGTCCAAAGATAGTGTAAAAATAGCAAGAAAAGAGAAGGAAGAAGTAGTGTAAAGATGGAAAAAGTTATACCTCTTGAAGATGAGTTACTCTTTTGTTCACAAACCACAAGGTATTCACTCTCAAGGGTTGAAAATTTAGCTTAATAATCTCAACAAGAAGACTCAAAATATTGGTTTAGGGAGTGTATGTATAGTGTATATATATTGCAAGATAGAGAGGGATAGTGTTTGGCAAGCTTTGGGCTCTTAGCAAAATTTTCTAACCTAAAATCAAGAGGGGTGGGCTTGTATAGATATAAAAACAGCTTCTCCTGTCGAAAATATCTGTATAGAGATAGCTGGTGCAAGACATGCACAAGGCGAGGATAGTTAGTTGTAAAGATCTGCCTGCTGTAGACACCCCATTTTTGACCGTCCTCAAGACTTGGACGTCACCGTTTGAACACTCGGTGATTATCCATGTTCGTGTTCGTTTGGAGTTCCCGGAGTTCTCGGCTCTCGCGCCTTGCCTCAGGATCTCCGAACTCGACCGTTTTGTGTTTGGTTTTGCACCAAACACTTGTGTTTTGCCCTAGAGGGGCAGGGAATGCCTTGTGAGGCATCCCTATACACCACCGGCTGGGGCTAGAGGCCACCGGCTGGCTGGAGTTGCCATCGGCACTATGTTGTGCCGGTCGGCACTATTTTGGGCAAAATGACCATTTTGCCCTGCCGACCACTTTACAGCTTCTTTCTGAGATATTTTCAGATAGCTGTATGCCTCTTGTTTCCCCTCCATACACGTGTATGGAGGGATGAACCCTTGGATGACTTAGTTTGTAAGTCTTTTTTGCCTATAAGAGAGAAGGCTCTTCTCTTGGCTCAAGGGTTAGCAAATTTAGAGAGTTAGAGAGAAAAAGAGAGAGAGAAGCTTTGGTTTTTCTAGGGTTTGAGTTGCATACACCTTCTATCTCTATCTTTCTCTTGTGTGTCTAGGTGTTTTGTGCCTTACTATTACACACAAACACCTAGTGTTTCACCTTCTCCTTGCAACTGAGGTTCTAGGAGCTGTTTTTTGAAGTTCTTGACTGATTTGGAGCTCAAGGGACCAAGCACAACAACCTTTGTGAAGATAGTCATCAAGGGTAAGAAACTACCCCTTTATTCCTCATTTTTGCAACCCTTTTTTACCTAGTTTAGAACAGTTTTTGTGCTTAGTCTATAACACATAAAAGTTCTATTTTTTAAGCCTCTTTATTGTTCATTAAGAGTGTTTTGTGGTTTGAGCAAGTTCGACCCCCCTTTGGACCTTGAAAAGGTCCCATTTTAGGCCATTTTGTGAGAGATCCGAGACTTTGGTGTTAGGATCTCTTCACCGCTGAAATCTTGAGGGATTTCAGTGGTGAAGAGCATGCCTTAGAGTCTTAAGAAGGAGAGGGCCATCCCCTCTCCTTGATGTCCTTGAAAAGGGCAAGTTTTGCTTCCTTATGGAGCTTCATGCTCGAGTGTGTGTTGAGCATGTTTGGCTTGTTTTCCATGTTTATATTGCCATGATATAACATGTTCCTAAGTTGGTTTTGGTCTCCTATGCATGCTTAGCATAGTTATCATGTAATGCCTATTTGATGTCTTAACATGTCTAGGTAGTGTGCCTATATTTCTAGCATGTTTTAGGCCTAGATCCATGAAGCTTGTATGCTTATTTTGCCATGATTTAGCTCTGTCCATATCCATTTGGGTCGATCCTATCATGCATTACATAGCTCCTTTGCATTTGGCTTGCTAGCCTTAAGAGTATGAGTGTGTAGCATGCCTTGCTTGCCTTATTTTTGTTGGTTTGGAATCACCTAGCATGCCATTTCAGACCTTCATACATGCTTATTAGATTGCTTAGCATGTCTTTTTAATGCTTTAAGAATATGTGTTAAGTGCTCCATGTTTTGGTCATGTTGCATGCCTTTATGCTTAAGCCTCTTAGATGCCATCTAAGTAGCCATTTGGCTTTGTTTTAACATGCTAAAACTCTGTTTTAGGTTGTTCAATGCATGCCATGTTTGTTTTGCATAAGTGTGGTTCAATGCCCCATTGACTTCCTTTGAATCTTGGACCCTTTGCATGCTTGGTTGTTGCATGCTTGACTTGCCTTATTGCATAATTTGGCCTCATGTTTTGCATGGATTTCAGAGCTTCATATGCATGCTAGTAGTCCATGTTTAACTCATTTCAAGTGTGCTTGAATGTTGTTTATTTTGTTTAAGTGTTGGTGCCTTAACATGTGTATGTGTGCATGTGTGTTTGACCATCATAACTTAGCATTTTGGCCACTGATTTTAGGCCTATAGGAGCTGCCTAGATCATGTCTAAGTCCATCCCCCATTGATTTGCATGCTTGCTTGTATGCCTTGCACAAGTACATCGCATAGTCCATGTTGCATGCCTAGGTGACATGTTTAGGGTTGCATTTGTATTGTGCATGTTTGGCCTCTTGAAGTGAAGTATGATGGAGGTTGAGCACCCTTGTTTGCTTGTTTGCATTGCATGCATTTGAAAGTGAAGTTGCATTCTTGGTTCTTAGGGCCATCACGCATGGATATGCGCGATTGGTGGTCCGGGAATCGAGGCACATGCCCCCTTGAGCCAATAACATGATAAGGGGTGTGTGTAGTGCATAAATACCTTGAATCACATTGCCATGCATTTTGTTGTCCTCTGCTGCTGTGGTCTGCAGGTTCTGCAGGAATTTTGTGCCGACCGGCACTGTTTAGTGCCGACCGGCAGTCAATTGGCAGCCGATAGCTTCATTCAGTGCCGGTGGCCATATCCTTCAGCCGGTGGTGCTCTGCCCCAGCCGGTGGTACTTCCCAATGCCCTGAGAGGCACTCCTGGGACTTTGGCAATTTTCTGAGGAGGATAGCAGGGAAAACAGAGGCACACTTGCATGACAGTGCGATTCCGAGCGAATCCCGGGCGCGCCCCCGCATTTGAGTCCTCTCCCCGAGGCACTTACTGCTCTAATTAGATTAATTATTTGTCTAATTAATTTAGTGGGTTTGTAATATTTAATTAGCTTGCGTAGTTAATTATCTGTATTATTATTTTGGTCCCTCCGAGTGAGGGCAAAATTGTAATAAGTGTGTGTGAGTGGGTGTATGTCTTCCAATCCCCATTTCTTTCTATCCCTTTTATTTACCTGCTTTGATGGTAGATTAGGGCATACTTATTTTAGCATACCTTATGCTATGCATGCGTGCATTCATGCATTTGTTTACATGTACCGGGCTCGGTACATCATACAAACTGCATTGTATTTTCAATTCCAAATTGAAAACGTGCATCGAATAAAGTGCATTTCACATGCCATCTTTAGGGTTAGCCGAGCCTACTCTAAATTGCATCCTTGCCTGTGTTGCATTAGCCACTTAACATGACCTAGGGACATGCATGTCTGCTAACTAGTTTCTTGTTTTGGCGCGGAGTACGATGTAAGTATTTTACGCTTTAGCATACCACATGCGTGTGAATGTTGCCATGACAGTATGCTTACCATGCGGCTAAGTGCTTATGTGAGATAAACTGTTTGAATGCTTGTGGGTGGAGGTTAGATTACTTGAGTTGGGAATACTCATTGAAATCCGTGTTTTAGGCTACTTGCGAGTAGCAAATTCCAAAGCATTTTCAAAACGAACGGATATGCAATGTTTATTTCCAAGTTAGGCGATCTAGTCTATACTTGTTTGCTGCGCGCATAACATAGTAATTCTAGGTTAATAATTGGAACAAGAGCATGTAATGTTTTCAAAAACGGATATCACGGTTAGTAGAGGCCGGTCTTCGGACCGGGCGAAGGGGGTGCTCATAGCTGACCTTCCCCGATCGTACCCAAGCTCCCGAGCCAAGACCACTTTGGTGATGACGGACATGTGGCCTTCGGCACCGAGTCAGGGTTTCCTAATTTTCCCATTTTAAATATTTAGGTGGCGACTCTGTAATCTGGCAAAGCAGTCCATGTTTGGCACTTCTTTCTAAAAATCAGTTTTTCTTCAAAACGATTTGCCAGAGTTGGACTCTTTGGTTCAGATTTAGAACCGACACAAAACGGGTCCTCGAACTGTAGAGTGCAGCCCACGGGCGCGTCTACACCTGCCGGGACACCTAGCCGGCCACCCACTCTAAATGGCCAGATTTCTCATCAATTGGCCAGCCAGCTACTTAATTGGCCGGCTACCTACTTGCAAAAAAAAATCTATTTACTAGCCCGACTTCAAACGGGCATATCTCCCTCATCCAGACTCATTTTTAGGTGATTCTTGAGTCTAAATTAAATCCCCAGAAGTCTACTTTCTAATGGTGGTAGCCTCACATCTAAATTCTAAGTGTACAAAGAAATATGTTTAATTTAGTGAAGGCTGCTCATTTCTTTCTTAACGGTTTGATGCCCAACCTTTTCCTAAACTAGTTTTCTTCCATCTCCTCCTATTTTCTTCAACTCCAAACCTATAAATAAGATATTTTAAATATTTTTCAAAGATTTCACATCCTTTCTATTTATGTCCACTTTGTCCTTACTCGGTTTACAAAAAAGTGTAATATTTTAATCGACACGCGAGCCTCGAAACATCGTAGAAGCATTTAGAAAAATATTTTGAAAAGTGGGTTTTAAGGTTTAAAATAGTTTGGTCAAAATGAGGTGTAAGGTTGGGATTTAGAAACTCAAAACCGAAGCTTCTTGCTGAAGAAATTGAACGTTTTGTATAGCGTATTATTTCATCATCAAGTGTTCAACCTGAGGCACCCCAGTCTTAAGGGCGGTAAAAAATGAGTAAGAAAACTTTCATGGAAAGTTGTTTGTGTACAAAAATAGGGTTTTTACTCAAATTTTTGAAATGTGTTAAATGTTTTGGTATATTGATGAATAATATTTGATGATTTGAGGATTTAATAAAGAAATGAGAAAAAACCCCTAATTTTCTTAAAACCCTAGATTTGAGATTTTTAAATTAAAAGAGATTTTGAGCTAATTAGTGCCTTATGTTGAAATTTCACTGATATTCCTTGAATATATATGTGTGTGTGTGTGGGAAGGGGGGGATGAATTATGAATTATAATGATATTATTAAGGATTCATAGAAGTGAATCATATGGAGACTTTGGAATGTTTTAAGGATGTAAAGTAGTGTCTTGCATGGGATTGTTGTTGGTAATGAGAAAGACTTGAATTCATGGATTTACGGAATATTTCACTAGTTCTCATTTGTTAATTTCTTGTATAACTAAATTATGTTTTGGTAAATTAGAATATTTGGAAACTCATACATTGCATTGCATTTATATGGTTTTTGGACTAAGTGTTGAGTAATTTAAAAGTGCGTATGTGGTTTTGTAAATGTGTTGTATATGTTGAGGTGCCTAATTGCCTTTCCGTGTTCGGAGGCTAGAAAATGTAGGGATGTTATTAGTATTCTGTGCTAAACGCCAGTAAATGTGGAGGATATGGTTGAAACGATTGATGGATGTCCAATTGCCCCTCTATGCTCGGTGACTGAAAAGTGTGGAGGTGTTTTTAAAATGAAATTTGTGTCCAATTGCCCCTCTGTGCTTGACGCCCAATAAATGTGGAAGTTTTCAAAAGTAGGAGGTGCCCACTTGCCCTACTGTGCTTGGTGGTCAGTAAATGTGGGGAGGACTTTAATATAAAAATGAAAGTTCTTTGGTTATGACAATGGGTAATGATGTTGGGTGAAGATAGGTTACTAATTATGCATTTCACAATTGAGTTTCAAAATGAAGTTGAGTCATATACACGACATGACATAGCATGAGCATAATCATATCGAACATTGATATATAGATATTGTTAAGTTTATTTCCTACTGGGCATAAAAACTCACTCCCTTTTTATGAGCTACATATCCTAAAATTCCAGGTGAAGGAGATGAACCAAGTTATCGTCGAAAAGTGAATTGAACTCTACATAGAGCACTGAAACTTCTTTGGATGATTTTTTGCCTATAGCTATCGAGCTTACGTGTCGAGATAGGATTTTATTTGTTGTGATCAAGGCTCTTAGCCTTGAAAGATGTACGCCCTTATGGCAATTTGATGTATGTATATATATTTATATATTTCTGTGTATAATAAATTATTATAAAGAACTTGAAGAGGAATCTATGAGGATATGATGGATTTCAGGTTATAAAAATTGTTTACTTTTATTTCTTGTTTACATGAATGTCGTAAAATTGGACAATAATAATGGATTGGTAACAAATAATATGGCATAAATATCGGGGTGTTACAATGGTTATCAGATTGGCCTAATTTTTCACATGAATGGTCTAAACGTTTCTTAGCACCAAAAATTCAAATTCTCTATCGACAGGCATATGGAAGAGCATGTACATGGGCAGTAAGTAGGCCTACAAATGAACCGAGCTGTTCATGAACAGGCTCGGCTCGGCTCGGCTCGGCTCATTAAGGTCTTGGCTCGGCTTGACTCATTTAGTAAACGAGCCGAGCTCGAGCTCGAATATTAGGCTCGTGTAGTAAATGAGTTGAACTCGAGCTCAAACTCGTTAAGCTTGGCGGGTTTATCCTTATTTAAATTACATAATAAATATATTATTTATATATTAAATAATATATAAATATATATATGAATAATAGTAAAAATGCATTAATTCTATATTAAATAATATTAATAATATTTTTTATTTAAATAATATAAATAATATTAAAAAAATCTTATTGAGTATAGCCGAGCCGATCCGAGCCGAGCCGAGCTCGAGTTTATTTACTTATCAAGCCGAGCTCAAGCTCAGCAGAGCTCGGCTCATTTGCAGCCCTAGTTGTAAGGGTCCAAGAGTCATGGGCATGAAGATAGTGGCTTGGAGAGAAAGGCCAAGGGCATGACATGTGGTAATTCCAAGGAGAAAAGAAGTGGAAGGCAGTTGCAGCAATTATAGATCATGGGCAAGTGGAAGGTACCAGTAGATGAACACATGGCTGTTTGGCATGGCCAACAAAGTAGTATGAGAGTTGGAAATTCAAAGAGAAAATGACCTTCATCCCAATTCACAACACTTGTGAAATCTAGGAGTAATGTAACTTATCTAGAAGTAGTTCAGTACATGTAATTAGAAGTAGATCAATAATTAGTTCTTGTAGCCAGTGTTCTTATACCCTATTGATTATGATGCTTGATGCTTGTCATTTGATTATTATGATTAAGTAACAAGTTTGGGTGTTATTAATCGAAGTTTCAGTGTGTTTAATCTTTTGTTTATTCAAATTACAACCTTCAACCACAATTGCTCGATCTGTTTATTATTTGTGAAAATTGGTTTCTCTGTCGAATCAACCTTGTTGATTTGCCCCAAACCAAATTTTTGCTCACAACGTTGTAGTCTAAAATATGAATAGTTCAGATCTCTAGTATCGTAAAGTGTCTGATGAGTGTCGTGTCATGTTTGTTTTGGACACGACACATTATCTTTCTTAGAAGTTTTTATGCATCGTAGACTGTATTGGAGATTGACATGAGTGGTGGGATTCATTACACTAATAATCTATTAACACATGAACAGGTACTCTAAAAATAATATAAAAAGATGATAAATACAATATTAATCATCATATTATACTATTGGAAAATTTTATGATGTTAAAGGTAGAACCTTCCAACTTGCACAATACGAAGAAAGAGTCCAGTGCAATATCATATCTCTTTGTACTATTGGACAATCTGTGAAAAATAAAATTTTAAATATTAAATATTTTTCTTTTTTAAATTTTAATTTTGAAACTCTTAGATTTAGAGTTATTTTGAAAATTGACTATTGTAATTAATTTTGACAATTTACAAAAGACGTATATAAAATTAGCAAAAATGTTGACCTTTTTCTGTAGTGATTTTTTAATTTTTGCCTTTTTTTAATGTATTACCAAATTAACTTAAAGTCCTTAAGTTAAAAATTCAAAATTAAAATGAAAATTTCCTTTTCTTATTTTTTTTCTCAACTTATTATTCAATATTTTAAGATAAAAGTCTTGTAAATATTTTAAAAAATTGACAAAATGGGAAAAAAAAAATTCAATAAAAAAAGGAAAAATTTACCTATAAATCTCATCTTGAGAAATAGTGATTCGTTTAGTCTTAAGAATTTTTTAATAGACCAATCAATCCCATTGATTTTGGAAATGTGGATTTGATATATTATTTGAAAATTGAGTTTACGATTATACCCTTATTTCTATTATATATATATATATATATTTATGTGTGTGCGTGCACTAGAAAGGTAAGAACATATGAGAATTAAATTTGGGATAAATTTTTATATGTGAATCTTTTTTTTATTTGAAATGACTTGAAATGTGAACATTCCAAAAGTACAAAAAAAATTCCTTAGTGTACTTTTTCCAAACATAACACTTTAATGTAACACTTCAAAAAAATTTCTTAGTGTAACACTCCGATGTAATACACATAAAAATTTCTTAGTGTACTTTTCCCAAACGTAACACTTCAAAAAAAAAACGCAACACTCTAAATGTAACCTACACAAAAACTCTTTATTGTACTTTTTCTAAACGCAATACTCCAATGTAACACTCTAAAAAAGATGTAGAATTCTTCAAGCCATTCCAAAAGGATGCAATTTTTTTCAAGCCATTCCAAAAGAAATTCAAGGATTCCTTAGTAAGTTTTGAACAAATGTATAATTTCAAACTGTGAGTGTTACATTTGGGAAAAATATACTAAGGAGTTTTTTAGTATTTTTGTGTATGTTACATTAGAGTGTTATGTTTGGAAAAAATATACTGCAGAGTTTTTTTGAAAAAAAAGTACACTAAGAAGTTTTTTTTGTAAGTTATGTTGGAGTATGTTATATTAAAGTGTTACATTTGGAAAAAAATATATTAAGAAATTTTTTTAGAGTGTTATGTTGTTACGTTTTGAAAAAAGTACACTAATGGGTTTTTTTAATGTATTACATTGGAATGTTACGTTATTTGAGTATTACATTAGAGTGTTACTTTCTTATTCGTAATGTGAGATTTATTTCAGGGGGAGAGGAAATCCAAAACCTTTATAACGTGGATTGTTCAAATGTGTAATTTCATATTTGGAGAAACTCACTTTTATTTCTAAAATATCAAATCCAAACGTGTAAGTGACTACCATTTTATGTAATTTCTTTGATCTTTGTGTTCATTAAAAAAAAAAAAAAAGACTAAACAATTTATAAGATCATATTTTAAGATTTATTAATATTTCTCCTAAAAATAAATAATAAATAAATAAAAAGATTAAAACTGATTCAAAGATTGTAATTTATTTGCCGTGTCCGACCCAACTCTTACACCACAGAAGAAGTTTTGTAAGTGACCTGTAAATGTCTTTCTTTTATAGGTTTCATTACAAACAAACATAATAGAGTTCTAGATTTTGGACCCACGAATTATTTGACCATTCTTCATTCAGAGAAAGTGCCTACCAGCTTTATATTTGCTTCTTTGTGGACCATTAATTAATATTAGGGACAATTATAAAAATAAAAAATAAAAAAAAATAGTAAGATTTGAATCTTTTAATATAAAAAAAAATTCATAATTTATTATTTATATAATTTATTAGCATAATCTCATCCACCCATCAGAAGGACAAATCACTCGAAATACCAACTAGTTCAATGTAACAACTTGTTAAGAAAATAGAGGTTACATGTGTCCAAATCTCCCCAATTTTGCCGTTTCATTAAAAACACGATGAATTATTATGTACAACCCTCATAAGATTTGAACTGTCAAGAGATGTCTCAACCCCTAACAATTCCAGCTAATGATTAACATGAATCTAGTGGTTGCACGGGGCCAACCACCAAAGCCCATTCCTTCCCAACCACCTCCTCACTAGAGGAAAACGTACTTAATACTTGGGAACAACAGTCTTCCTCCTCCATTGAAAGCACACTAACTTGCACAGTTTGCATGGGAGAGATCACCTCATCCATCACCGAATTCTAGATAGGTAGACCCACTTTTTAGTCCAAAGATGTTTCCCCTACTGCAAACTCCATTCTTATCGCTACACTTTCTTTCTCATAAACTAGCCCTTTTAGCCTCTTACATTGGCTATGCTCAGTGAACTCCTTCTCAATGAGCGGCTCCTTCAAGGTCAATTTGTTAAAATATCCATTACCTTATAAAGACCATATTTGATTCACAAGACTAATAGTGAATATATTAATAATCCTATCAAATTAATGTGGTATTTATTATCCAATTGAATTAGTAGGTGTACAAGCATGAAATAATCTTCTCGTATAATCATGTTGATCAAGTTTGCACTCCTCCAAACGTCATCGCTTAGCCACCTGAAAACACAAACGTGAGCTAACTGACGGGTGTATGCCGGAAACCCCTCTGATGCCTAAGTCAGCAACTAGACAATAGACAATAAGCTCTGTGTATTCTAGAATAAGAATTGGGATACCTGTACATAGGTCTTGCTATGAGCTTTTATAGATTCTGCCTGGCCCAATCCTAGTAGGATTCCAACTCTCCTTATAAGAGTCCTCCTAGGAATCACACACCCTACTCACTACCAACCAAGTGAGATGGTTTGCACAATCCTAGTAGGACTCTACTCTCCTTAGTAGAGTCTTCCTAAGAATTACATTCTCAATGAAAATGCATATTCTGATAACTCCTTACTCACTGCTTATCTAAGTGAGATAGTTGCAACTCTTACTCTGGTTAGCACAAGATATAACCGTGCTTACACAGCTTGGTGCTAATTAAGTCAATTTAGTCAACCCAGTCTTTGGAATGACCTCCTGCCGAGCTATCTTTTAGCTTGGTCTAATTCTCACAGATAGCTTGGTCTACAACCGCTAGACCAGGCCATTGATAGCCCACCTTTGATCGAACCAATGCATCCAAGGACCAAGGCTACTAAGATAATTACCTCGGTTCGTGGCTCGGCCCAAGACTATATCTATCTCGGTCCATTCCAACAGACTTACTTAGCTCGCCCAATTTATGCATAAATTACCCTCTCAGTAGGATAAATTATTCCCTTGTCCATTGTTTGATTTGTATTGGATAAGAGAACATATAAATGTAGGATTACAACTATATTTATCTTCTTTTTTTAATCTTACCCTCCATCAATATTTCTTCACAATCTATACTTTATCAAAATTTCTTTATAAACGTGGTTTTAAAAAAAAAATTATAAATAAATAAAAGCAAAGTAAAAATACAAAGGCCATGTTTGGTTTTTTTTTTTTAATTTTTTTAAAAATATAAATTAATTTGATAAAATAAATATCAAAAAATATTTTTAAATTTTTAAAAATTATTTTTAACCTTCTAAAATATAAAATTATATAAAAATAATAAGTGTTTTAATTTTTAGTTAAGGGTAAAAGAGTCTTTACTTTATTTCCCAACTCATGATATATAATCCTACCACTATTCCATTACTAATAATCCTTCAAATTTGTTGGATTAATTATCCATTGGATTAATAATCTTGAAACAAAATTTCAAAACAAACACAGGATTATTAGACTTACGGATTAATAATTCTAATCACATGCTCTAATCTTGTCAATCAAACATGCCCAAAGTGGATTTACCCACCATAACTGAAGGTTTTAAAATCGAGTTACGTTAGAAATTCTAAATAATCTATCAAATTTTTTACTAAATCTCCCACATGGGCGTGGGACCACACCCATGTGGGAGATTTAGTAAAAAATTTAATAGATTATTTAGAATCTATAACATTTTCATATAAAATCACCTTGGGGCTACGTGGCAACTGCTCCCTTGATGACTCAAGCTCTATGACCACATTTCCCTTTCCCATTACTCTATTATGTTTCGTTCGTACTGACACGTTCTATGATGCGAAGAGGGAATTTGTCAACTCTCCCCCACTCGCTCTTAGCTCTCTTAGAGCATTTTTAATGGTGTTTGTTAAAATAACATTATTATTACTACAATTTGGTAATTAATAGTGTTCTTTTGTCAAATTATAGCAATGGTACTCCGATGGCCACATGCTATTTTGACAAATTTCAACTAACTTTCTCTCCAAATTTGTAGGTGTTGTTTGGATATAAGTTTTTTAGTATTTTTTTTTAAAATCTTTTTGTGAGCTTTTTTGAAATTTGTTTTTAAAAATTATATATTTACATTATTCCCAACTAGACAAATATAAAAAATGAAAAAAATTGAAAAACTGAAAAAAAAAAAATAAATTAAATAGCACAAGAGCATAATTGAACTGTCTTTTGTTTGAATATTTCTTTTCTTTTTCTTTCAGGCAAAAGAGCACAACGACTCTTCTGCATCCCCAAATATCTGATCACCACCATCCACGTACCCGAATCCAACAATTGAGATTCATGATCTAGAATCATCCAACCTAAAAGCCCCATCTCAAAGTTTCACTCTCATTCTCCCTGAAAGCCTTCATCACCGAAAGTCTCTCTCTCTTCGAAGACCCACCAAGCTTTCCTCCTCTATCTCCCACTCAGTCTCACTCTTCCTCCATCACTGAAAGTCTCTCTCTCTCTCTCTCTCTCTCTCTCTCTGAAGACCTACCAAACTTTCCTCCTAATGAACCCTCTCAGTCTCGCTCTCACTCTCTCTCCGAACCAGTCTCACTCTCCCTCTCACTCTCACTGTCTCTCCGAACTAGTCTCACTCTCCCTCTTACACACACACACACACACACACACACACACACTCTCTCTCTCTCTCTCTCTTTGAAGACCCACCAAGCTTTCCTCCTCCATCTCCCTCTCAGTCTCCCTCTCCCTCTCCCTGAAAGCCTCCATCACCAAAGATCAGTAGATCAGAACATTCCTTCAACCTATTTCAGTAGATCAGTAGATCAGAACATTCTTTCAATTGCACTGAGCTTCAACCTATTTCTTTAAATCTAGGTATTTATTGTTTAAAATCTTCTTCAGATTTATTGATTATTGCTTGGATTGCTTGAGATTTGTTGAGATTATTTGAAATTTGTTTGAGATTGCTTCAATGTTGTTGTTGTTTTAGTGAAATTCTGCTTTTAAAAATAAAATAAAATAATTGTTGATATTTTATTTTCCCAATCGATCTATTTCAGATTTTTTTTTTCAATTGATCTATTTCAGATTTAAAAAATTCTGATTTAGATTTATTGATTTTTTTTCAATTGATCTATTTTTGTTTGAGTTTTTCTACAAAAGGAAGAGAAATGGAGGGAGGGAAGGAAGAAAATTAGTTGGTTTTGGGTGAGCTGGCAGATTTGTCATTTGCCAAAGTTGTTGTCAAACTTGGAACCAACTTTGGCATTTGCTATTTTTAACAGTTGCTATATCTCACCATTGGAGAACCCCCTTTTCCTCAAAGCTGCTATATTATAGCTTTGGCAACTTTAATGGCAAATCATTGGAGATGCTCTTACACCGAAGTCACACATGACTAACTGTCCATTCACCATAATTTGCAAGGGTTGAACAAAATCTTTTACGTTGCGCTCCACTTTATCCACCTAACGTTGGTGGTGTTCCATCGAAAAATGATTACTTCAGGCAATCCCCATTCTCATTTCTAGACCATAGCTAGAACTCTTCCCCTCTTCTCTGATCATAAATTTGCATGAAACGTTATCGGGTCCAATGGGGTCACAATCATAACAAAATTGTCACGCCCCAAGCTCCGTGACAACGCCGCACACTCATTAAAGTGAGCATGCAAGGCTAAGAGTCTAACACATAACCAACAATGTAAAATACTCCAATTAAATCTTTAATTATCATAATGCTAAAATCCATAAAAATTGATTATTCTTATCATATGAAATTATCCACCAAGCCACTAATAAAATTCATTAACAAAACAATTAATCCAAGTACTTAAATCATAGTTTTACTCTCGGCACATTATGATAATTATCTACCAAGTCCACTAATTAAATCGATTAATAAAACAATAATCCAAGTACTTAATTCATAGTTCTACTCTCGGCACTCCCATATGTAAAAAAAATCCCATGCAGCTCTACTCTTCAGAATCTGAAAAAATAAAATAAGGGTAAGCTAGACAGCCTAGTAAATAACCAACCATCACTGCTAGCTAGATCAAGTATACAAAAATAAATAAATAAATCGATAACCAATAAATATAATTTTTGATACAAATCAAAAAATGAGCAATTATTTGTAAGACGGTTTCATAACTAAAAATAAACAATGTACAATACATTTTAAATGAAAAGCCAACAAGATAATTCAAAGTAATTCGTTGTTCAAATCGATGGTTTGATATTCAGATGGTTCAATGATTTTATTCACAAAACCTAAGTCTTAATGACCACGGTCACTTAGCCTGTGACAAGGCCCAGAACCACACATAGGCCGGTGGTAAAGCCCCAAAAGAAACTAGTTCCTGTGCCAATAAACAACCCCCATTGGCTAGGGTCCAAATCATAGTCAGACTAGAGTGATGTTCAAAATTCAAACAATACACAACTTTTAAATAAAATATTTGATATTTTCGGAATAAACATTTGGTATAATTTTCAGAATAATTTCACAAAATATTCAAATAATTTTCATAATAATTTTCGATGCTGTTTTATACTTGGCCCATATTTTATTTTAAGAGAACATGAAGGCTATAAATAAATATTTATGATTTTAAGCGATTCGATAGGAATAAAAATGAACCAACAGTGATAGAGAGTTACTTACCTCAAAAGCTTAGAAATAATATTCCAACACCAACTCCAAACACCCAACTCCACCACTTCAATCACACAAACCTAATAAATAAAACCTCAAATAAATTAATATTTTTTACATGTTACATACACCCACAAAAGCCCCACTATATTAGATTAATGTATTGCTTTAATATCCAAGAGATCAACCATTCAACCCAACTTTAAAGCCAAACACACCCTTACCCATGATACCAAACTCCATTGTTTCTATTACCTACCCAAAGCAAAGTTACACTTATACATTGCACCCAATTCTCAAAACCTAAGTAGGCACCTATAGATCTTTCAAATCCCCTTAATGCATTGATTGTTAAATTCCTCAACATAAACTTAATAATTAACAGTAAAGACAGATTTTACCTTAACCAATGGGTGTCCCAAAATCACCAATGTGCTGCCTCCAATCCCTATTGTAGCCTCCCTTGAACCTCTTTTCTCTTTTTCTTTTCTTTTTTCTTTTACCTTCTCAAACCCTAGCCGCCTATGGAGCAATTCACAGCCTCTGTTTTGTTTGTTTTTCCAAGACTTATAGGTGGGCTTATTAACCTAATTTCTCAAAGTTACAAAATTACCCATCTAAGTAATAGGAAATATAATGCCATCTCATAACTAATTCTTTGATATTAATAAATGACCCATATAAATTAATTTAATTACTAATCTATCCAATAAAATAATCCTACACACAACTTGGGTTTTACAAAAATTCTGTGAATTTTTCATACTTGTAGAACACCTTGACCCCATTTTCTTCATGAGCAGGGCAACCTCTTCGATGGAGAATGAAGCCTTAAAGCAAAGGCTTTGTGATATTCATTTCTACCCTAACGCGGAGAAAAATACGATGAAGAATGAGCCCTTCAGAGTGGGCTTCCATGCACACAAGCTTACCAATCTGGTTGCCGATGATTTTCCCATGAGCTTATCATTGGTAATCCATGGACTTGAACCCATAATGGGCTCCATCGAAAGTCCATCTTTGTAGTAGCTTTCTCAGTCTGGAGACACTGGAGGACCAGAAAATTACCCGTAACTGACCAAGGGGCCTTTGCTAAAACCTTCTGACAGTCCTCAACCTTAGCAAACTGAATAAGAAACGCATTATCAGGCGATATAGACACACCCGCCCTAGTTTTCCAAGCTCCAAGCATATACAACAAGTTTATTCAGAGTCTTTGAGGCTTTCCAACCAGGCGCACAACTCCGAAACATCCTCACATTCGTCTGCCCCCGTCGGCAACCCAAAGTGATCCTTCTCCGAATAGAAAAACAACTCTTAATCGAAACAAGTCGACACAAAATGGACAAACCATGAAGAAACCACGGAGTCCACACACCTTGGAAACTTCTAAAGAGCACAAGAATTAGCCCTAATCAATCTCAAGCAAAGAGAGAACTCTCACAAAGAAATGGGATTAACCCAAGATACTACCAGTACCAAGTAGAGAAAGATCTCACATGGAGAGAGAGAGAAATCAAGTTGTTTGAATTTTATTGTATTTTATATATTTGTGTTTGTGTGTTTTTTAAAGATTTTGTACCTTAAACAAAGGAAAATTTTATAAATTATTTATTTATTTATTTAAAGATGGTATCATAAATTCTTACTCACACAATTGTAGAGTTGTAGTTATCATATTATTCTATTAAGTATTTCATAACAATAATATTATAAATTCAGATTTAATTACCTAAAAATTATTCATAATTATAATCTTGCATTCAGATTTATTCTACATATAGAATCCACATTACACAAATTTAATTTTCACCACACAACTATCCATCCAAAAAATTTTGGATGGATATGTTTGGATTTACAAACTTTTCCATTTCATAAAGTTTAAAAGTGTGCAAACAAATTTATTTTTTAATCATGAAAACTCACTATTGAATTTATACCATTTTTTTTACTATGATTGTATAGAATTAATTTTCTTCATGTCTTAATTGACCAAAAAAAACAACCTTTTTTTTTAAAAAAATTTAAGAACAAGAAAAGTAGTTATATTAAAATAAAGCAAATAACATACAACAAAGAAAAATAAAAAGACCTTAAAGGGCCGGGCCAAATAAATAACCAAACAACAAAAAGAACAAATTCCTCAAAAAAATCAGTTATGATCTAGAGAAAACTACCGATCTTCTCATAAATGTAGTTTGGAAAGTTAGGTTCATATTAAACCAAGCAAGATCTGCATCAACACCCACAAGATCTACATCAAACCACCGATTGTCACCACTGACGTCATCCTCGTCGCCGCTACCCAACTTCGCCGCTGCCGCTGCCGCTGCCGTCGCCATACTTAGGACACCGCCAGAAGTAAGAGTTGAATAGGAAGAACACCCATAATGGTATAGGAGGAGGCTTGAAAAAAGAGGGAGCCATTGTGGGTGTTGAAAATTTAAAAATCTATGCCGAAATCAGGGGAAAAACACTTAAAAGCCCTATTCCCCTATTCCAGGCATAAAAATCCCAAATCTACATCCTAGAAGTGCATATCTATACTATAGGAGTGTAGATCTATACTTTAAAAGTGTAAAGGAGGTCATTGGACACCAAAGCATTGTCGAAAATCTCCTAGAAAGAGAAGCTCTCACTACTCTCTCTGGACGTTTCGTAAAAACATCTTAGCATTTTGATTTTGTCTTTTCATTAGTAAAGGTTTTCCCATGCCCCGTTAGTGGTTTTTTTTTTCCCTAATTGAGAACCAAACAACGGTGGAGAAATAGTTCTCTCTCTCTCTCTCTCTCTCTCTCTCTCTCTCTCTCTTCCTTTATTCTTATTTTCTAACTAGATGGACTTATTTTAGTTAGGGTGAATTACAAATATATTTTAATTAATAGTTTTGATAATTTTATTTTATGTAAGAAAGTACTTAAGAATTTTATTTTTTCTATTGACTCTTGCAAATGAAAAAATTTAATAAAAGATATTGTAATTTTTGAAATCATAAAAGGCAATTCATATTTTAAATAAACTTCAAGCTATATATTTGTAATTTGTCTTTTTATTTACAAGACAATAAAATGGAATGTTAAATGATAGTAGATATAGTCCATTAACAGACAATTTGTTCACTATAGTATATACTGTTGTAAATCATTAATTAAATGAAATTAAACATATTCAAATTTATTAAAATCAGATTTTAGATTACAAAACAAAAAATAAGTGAACTACTAAAACTAGAAATTACAAGTTACATGAAGAACATAAATAAATATAAAATACTGGAAAGAAATTTAACAAGCAAAGCAAACCGAAACCTATGTATCACACAGTTTTCTTAAAACAGATTTTGCCACCTCACCAATGGGTGATGGAAGAACGTTGATGTTTGTCTCCCAAGATACGACGGTGTATGACCTCTACGATAGAAGCACCTTCTAAGTAGCACCGGCAAACAAGAACATATGCAGCACTCTCTCACACTAGAAGAATATTTTCTAGTAGACTAACACAATAACAAGAGGGCAAGAAAAATTCTAGGGAGAAATCCAAGAAAGGGTGGTATCTATCTATATACAAGGAGGAGAAAGGAGGAGCTTCCAACCATGAAGGCTAAGCAACCAATGCAGAATTCAATTTTACACAATTGATGGCTTAAACCCACCATTAGTATAGAAGTTACAAGCATTTCTGCAGCTACCACCATCTAACCTAGTCAGAAAAAGAATATGATGGGTGGGCCACCAACCTGGCCCAAGCCCATACCATATCTAGCACCTCAAGCCTAAAGCCTAAGTTTCAAGTTCAACGGACCTGGCCTATTTCGGCTAGGTGGACGACGCACGCACGTGCGTGTGGCACTTTCTACAGAACCAACTTGGACCATAGTCTTGGCCCAAGCCCATCCTAGAAGCATCTATAACTCCCTTCATTCGAAAAATTTGGATGTCCCAAAAGGCTCACACCCTTAGGTGAAACTAGGGATTTAAGTACCCATCAACGTTCTATAATCAATGTGGGATAGGTAGTTACACACCTTCTCCAATACTTCATTCATGAGGCCAATTTTATGATACAATTTCTCAGTCAAATCTTAATGATTTTGGTAATTCCTTTTTGTGGTGTAAAGATTTCATTGCAAAGAATCTAGACCCACTTGGATCCACCTCAACCGGCAATTGGGACCTACGTTAATTTTGCATTAAAGTCACCCAAAAACTATTATTTTTCAACCATTCCCTACATGAATAAAAATTGACTGAATAAAGAAAAACAGACATTGTTTAACAACAAAGACTCGAAGAGAGAGAGAGAGAGAGAGAGAGAGAGAGAGAGAGAGAGAGAGAGCACAGAATAACCCTGCATCAAATAAGGTAGCTTTTGGCCTTAAACCTTTCCAAGTAAAAGCTTATCGAATTTACTAGCTGATTAATGAGCGTGATATCTTTGAACTGTTTTGCCGTTTGTGTAAACTGAGGCAACATACCTTACACAAGTGTTACACCAGCCAATGTTATGTTCTCACTGTTGTGTTTACTTTTGGCCCTGAACACTTGCCTTGTTCAGTGAGTAGATTTAAAGAATTCAATCTTGTCAATTCTGTTATCCCAGGTAGGCAACCCAAGACGGGGGTGAATTGGGTTATCAAAAATGATTTCACAATATTAAATATAATAATTAAAATATTCAAATTTTAACAAATAAAAAATGGAGCCATAAAAGAGATGGGGAAAGAAAATCAAACACAGTGATTTATAGTGGTTCGACACTCCGGACTTACGTCCACTCCCCAAGTATCCTCATTGGGAATTTCTCCACTACTCTTCAAATAGTAATACACCACTAGTTTCACGGGTGCTAGTGAACCTTTACGACAATTGACCAATCCCGATCACTCCGATTACTTTAGAATCCGGTGCCTAGTCACACCTAACCCAAGTGATTTTATCCCAAAAAATCATTCACAAATACTCTCTCTTTTACAAAAATAATAAGAAGGGTGTGAAAACCCTTTTACAATTTTGCTCAAATTCTCAACAAATTTTCTCACAGAAAATACAACTCAATGAAGCCCAATACAATATTTGAGAGTATTTCAATATCACATTTTTTTTTCTTTTTCACTTATTTTTTTCTCCAACCAAAATACTTCTATATATAACTAAAAATATATCCATTAGAGAGGCACGCTCCTCCTTTGACTTTGGTGACACTTCAGATTGCAGCTTGGATTCACGCAGAGAACACGCCCACGAAGAGTTTGAAAAATTGTATAAATGCCACTTTCGATAAATAGTATTAGCTGATTTTCTTAAAATAATTTTCGTAAAATCAATGGTGCATAGTGACTGCATAGTAACTTTTCTATTAAAATATTTAATTACATAGTGATTTTTCTATTAAAATATTTTTATGCATAATAAAATCTTTTTAAATATATCAGATCTGAAAATATATACCACTTTTATGATTTTTGTAGCTATTGAAGAGATTTTAGATACACTCTGATAAAAATAACAAACCATTCCATGTGAGTAAATCAAATTTTGTCAAAAGAAAATAACTCACCAATATCACATTTGTCAAAAGAATACAACAAATCAATATCAAATTTGTCAAATGAATACCAATCGGCTTTTTTAAAACATAAATAGTAAATTTTACTATTTAAGCACAGTAACATTCACGAAATTCAAACATGCACAGTATCATCTATTTAAATAATATTTATAACAAATATATCATACACCATATATTTTAACAGATAATATTTTGTGTCAAAAAATATGTATATTAAAAAATTACAATATATCCCATAATATTTTAGGCATCATCAAAATTAAATCACATGATTAACAAATTCTTAAAGAAGCAGTCCCACTTTGCACTAATATAGGTGACCTCCTTTAAAGTATCTGGCTATACCATGCTTGATTACTCAATACATATAGGTCATTAAAAGCATCAGTTTAATCTTCCACCCCATAGGGTATCACTATAAATAGGAATAAGCAGGAGGGTTTACCTCCTTAGTGACACATTCGTAAAAATGCAATTAGGTTGTCCCTTTGAACTTAGATATTGGGATCACCAGTTAACTAGGCTGGGTTCTCCAGTCTTGTAACACTATTCGCTAAAGGCCTTAACCCCATTCCTTTTGATGGCTTATCTACTAACTTTCAATTTAACCCTTTGGTTAATGGATCCGCAATATTGTCTTTAGACTTTACATAGTCTATTGAGACAACTCCACTAGAGAGTAACTGTCGTATAGAATTATGTCTACGTTGGATATTTCTATACTTTCCATTATACATATTACTCGGTGCTGGTCCAATAGTTGATTGGTTATCACAACGAATACAGATAACTAGCACAGGCTTTGACCAACGTAAACTATCTTCAATGAAATTGCAATGACATTTAGCTTCTTCTATTGCTTTGTCTAAAGAAATACACTCAGATTTCATCATTAATCTCAATATACACATCTGCTCAGAAGATTTCCAAGACAAGGCTATCTCTTCCAAGATGAACACTTATCCACTAATGGATTTCGAGTCCTTTATATCAGATATCCAATTCGCATCACTATAACCTTCCAGTACCACTGGATAGTTGGTGTAATGCAGCTTATAACCCAGGTGTAACGTAAATATCTTAACACTCGCACAATGCCCTTCAAATGAGTAGCATTAGGATTACTTGTGTATCTACTAAACTTGCTAACCAAGTAGGCTATATTTGGCCCTGTACAACTAATCAGATATGTTAAACTCCAAATGATCTAAGAATATTCTAGTTGAGAGATACCCTCACCATTATTCTTGGCCAAATGTAGACTCAAGTTTACAGGTGTCCTTGACATTTTTGTATCTGATTCACTAAACTTCTCAAGTATCTTATCTACATAATGACACTGAGACAGTATAATACCACCAAATGTTCTGGTAATCTTAATACCCAAAATTACATCTACAACGCTAATATCCTTCATATCTGTTACCCAAAAGGCAACCCAAGAGAGGGATGAATTGGGTTTCTACAAATTAAAACTAACAATTACCCAATAAAACTCAACAATTAGTACAGTAGGTATATCAGATAATTATCACAATAATATTAGATGAATATTATAGTAAAAGCAAATTAAAGAGATGAGGGAAAAGAATGCAAACAAGATTTATAGTGGTTCGGCTTCAACTAAGCCTACTTCCACTCTTCAAACTTTACTTGAGATTTTTCACTATGCTTCTAGCTTCACAGGGGTGCTAGCAACCTCATATACATTAAGCAATCCTCCACAGATTTTCTATCTTCATAGAAGTGCTAGTAACTTCACACATGGAGCAATCCTTCACATATTTTCTAGCTTTACAAGAGTGCTAGTGACCTTTTACAAGATGAGCGTTTTTGCTTTCAAAGAAAGCTACAAGAATAACCTTTCATAGGTAAATATAAAATGTTAACTCTTAGATTTTTCTATAAAACCTCTCAAAGGCTTAGGCTCAGTGTATGCTTTACTGAAAGCTTACGACTAAGGCTTAGTGAATAATTTATTGAAGATAGATGATAAACTCAGATAAAGAACACTTCAGGAACTCAGAGAATAGAGAATATGTGATTGATGAAGGATGTGAAAATGTTTGGCTCATTGTCTCTGTTCTCTTCTGTTCTTTACACTTCGCCTCTTAGAGCTCTATATATAACGTGTATATAACAGAGGTGAGTGTTTTGTTCTTTTGACAAAGCCCATTCATTTTCTTCCCGTTGGTGATGACGAAGATAATATTTATAAATCAATGTTAGCCTGTCTCTAGCACATGTGAGTTTCGCCTATTGGAAGATGGGTGAAATCATGGAAGATCTTTTCTTTTTCTCTTCTCAATATCTATTTGTTGCAAAGAACATTACATACAATGGTCGTCCACCTGGATGTCTAAAGTCATCATTTACACTAGGTGGTCGTCCGCCCGGATGTCGACCCAGATGTTTCCTTAGATGTTCTCTCAGATGTCCTCTGTAAAACTGGAGCAAACTGGGCAAGACTTCCCCAACCGGTCGTCCCTCCGGACGTCCGGCAGTTCGACTAGCCGGTCGACCACCTAGGGGTGGATCGACCTCCTTGCTTCGTTACTCCTGCTGCTACTTGTTGCTACTTTCTATTGCCTTGTTTTATACCTGTTTAATCTTCACTTTAACCTTCAAATAACATAATTAACACAAAGTGAAAATAGATTTATAATGATTAAATCAAATAATAAGTTTCCAATTATAATCCACTCTTCAAAATAAATCAAAACATAAATTCAATAATCATCAAAATTCATGTTATTCATGCTATGACTAACAATGTCAAACTTAGAGTTTAACAACTTGGTAGTTCTAATCATTTCATCATTACTACTAACAATAAGCATGCCATTAACATATCGACACAAAATGACATAATCTTTGTTAATGTTTTTGACATATACAAAAATGTCACACTCGTTGATTATAAACTCACTTGACAACATAGTGTTGTCAAACTTCTCATGCCATTACTTAGGAGCTTGCTTCAAACCATACAATGATTTGACAAGCTTATAGACTTTCTCACCTTGCTTTGGAATTGAAAACCCCTTGGGTTGCTCCATGTAGATTTTGTTCATTCAAATCTCCAGTCAAGAAAGTTGTCTTTACATCCATTTGATGTATCTCTAGACCATGCAAAGTTGTTATTGCAATCTCCATGTGAATAGATGTTATCCTCGTCACAGGTGAATACGTATCAAAATCATCCAAGCCTTCTTGCTACATGTACCATTTGATAACTAGCATTGCTTTATACTTATTAATTAACCCATCAACTTTCATCTTTCTTCTAAAGATTCACTTATAACCCAAAGGCCTACTACTTGGGGGTAGATCAACCAACTCCTAGGCATGGTTCTATAAGATAGAGTTAATCTCATTTTTGATAGCTTCTTTCCACAAAGGATTTTTTGGCGAAGTCATAGCTTCGTGGAAAGTCAAAGGTTTTTCCTCCAACATATAAATTAAGAAGTTTGGACCAAAGGACTTAGAAGTTCTAGCCCTTGTACTCCTTCTTGGCCCATCTAATTCCTCCACATAATCACTATCACTAGCAACTTTATCCGTTTCCTTCACAAAACTCGAATCCCCAAATTGGGTTTGGCATGGAAATACGTCTTCAAAGAAAGACACAGTCCTTGACTCCATGATGGTATTCATGTGTATATCTGAAATATCATATTTGTGCACAAAAACCTATATGCACTACTATTTTGTGCATAACCGATGAATATGCAATCCATGGATTTCGGGCCTATCCTAACCCGTTTGGTTATAGGCACCGCCACCTTTGCAAGGTAGCCCCACATTCATAAGAAACTATATGAAGGCTTGTCGCATTTACATAATTCATACGGGGTTTTGTCTACATTTTTCCCATAATATAATTTACGGAGAGTATTGCTTTCACATATTCTGTGGCAATCCAGAACTAATCAACATTGCATTCATCATTTCCTTCAACATTCTATTATTCTGCTCAGCAATGCCATTTGACTGAGAGGAGTAAGGTGTTGTGGTTTGGTGGATAATCCAGTTTTGAGCACAAGTCTCAATAAACGATGATTCATACTCACCACAATGATCACTTCTCAAAGCCTTAATCTTCCAGCTCAATTGATTCTCAACTTCATTCTTATAAGGAATAAATTTATCAATAGCCTCATCTTTACTTTTAAGCAAATACACATAACAATATTTAGTGCAATCATCGACACAAGTAATAAAATACTTATTGCCACCTCAGATTTATATGAATTTCAAGTCACACACATCACTATACACTAAATCCAATAGCTTAGAACTACTATCAATGGGATGAAACGAAGTCCTAGTCATTTTTTCTTCCACACAAGTTTCACACTTGTGATTCTTGAAAGACGATATGTGATCTAACTTGATTAATCTACGCAAAGAGTCAAAATTTACATGACCTAATCTACTATGCCATAAATTAGAAGACTCAAGCAAATAAGTAGAAGATGAAGCATTCTCATTAATCTTTGGGATAATTGTCATTACATTTAACTTGAACATACTACCTGACAAATAATCTTTTCCCACATATACTCCATTCTTGGTCAACATGGCTTTATTGGAGTCAAAAATTGTGCGGAAACCATGCTTACTTAAGAGGGACCTTGAGACAAGATTTTTGTGAATGTCCGGGACAAACAGGATATCATTATGAGTCAGCTCCTTTCCTGAAGTCATCTTCAGGACCAACTTGCCCTTTCCCTTGATGGTCAGGTTGCAAAATTTTTCCATGAACAACTTTTCGTTGTTTGTAACCGGCTCGAAGCTTGTAAGCATCCTCTTCTTTGCACAGATGTGGCGAGTAGCACCAGTGTCCATCCACCATTCTCTTGGATTGGATCCCACAGATGCATATCATCTACATATTGGGAAAAACCCTTCATTTTAGCCATGTGAGCACGAGCCTTATTCTTGAATTGCTTCTTCAGCTTGCGGCAATTAGTAGCCCTAGCCAATCAATTCCACAATTGAAGCACTTACCAAAAAACCTATAAGTAGGTTCTTGCTGTTTGTAGACCGGCCTCTTTGTAACACCACTTCTAGGCCCCAACTTCGAGTCTTTGTTCACTGGTTGCTTTTTCTTTACCCTCGAAGACTGGCCATGCTCAACTACATCGACCTTGATTGTGTGGGTACTCCCCTTTTCTTCTTGTTATCCTTTTCAATACGGAGCCTGACAATGAGTTTTTCGATTGTCATATCCTTTCGCTTGTGTTTCAAGTAATTCTTGAATTCTGTCCAGCAATTTGGAAGCTTCTCAATCATTGTAGTTTCCTGGAATGATTCACTCAGGAGCATTCCCTTAGCATGAATTTCGTGCAGAATTACTTGGATGTCTTGGACTTAACTAATGATAGTTTTTGAGTCCATCATTTTAAAATAAAAAAACCGACCAACAACAAATTTCATTGCCTCAAATCCCTTGGTTTTGTATTTGTTGTCCAAGGAATCCCACAACTCCTTTGCCAATTTTTTAACATAATACACATTGAAAAGTGTATTTGTCAAACCGTTCAGAATATAGTTTCAGCAAAGGAAGTCTGATTGATTCCAAGCATCTAGAGCCAAGAGCTTCTATTTATCTTACTCATTGTCCTTCATGGCTGGTGAATCCTCACTCAAAAACCTCACAAGGTTAAGAGTTATTAAGTAAAACAACATCTTCTGCTACCAGCTCTTGAAATTTACTGAATTTCTTCGGGCGCTCATGATGATTGAATGGTCCCTTCGAAATAGAAGTCGCAGTAGGGTTAACAACAAAGTTAACAACAGGGGTTGGCATTCCAGTTGATATGGGATTCGGATTCGCATCAACATTCAGTACTCCGAGACCAGTTGCAGTAGCATCGGCAACAGTTGCCATTTTCTGAAAAAGACAACAAAATTTCAACTATTTGTTTTTTTCAAAAAAACAAATTAACACTAGAAAATCCCAAAACATTGAATATTAATTCAAAATTAACATTCACCACTAACTTCAAAAATCAAACAAAGTCAAGAAAGTTTCTAGAAAGATTGGAGAGGTCACAATGGTCCCACTTAAAACCTAATTAACCTTAAACAATACTTCCAAAACATTGTCGACTCATTGTCAATGAGAAACAAATTTAGAACTAAGTTTTCAAGGGAGAACTAGGTTAATAAAAGCTCAAGTCCCAAAACAAATTACAAGCAATTAAAATTTGTTACCAGAATTACAAGCAAATAAAAATTGCTATCAAAACTTACAAATAATTTTAAAATAGCTACCAAACTTACAAACAATTAAAACCAATAAAACTAGCTACCAAACTACAAGCAATAAAATTGCTTCAAAACAAATGTAAGCACAACCAATCTAGTAAGGATTCAAAGTCCAAGAATTCTTTTTCACCCTTAGGTATTTCTATTCAAAAATGGTTAGTAGTCCAAATTATGTTCCAATTGATTTAGTTTTATTTTGTTCTTAATTTTCCTTTATCCTTTCGCTTAGGTAAACCTGTAGAGAAACTTAATACAAAAACAAAATAAGGCCCAAACAAATAATTTAGAATTGTAAGAGTCTTATGCAATTAAACTAACAATTCTCAACTTCTAGCCATCCATGTAATGGCAAAATAAGTTAATTAAAGAATAAAATATTAGACAAGTTACTAAACAAATAACTAAAAGAATAAAATAATAACTCTAAGTAATTAAATTAATTTTAATTCCCAAGTGTTATACTAAAATATTAACTCCTAATAATTCAATTGATTTTAATTATGAAGAGTTATAACAAATAAAACTAAAAAACCAAAAGACGTGCAAACTAAAACAAAACAAAAAACTTGTTCTAATATTATTTTAACGAAATAAAAAAAAAAAAAAACAAAGAACAAGTAAATTGATGAACTAAAATTTTCTCAAATAATAATAATAATAATAATTCAATCAGTTTGCAAAAAGAATTTGTTTGTTTTAATTTCTTTAGAAACACAAATAAAAATCTGCTTTAAGATTGTTGTAAATCGGTGTTTAAATAAAATTAAACATATTCAGATTTATTAAAATCATATTTCACCACCTCACCAATCGACGTTTGTCTTTCAAGATACGACGGTGTATGACCGCTATAGCAAGAGCACCTTCTGAGTAGCACCAGTGAACAAAAACACAAGCAACACTTTCTCACACTAGAAGAATATTTTTTGGTAGACTAACACAATAACAAGAGGGCAAGGAAAATTTTGAGGAGAGACCCAAGTGAGGGTGATCTCTATTTATACATAAAGGGGAGAAAGGAGGAGTCTCTAGGCATTTGACCTAATCAGAAATAGAATAAGATGGGTGGGCCATCAACCTGGCCCAAGCCCACCATATCTAGTCCAGCAAGACGTAAGGCTCAAGCCCAAGTTCCACAAACCCGGCCTGGTCCGAGTGGGTGGCCCGAAGTGCGCGCGCACACGGCACTTTTTGCGTAACAAACTTGGATCATAGTCTTTGCCCAAGCCCATTCTTGAAGCATCCATAACTCCATTCCTTCAAAAAATTCGGATGACCTCAAAGGCTCACACCTTTAAGTAAAATTAGGGATTTAAATACCCATTAATATTTTCCTCTATAATTAATGATGAGTGGTTACACATCTTCCCTAATACCTTATTCATGAGGCCAATTTTATGTGACAATTTTTCATTCAAATCTCAATGACTTTTTGTCATTGTTCTTGTGATATAAAAATCTCATTGCAAAGAATCTAGACCCACTTGGACTCAATTAAACCCATCTCAAATTCGACGATTAAGACCCACTTTAATTTCATATTAAAGTCACCAAAAAAATGTTGCTTGGTTCTATTTTTCAAAAAACACTTTTCAGAAAATTCTACTTTCTTATTTTTTGTGTTTTTTTGTTTTTACTAAATTTTTTTAATATTTTAAGAATTTTTTTTACTTTTTAGACACACCTAACATAAATACACCTAAAAAGTAAAAAAAATTGTAAAAAAAATCTTTTAAAAATTCACTAAATACCAAAAATACAAAAAATATATATATACAATAATTTAGTATATTTTTTGTATTTTTATGTATTTATTAATTTTTTAAAATATTTTTTCACAAATTTTTTACTTTTTAAATACATCTAAATAGGGTGCATCTAAAAAAGTTTTAAAAAAATATTTAAAATTTTAAAAATATTCACTAAAAACAAAAAAACACGAAAACCAAAAAACTTAATTTTCAAAAAATTTAATCCAAAAAACTCAAACCAAACACACTGATTGTTTTTCAACATATACCAACGACAAACTGATAGTTTATTTTTTTATTTTTTATTTTTTTGTGAACAAAATGATAGCTTAACTTGATCGCGTTGAGATCCTCTAGAGTGTTAATGGCAGAGTGATCTCCTAGAGTGAAGTATGAGCGCGCGACACCTGTCCCACTAATGGAACCAAGGGTTGAGATCAATCCCTCACCAAAACGACGTCGTTTTGGTGGGGAAATTAAAAAAAAAAACAGTGAAATGAGAAACGAAGAAGAGAGAGAGGGGACACAGTCACCGGAGTTTTTCTCCATCTCCGGCGTACTCTCCTTCCCTCCCGGCGACCCCACCGCGCCCCTCCCCTCTCCTCCTCATCTCTTCTTCTTCTCCTTCTTCTGCTGGAGAGAGAGAAGCAAGGTGCCTAGTCAAACATTATTTTGGCACAGCAGCGTTCATGATCCATCACAAGCACAACCAAAATTCATCCTCTTCTGTTTTTTTTTTCTTTTTTAATGTAGAAAAACAAAATTCAATCATGATCCTAATTTCAGCATTGAAGTTGATATTAAAAATAAAAAAAAATAAAAAAAATCCCCACCAAAAAAGTTGGGCAATTTTAGCAAACCCATTCAATAACATTACTAGTATATAATTCTTCAGAGAGGTGGTGTGAGGAATATATATATATAATTTTAAAAAGGAAAAAAAGAATGAACGGACCTGGAAGATCCATTTGTTCATGATAATAACAATAACATTGAAGCCCCACCACTGAAGAATGGCGAGAATGGATCGAAAGACGGTCCATTGACAGAATCGACCCTCCTCCATCTGAGACAGTCTGAAGCCAAAGTTGAAGATCAACGCACTTGGAATCTACAGAGAGCTAATTAGAGAAGATGAGAGAAGCCCTAATTGAGGTGGCTCTTCTTCTCCCATCCCATGTGATGTCGTAGACGATAATGATCCAAGGAGAGTGCGCCGGGAGGGAAGGAGAGTGCGCCGGAGATGGAGAAAAACTCCGGCGGCTATGTCCCCTCTCTCTCTTCTTCGTTTCTCATTTCACTCTGTTTTTTTTTTATAAAAAATTTTCCCACCAAAAACGACGTCGTTTTGGTGAGGGATTGATCTCAACCCTTGGTTTCATTAGTGGGACACGTGTCGCGCCCTCATAATTCACTCTAGGAGATCACTTTACCCTTAACACTCTAGAGGATCTCAACGCAACTTGATCGCGTGAAAACAAACCTACAATTCTAGAGAGAGAAAAAGACCTAGCAAATAATGAGCACAACAAAAACAGTGGAGATAGATCCCAATAGAAAATCCCAAGAAGAAGAGGATCATCTGATCCGTAGCACCAAGAAGATTAAAAGGAAGGAATCAACGGAGGAAGTGGAAATAGAAATCACCACAGAAGTTGTTTCCCTAAAAATCCTCCCAGATCCTTCTCAAGCAACGTGTTCTGAGCTAATGACTGCTCCTGCTGAAGGGACCAAGGTTAAATCCTTCAAAGAAGCTCTGGCAGCACCCAAAAGCAAAGACTTCTATTTTGATGACCTAACAGTCAACATTACCATTGATGACGAAGATAAGGATGGAGACACAGACATCCAAGATGGGAATCAATCACAGAGGAGCAATGGTATACCCAAAATCTCCCTTCCAAAAAAGCTATTGCAAGAAATCAGACAACCATGGACTAATGCACTCATTGTCAAATTGCTTGGTAAGAGTATAGGCTACAAAATGCTCTGTACCAGAGTTAAGACACTTTGGGGGCTGCAAGATGAATTCAATGTCATTGATATGGGTAACAATTATTTCTTATTCAAGTTCCCTTCCCAAGTGGACTGTGCGATGGATTATTCAAGAGGGCCATGGGTAATCATGGACCATTATCTTACGGTACGAAAATGGAAGCCTAACTTCAAGGCATCGGAAGCCTTCAAAACCACCACTACTATTTGGGTTCGATTTCTAGAGCTTCCGATAGAGTATTTTCAAGAAAAAGTCCTCTATACCATCGCGAAGCAACTAGGGAAACCACTGAAGATTGACCTCACCACAGTCATGGCTACAAGAGAACACTTTGCAAGGGTTTGCATCGAAGTGGACCTACGGAAACCACTTTGCCCAAGATTCGTATTAGGTAAGAAAAGTTATAATATTGAATATGAATCTATTCACTCTTTTTGTTTTCATTGTGGAATGGTAGATCACCGAAAAGAGATATACAGATTCAAGGCCACGAACCCAGTGTCCTAGTTGACTCAAAGGCCAAATCCCTTGCTGTCGGGGAAGCCCACTTGTCATTACAGGCACCATCCAAACGGCACAACTAGTAGATAACAATAACTTGCAAAAAGCTGGAATACAGAAAGAAGACGAATCTTTTGGGCCATGGATGCTTGTAAAAACAAAAACCAGGTGCCCAATTACACACAAGAAAGTCCAATAATATGAAGCCAGCCCAAACACCAACAAATTTGCTAAACTAGGTAGCACTGGCCATCAGGAAGAGGAACCCACTAGGGGTAAGAAAACTACCAGATTGGGCTAAGAAAAGGAGAGCTCTAACTCTAACAAAACCCCATAACCTGGGCCAGAGATATCCCCAGCCTACAAAAAACCCACCAACCACACTCAAAAGAATTCAAACCCGTCTAAGGGCCTAGAAAATTCTATGAATACTGCAGTTCCTGAGTTACACGCCAAAACAAAACCATTTCCTCATCAAACAACTAGAACTAGTCAGGATAAGGACATCACTAATTCAGACATGATGCCTGCTCAACCCAGAACTGCAAACCCAAATCCCATGCTAGAAGAAATTGATTCCACAAAAAATCCCCATGGAGGAGTTTATAGATGTTAACACCAACCCACACCCACATAACCCTCTTACCATAAACCCAACCTCCCCACTAGAAGATGGAGACCCAAGAGTTCATAAACCTCCAGACCCAGGAATCCACCATGGAGAGAGAGGAGACAAATCTACCAACAGTCTTGACACACAAGATAAAGGGTAGAGCATTGTGTCTATTATTAGAACCAGGGATCGAAGCAATTCACCGTGTGGACATAGTTTGGTGGATTGAACAGATAAGGCTGAGAATCGAACTAGAATGGAGCACCATACTAGTTCTTCCAATCCACTCATTCCAGATGGCATCCACGAGGTCAGTAGACCAAGGTCATCGTAGAATTCGAAGCATCATGTCGAGTCTAGCCTCTGAACCCCTCCCAAACTATCCATAAATGGACTCTACGAAGATCATGATCTGGAACTACCGAGGAGCAGGAAACAACACTTTCAAGTGTAATATGAGAAAACTCATAAGGACACACAGACCGGAAATTCTGATCCTCATGAAACAAAGGTCACTTTCAACTCCCTAGGGAATTTCTTCAACAATATGGGATTCTCAGCTTCTACAATGGTTGATTCAATAAGAAGAATGGGCAGTATCTAGCTCATATAGGATACGGATCATGTCAATGTCCAAACATCTATTGTATCTAATCAATAGATACATGCTACCGTTCACAAGGAAGACTATGAAAAATGGATCTTATTAGCAATGTATGCCAGTCCAAATCTAGCAACCAGAGAGACTCTTTGAGAGGAACTCGAACAAAAAGCTAACAACATGAACCAGCCTTGGTTGGTGGCTGGAGACTTCAATGATTCCATTGGTCAAAGTGAAAGAAGAAGCTTCTCTTCCAACTTCAACTTTAACAGAACATAGAGATTCAAGGAGAGAATCAATAACCGCAACCTCATTGATCTGGGAAACGTAGGGCCTCAACTCACCTGGTCCAACAATAGACAAGGACTAGCCAACACCATGGAACGCTTGGACAAAGCAATGAGCAACGGCAAATGGAGAACACTCTTTCCTGAAGGCACAATGAGAGCACTACCTCGAACATACTTAGACCACTCTCCTCTAGTGATTCTCACCCAAGGTATGCGTCCCTCTAACCCCCATAACAGGCCTTTTAGATTTGAAGTTACATGGTTATGTCACCCCAATTTCACTAATGTTGTCCATAAGTCTTGGCTTAATAGGGATAATGACCTCTTAAGTGCCATTGATGAATTTACCTATAACATTAAAATCTGGAATAAAGATGTGTTTGGAAACATTTTTAAAAGAAAATGAACCCTTCTTGCCCACATAGAGAGAATCGAAAAGACCCAAGCCCACTCATTTTCTCACAACCTGTATGTTTTAGAAAAAGACCTAGTGAAACATTATAACAATACTCTTTTTCAAGAAGAGATTCTCTGGTTACAGAAGTCTAGGTCCAAATGGCTTACTTTGGGTGATCAAAACACTAAATTCTTCCATATCTCTACCCTCAATAAAAGAATAAAGTTAAAAATCAATGTTCTTAGAGATAACAGGGGTAACTATATTTCTAATACCAATGAACTTAAAACCCATATCACCGAGCAGTTTAACAACCTGTTCAAGTATGAGGAAACCACCTTATTTGAGAATTGGACCAACATTGCTAGAACTAGATTTACCTTCGAGGACAATGATAGGCTTTTAACCCCTATTACCAACCTTGAGATCTAGAATGCCATTAAAAACATTAAAGCTCAAAGCACCTGGAAAAGATGGTATCCAAGCTATTTTCTATCACAGGAATTGGAACATTGTTGGCCCTTCTATTTGTTATTTCATCAAGAATTGTTTTCATAACAAAATTATCCCTAAGGAGATCAATGAAACTCAAATTGTCCTCATTCCTAAACTAGATAACCCTGAGACAATTAAACAATTCAGACCTATTAGTCTCTGTAATGTAACCTATAAGGTCATTACCAAGATCATTGTTAATAGACCTAGACCTCTCCTCTCTGACTTCATTAGTCCCAACTGGAGTAGCTTCATACCTGGCAGAACTACCACTGACAACATCATCATTACTCAGGAAGTTATTCACACTATTAGATACAAGAAGGGCAAATCAAGGGGTATGGTTCTATAGATTGATCTTAAAAAAGCCTATGATAGAATCTCTTGGGACTTTATTCGCCGCACCTTGAAAGAACTTCAACTCAATGCTACCTGGATCACTCTTATTATGAATTGTGTGTCTATTGTTAGCTCTTCTATTATTTGGAATGGTGAAGCCTTCCCTAACATAAACATGGGTAAAGGTCTTAGACAAGGAGACCCCTTATTTATTTGGCCTTTGTATGGAAAATCTCTCTAACATGATCAGGATACAAACTGAAAGTGATAGGTGGAAGGGACTCAAAGTTTCTAAAGCTAGCCCTCCCATTCCCCATCTCTTTTTCGCTGATGATCTCATCTTGTTTGCTAAAGCCAACAATAGCAATTGTGATTGTATAATGGAAGTGTTTTTGAATTTTGTGATATGTCTGGCCAAAAGATCAATCTCTAAAAATCCAAAATGTTTGTCTCCCCTAACCTCATCAGAAGAGAAGCCCTTCCTCTCAGCTATAAATGTGGCATATCTCTCACTGATGACTTGGGTAAATACCTAGGCACACCCATGCTCCACTATAGAGTCAACAAAAACCTTATAAAGAACACCTTTAAGAAAATGTCCAAAAGACTTCCAAGATGGAAAGCTAAGACCTTGTCCTTAGCTGGTAGAACTACTCTGGTCAAATCTGTAACCTCTGTTATTCTAAACCATATTATGCAAACCATAGAACTCCCTAGGAGTGTGTGTGACCAAATTGACAAATTGAATAGAAATTTCTTATGTGGCAGTGCTGAAAGAAGAAGGAAAATCCATCTTGTGAATTGGCATCAAGTGTGCAACAATAAGAAACATGGTGGATTGGGCATAAGAAAAGCTAGAGAACAAAAATCAGCTCTTATTTCTAAACTGGGATGGAAATTGGCTAATAAATCTGAGGATCTCTGGTGCAAAGTTCTTAGGGCCAAATACCTTAGGAATCATTCCATATCTAGTTGGCTTAGCAGAAGAAGAGCTTCTTACACTTGGAAAAGTATCATAAAAAACAAAAAGGTGCTAGGAAAAAATATTAAATGAAATGTGGGCATAGGGGAGGACATTTCTTTACGGACTGATTGGTGTTGAGCAAAAGTCAGTATCATCTTAGATGATAAAGGGAATTGGGACTCAACCACAATACAGGATATCATCTCTCAACAAGACAAGGAAGCCATTCTCAGCATACACAGACCTAGGTATGTGACTTTCAATGATAGTCTCACTTGGAAGGGATCTTCAAATGGTAACTTTTCAACCTCAGCAGCTTATCAAACTATAATAGAACAGGAAGATAATGGGGAGGACTGGCAATGGCTGTGGAAAATTAAGGTTCCTCAAAAAATCAAAAGCTTTCTGTGGCTTGTCATCAAAGAAAGATTGCTCACCAATTATATGAGACTCATTAGAAATCTCTCTGAAACAGATACCTGTCCTGGATACCAAAATAACAAAGAAGATATTCACCATCTATTAAGGGACTATCCTAAAGCAAAGCTAATATAGCTAAACCTGAGGGACATTAGTTGGTGGTAGCACAGCACATCCATGCCTCTTTAGGAATGGATCAAGGTTAATGTTAGAAGCAAGGGGCACATTAAGGGTATACAATGGTCTCTAATCTTTCCGATAACTCTCTGGAATATATGGAAGGAAAGGAACAATGAAGTGTTTGAAAATCATACCCAACCCCCTTTATTAGTGTCAACCTCATTTTGAAACAAGCAAAGAAAACTCAAAAAGCCTTCCAAGACTTCTTGAACCCAAACTGTACAGCCCCCAAACTAACTAAGTGGTCTTGTCCTAATGTAGGTAAGCTCAAGTTAAACAGTAATGGATGCTCAAAGGGAGACCCAAGACAGTCAAGCTATGGAGGGTTGCATAGAGATGAAGTTGGATCATGGATGTGGGGCTATCATGGCTACCTAGGCAACTACACAAGCTTGGAGGTAGAATTATGGGGCATTTACAGAGGGTTAACCATAATTATGCAAAAAGGAATGTCCAACATCATCATAGAAACTGATTCCCAATCTGCCATAGAACTAATCAAAGGAACAAGGAACAACTCATCCTACAGAGCCATAGTTGAAGATGCAAACTTCTTACTCAAAAGATGCCAATTCACTATCCAAGCCATACCAAGGGAAGGAAACCAAAGTGTTGATGCTTTGGCTAACTTTGGTGTAAACTAGCAGGAGCACCTAGTGTACCTGGAGAATCCACCTAGCTCTTTATTTCCTTTGTTAATTGCTGACTGAGTGAATACTAATTCTGGAAGGGATTGAACTATTCTAGGACTTATTTGTAATATTTTATGACTGTGTTTTCTTTCTTATGAAAAAAAAAAAGAAAGAAAGAAAAGAAAAGAAAACCAGCCTACAATAGCAAATGCCTAAAAAACCCAATTAAGACAAATTTCATAAACCAGAAAAGGAAGCCAATTTCGGCAAAAGTGGGCAAAACGTGAGCCACCAACTATTGCAGCAAAATCAAAGACATTTTTTTTTATTCATTAATTTTTTGTTTTTTGTTTTTTGTTTTTTAATCTGAGTGACATTTTTTTTATGAGCGTTTAGACCACACACAAAAAAATCAATTTTAAATTTTTTTTTACTCAAAAGTTTAAATGCTAATATAGTATGGCCATAAAGACATCATTCTACGAAATAACTAAAGAGAAATGTTTTGTAGCTTGAAAGTTTGGGCTCTAATGGCCCCAATTTGTGGGACTCACGTGCTTACATATGTGAATATCAATATCTCTCTATCAATATCTCATCCACTCTCTCTTAGACCCAAATATTGTTCTCTCTCCTCTTCGGGAACCCTATCGCTCTATCATCCTCTCCGATGCAAACGACGGCCATTGAACTCATCTCTGACACAGACATCCGACTTGACGCATCCGACGATGTGGACATTTGATTCATCTGATAATCGAAAACTCCTTTCATCCGACATGGAATCTCCTCTCAGCCGGAATGAAAGAAAACCACCACCACCATGTGCCTGTTTGATGCAGCTTAAAAGCTGCTTATTTCAGCTTTCAGCTTAATTTAAGCTATTTTGATGTGTTTGGTTTAGCTTATAGCTTTTTGGAAGTCAGAAATCAGCTTATTCTTTGAGTGGGGCAAGTGATGTTTAATTTATAAGTCAGAAATCAGCTTATGTTCATAGTTATAAGCTATAAGCACTTTCCCACAGCTCTACCAAACAAGGGCATGTGTCCTAAAATGAAGGAAAACAGAGCATGGTATTAAAGAGACAGCTTGGTTTCTTTTCCTCATGTGTAGTTGGACATTTAACTTCAAATATATCTCTAAGTACATATGCCTATTACAGTTCAACTAGAATAAAAGAAAAAGCAAAGAAAAGAAAAAAAATAAGCTGTTATGGATTCAAAAGTTTCCTCACACTTAATTGCATTATAATTTCAATAATCTAAGTATGGCTATATGTCATTTGAAATTAAATTTGAATAAAAATATAAACAATACACTCATCATGAACTATGGAACCCATGATTTATGAAAATTACAGTTTTGGGGGATTGAATTGAACAAAGAGGAAGATGAGTGACCATCTCCTGATAAACACATTCATCCTTCTCAATCAATTGAACAATGCCATAAAGGACAAGAACTTTCCCATATGGCAAATCATGAAATTCATTTAGTAATACAAAATATGGCAGAGATGATGAAATTCATTTATTTATTCAGTAATTCTTTATGCTAGGTCTTGTTCATGGTACTAATATCCTTTGTTTTATAATGAAATGTCAATCTGTGAGTATAGGACATGGTCTTGGGTGGAACAAAAACAACCTCCAATGCTATGGAATTTGCCATGAAAAGATGATGGTAGAGATTCCGAACAGAGTGGACGGTGGTCTCGATGGTTAGTGGCTCTCGTCGGTGAACACCCAGGTCGGTGGTTATTGTGGTCGTCAATAAAGATTCCAAACGGAGGAGTGCTTCACTCTGCGCTAGGTCTGGTTCCCCTCTTTCCCTCCTCTCCTCTATCTTCTCTTTTGTTTTTGTTTAACAAGCGCGTGGGTTTCATGAAAATATTTCGAGCCATTCGGGGTTGTAAGTTTCGAGCTACCTAGCGGAGTTGATAACTAAACTACCCTCAAAAGTTCACATAATCATATTTGTTCAGAATAATAAATTTCTTATCTGTACAAAATTACATTTCTCAACAATAATGATATATGTTTCTAAAATTAAAACTCTAACTAAGTTCTAGTGAGGTGAAAAATCAAAAAAAAAAAAAAATTAAAAATTAAAACATCACATGAAATACTTCACTCACATTATAGCTATGAACATTTTTGCATTTCTCAAACCCATTCCCTCTCTCTCTCTCTCTCTCTCTCTCTCTCTCCATAGCTAGTTAGGGTTTCTGATCTCGGTGGTTCTGTGGCTATCGCGACCCGAACAAAGCGTCGCTACCGGTGAATATGAGGCAGTGAACCTTTGGAGGCGGAGAGTGGACCCATTGTTAGGGTTTTCTTACTGATCTTCAACGTCATTAGGGTTTCATCACTGACCTCTTGATCGCCTCATATTGCCATAGATTGTCTCCATCATCCTCCTTCGCCGCCGTGTCTATCACCGTAGCCATCTCCCTCAGATCGTCTTTGTCGTTAGGGTTTCGGTCGCCCTCGATGGCTATGGTTCCAAGATCCAGCTTCTTATCTTCCTCACCCATTCTCTCTCTCTCCATCATACATCGCAGCAACAATGGTCACTTTATGTATCTAAGCTTCGAAATGTGAAACCTCTCTATTTGCTTCGTCTATAAAAACCCCTACTTGATTTTGGCCATTGCAAAACCCCCATCTCTCTATACAAAAAATAGACATTGAAAGCTTAGAACACTATCAAAGCTCATCAATTCCTCTCAATCCTTTCGCTAATTCAGGTATGTATTCATATTCCTTGATTTTTCAGTCTATGTAAGTGCTTTACATGAATAGATGAAGTAGTTTTTTGTGATTTTTTTGCAAGTTATCAGATAGATCTTCTTCGCAGTTGTGATTATAGATTTGATAGAATAAAATCATTTGATTTTGGGAAATTTTGAATATCAGATGATTCCCTTTTAATATGTTAATTTTTATTAGTAGTTGATTTAACACTGGATGTTTGATTCAGTTATTATAATTTTTTTTGTTGGATCTGTGGATTTGTTGTTGTTGTTGTTGTTGGATCTGTTGTCTCTCTGTATATTGAATTTGAATTAGTAAATAATTTATTTATTTATTTTTTATTCTTGTGTTGAGCAGATGCAGATCTTTGTGAAAACCCTAACTGGAAGCAACTTAACATTGTGCCAGATAAAAAGTGTAACGCCCCAAATTTCTAGCCCAAATGATAATACAACAATCATGGCTCTTTCAAGGAAAACCGAATATAAATCTCCAAACTTACATTACATGATACAATAGTTCTTCATGCAACAATACATTAATCCAATCAACAAGTAAATAAACAAATAAATATCCCCAAGGGTTTACAAGTTTCCAAGGCTTGAGCTTGGTTACACAAAACGGTTATTCAAACCCACACACATACAACCCTTGGCTTACATATAGAGTCACAGCAAAATGAGAGCCTTGTACTCTCAACATACATTTCCTCGCCTTTAGTTAGGCGGCATCACCACATCTTTTCCTACACAAAAATCCTGTAGGGTGAGCATAAATCCCAGTAGGAAATCCTTAACAAAGTATATACATTTTATACAAGTCTCAAGAGATGAAATGCACGTGCCATGCTATGCCCCGTTTTGAAGATAAATAACATTTTCATCTTTTGAAAACCATCATGCTTAATGATGTCATGCAATTTCAATTGTTCAAAACTTAACAATTTATTTCAAGGGCGGTAAATACGACTTTGGTAATCCCTAGGTCGGTGTGTGCAAGTAGACTATACAAGTACTACCAAATTATCATTTTTACCGGTATTAACCGGAAGGCTCGACACCTATCCGCACAAGGTTTTTGGTCTTTCACCCCGAACTCTCAGGCCAACTTATTTAATATCATCTACACCACCTATCAAGACTTACCAACGTATTTACCCCAAAACCATTTCATGAAAACTTGTTTCTCAACATTCTTTTCTCAATGCAAGTTTTCAAATCAATTTTTAAAGTTTAATGTAATCAAATGAACTGTTATGCCAATAACATAAGATGAATATAAATATTTTTATTCCAATTCATCATCCAAGGAATAACACAATTCCCTCTTCTGAAGTATCCTCAACGATTAGTCATTTCAAGACTATTTTAACGTTTTGAACAATAATTTCCAAAACGAACAACAATTCTTGTATTCCCTGAAATTCATCATTTATATAAATATAAATAAGAAATTTTCCAAACATCCATTTATTCTGACATACAAAATAAATACAACAATAACATTCATGGATTTTCAGTCTCTTTTAAAAAATCCCTAAATTCTAGGTTTTCTCACAAAAACTATACAACTCAAATCATTTGAAAGAAAACTTTCCAAAATCATATTTTCTTCAATCAACGAAAATCAAAATCCATAAGATCATTTTAAAAGAACAAGAGACAAACCCACTTTTAAAATCGCTCAACTTCTTGAATCAACAATCAATTTTCAAAGCTATTGAAAGATGATTTCGAAAATCATATAGTTTTTGCAGAAATATATATATAACTCTAAGAAAATCCTACCTCAAGTTTTGAAGAAGAAATGAGATGAAACCCCCAAAATCAACGGTGTCGAAACTCGATCTTCACCGCACACAACGAAGCCCTCGAGATGATAACCAACTTTGGTAAAAAACTTAGGTCTAAATCTCAATGGATTTGGAGAAATCAAAGAGAGAATATGACTTATAGAGAGAGAAGAGATGATGAGGAGTGAGAAGAGATCAGGTGTTTATATGATTTGTTGGTGTGTTTTTGTTGCAATGAATAATTCCAACAGATAGGAAACAAGTTTATGAAATTTTAGACAGGGAAAGAAACCTACAGATTTTAAACAAATAGAGAGAAACCCATAGACATATTTTTAACAAATAGAGAGAGAAACTCACATATTTTAAATAGATAAAGAGAGAAACCCACCGATTTTAAACAAATATGGGGAAAAAATTGAATTGATAGAAAAAATTCAACAGATTGATATAAATTTGAATAGGTAGTCAAAAAAAATTGAACAAATAGAAAATAATTTGAACAAATAGATATAAATTTGAACACATAGTCAAAAAAGAGTCAGCACATAAATTAAAGGATAAAATTGGAAAAAAAAATGTCCTTCAAAACTAACAAGATGACTTCTTACCAAATTATTTCACAAATTGTGAACCTTTAACAAATAAAAAATATTCACAGAACCTAATGTCTTATACCCTCCTTCGATTGGATTTTTTTAACAATTAACTCTTTTTGTATTGCTTTAAACTATAATTATGATAAAATATGTATTTTGTGTCATTTTAGTTAAATTAGTTCAATTATAGATGACTCTAAAAACTCACTCAGTGAACAATTATAAAATTTACCTGTGAGGTTTAAATTCACTTCAGTTTCTAATGTTTGAGAGAGTTAACTGTTAAGTTTCAAAATCTAAGGTGTAAAATGTAAATAGGTCATATTTAAGGAGGTTTACTGTAATTTATCCTAAAATTAAAATTGGAGGACCAAAGTAACATCAAATGCATAATTTATGGATTACAAATATATTTTATCATTTAAAAAAACAATATTTGTGGATGATTCTGAAATTTTTTAATAAATTCTTTTTGAACAAAAGAATTGGCCAAACAGTCTCAAATTTGTTTTTTACTCCAATACAGTTGTAAATACATAATTTTTTATCATCATTTACAATGAGAGTGAAGTCCAAAGAAGAGTAGTAAGACAGAAGCAATTAGAGACGTACATTAAATTGTTGGAAAGGGGTTAGATGATCAAATAAAGAAGCACTATTGACTTGAAAGTTGAAAATTTTAAGTCAATAATGTTGAAATAAGAAAATATCAGCGTAGCAAGACAGAAGAAATTAGTGACATACATTAACTTGTTGGAAAGGGGTTAGATGATCAAAATTTTAAGTCAATTATGTTGAAATAGGAAAATATTAGCCACTATCTTCTACTTCCCCTTCTTCTTTCATGACCTTGGTTGCATTTTAAGGCTCATTCAAACATCCGATTTTCTGCTTCCCCTTCTTCATGACCTTGGTTGCATTTTAATAATATCAACAAAACTTTGAGCCAATAATGGGTATAAAAAACAACTCATCCTTCATGTTTTCGATTTTCTTTCTCCTCTTCTTTCTTTCATCAACCATCTCTCCCATGGAGCTGACACCGTCTCCGCAAATCAATCTCTTTCTGCAAATCAATTAACTTAAATTTATTTAATTGTCAATTGAAAGTCAAAGGTTCACATTGTAGTGGGTCTACAAACCCCAATTTGGTGCAGCTCTGCTGTATGTTCTTTGACTTCGAAGTGTGGATGACTGCTATTTGTGGAATTGTATTTTTTTTTCATCTTTTTCCTGGTCTTGGCGACAATGAGACGCTAAAACATTGAAAAGAATACCTAAAAATATAAAAATAGAAGTGTAATAATTTGAGACCCATTCTTATAAAGATATCAGTCATCCTCTGTTTCATACTAATTTCCCTTTTGTGCAGATAATCATATGGGTATCAGAAAATATCCATGCTTCATGTTTTTTGTATTCTTCATATGCTGCTTCTTTTTCACCAACATTCTCTCCCATGGAGCTGACACCATCTCTGCAAATCAATCTCTTTCTGGGAACCAGACCATAACCTCTGCTGGTGGGAATTTTGAACTGGGTTTCTACAAACCAGGTAATTCCTCATACTATTACATATCCATTTGGTACGCCAAAGTATCTACTGTAACAATAGTTTGGGTAGCCAATAGAGATAATCCCATCTCTGATAAGTATTCCTCTGCACTCAAAATCTTAGATGGTAATTTGGTGATTTTAAATGAATCCCAAACCCTGATTTGGTCCACAAATCAGAACTCTACCACTTCCAATTCTGTGGTGGCTGTTCTTGGGGATGATGGGAATTTGATTTTGAGAGATGGGTCTAATTCAAATCAACCAATTTGGCAAAGTTTTGATCACCCTGCTCACACTTGGTTGCCTGGTGCAAAGATTGCTTACAATAAGCTCACCAACACACACCAACGTTTAACTTCATGGAAGAACTCAGAAGACCCTTCAACAGGACTGTATTCTCTTAGTCTTGATGCAAATAATAGTCAGTATGTTATATTTTGGAATGGGTCTAAACCGTATTGGACTACTGGTCCTTGGAATGGGCAGATTTTCAGCTTGATTCCTGAAATGAGAGCTAATTATATCTTTAATTTTAGCTATCACGACAACGAGAATGAGAGTTACTTCACATATTCCATGTATAATCCTTCGATTATTTCTAGATTGATTATGGATATTTCGGGGCAAAACCAACAACTCACTTGGTTGGAAAGCACAAAGCAGTGGAATTTGTTTTACACTCAGCCGAGACAGCAATGTGAGGTTTATGATTTCTGCGGGCAATATGGAATATGCAATAATATTATACAACCCTTCTGTAATTGTTTGATGGGTTTCAATCCTAAGTCACTCAATGATTGGAATTTGAGTGATTATTCTGGGGGGTGTGTGAGGAGAACCGAGTTGCTGTGTGGGAATCTTACTGCTGCTAATCAAGAGAAAGACAGGTTTTGGGAAATTTCCAACACGAGATTGCCTGAATTTCCTCAGTCTGTGGCTGTTGGCAGTGCCGCTGAATGTGAATCTTCTTGCTTGAACAATTGCTCTTGCACTGCTTATGCTTATGATAGTAATGGGTGTTCAATTTGGATTGGGGAGCTCATGAATCTGCAAGATGGCAGTGGAAACACTCTTTATCTCAGACTTGCTGCTTCCGAGTTTCCAAAGCCTAAATTTAAAAAGGGGATTATTATTGGTGCTGTTGTGGGTTCAATTGCATTGGTAGTCGTCTTGGTCCTCGTGTGTGTGGTTCTCTTGAAGCGACAAAACAGGATTGTAGCAACCCCTTGTTTGCTTTGGCGAAACACTTCTCGCTGGTTGAGCTTTCTGCATGAAGAGAGGATGGCAACAGTTTATGGTTCATTGGTTGCATTTAGATACAAAGATCTGCAAAAAGCAACCAAAACTTTCTCGGAGAAAATTGGGGGAGGAGGTTTTGGTTCTGTTTTCAAAGGGACATTGCCTGATTCCACTGTCATAGCTGTGAAGAAACTGGAAAGCATCAGCCAAGGAGAGAAGCAATTTCGAGTAGAAGTCAGCACCCTCGGGACTATCCAACATGTTAATCTTGTTCGGCTTTGTGGGTTCTGCTCTGAAGGTAAAAGGAAGTTGTTGGTGTACGATTACATGCAGAATGGATCCTTGGATTCCCATCTTTTTCATGAAAAGGAGTCTACGGTCTTGGACTGGAACAAAAGGTACCAAATTGCACTAGGGACAGCCAGGGGGTTGGCTTATCTCCATGAAAACTGCAGAGACTGTATCATACATTGTGACATAAAGCCAGCAAACATTCTATTAGATGTCGACTTCCGCCCAAAAGTAGCAGATTTTGGTTTGGCAAAGCTTCTTGGGAGAGAATTCAGCAGGGTTCTGACAACCATGAGAGGGACAATGGGTTATCTTGCGCCAGAGTGGATATTAGGGTTGGCCATTACCACCAAAGCTGATGTGTACAGCTGCGGTATGTTGCTATTTGAATTGATATCGGGAAAAAGAAACATTGATCAATCTGAAGAAAGGATATTTAAGTTCTTTCCAATTTGGGCTGCAAGTGTAGTCGCAGAAGGTGGTGATGTCCTTAATTTGTTAGACCATAGGTTGGAGAAACATGTTGACATTGAAGAGGTATGGAGAATTTGTAAAGTTGCTTCTTGGTGCATCCAAGATGATGAGAATGATAGGCCATCAATGGGTCAGGTAGTTCAGATCCTCGAAGGGATTCTGGATGTCAACCTGTCTCCAATTCCTCGCTTGCTCCAAGCCCTTGTTGCAGACTAGGAGCATATCTATAATTTTTCTCATTTCTTCACTGATTCGTTCTTCGATCAAATGGAAGTCACAACTATGGAGCAATCCTTCAACCGTTTCCTCAAGCCAAGAGCACTGTATTGTCCAGTTTCCAGTCTAAAACAATAAATCATGGGTGTGCTTGAGCACTATATATTATTGGGTTTTGTACTTGGTATGTATTGTTTTGTTGTCTTATAATCAATGTAACTGGTTTATGGTTTTGCTGTAGGATTGTGCGTTGTTCAACTTTTCATGTACATCTCTTAGAAGTACAAGTGTGTTAAAGCAAAATAAGTCCCCAACGGTTAGTGAATTCTACTGCTTTTAATGAATTTGTTAGAAATTCTACTGTTTTGAATTATTATTATTGTTATTATTAAAAATTTTAAACTTGTGTTCGGATCTTGAAATTGTAGAGGATAAAAAAGAGAAATTAGAAGTGAAAAGTTTAGCTTCTACTTCATGGACTTTGAAGATTCAAACACAATCTTAGAGTGTGTTTGGATGAAAAATGAGATTCTTCAATCTTCTAGTAAGGTCTCGTTTGGGAACAGACTTTTTTAGTAACGTTTTGGCTTTTTTGGTTAAAATGTGATGTAAAAAAAATTAGTATGTTTTGGATGACTTTTTGGCTTTTTACCAAAGATGTGCAAAAAGTAGAAAGAAAAGAGAATTTTTGACTTTTTGGTATAGGTTATTAGTTTTTTGATTTTTTTAGTAACTTTTTGACTTTTTGATTAAAAAAATCACTTGCCAACCAAGGCCTAAACTTGGAGGGAACGTGCAAAGATAAATTACCCATGTGAAACCATTTTTCTGAAGGATGCTATATCAAAAGATATTTTCTTTTGTCATGGTCCAAGAAAGTTTGAACACAAATTTTGAATCTTCTCATAGAGTTGTAGGTGGATGTTACTACTCATACTTTTAGTTGACTGAAATGAAATAAAATGTATTAATTATTTCATTAAACTATTTATTTTTATGTTTAGTTGGTTAAAAAAATATATTATAAATGAAATTATCATTTATCGTTATAAGATAATGATTATTTTATAAGAGAATTTAAAGAATGAATCATTTTATTTTATTTTATTTCATTTTAATAAACTAAATAGGGCGTTAGAATTAAGAATAGCTTAACAATCAATACAATGAAGAATGAAGAAAGAGGATGTTGGGAGAGACATTAGGTTATATATATTTAGGAATGAACATTTGAAAAATTTTGACATAACATTATATATATCTTATTTCTTATCTTATCTTACTATAATGTAAGAGGGAGTTGCCATAGCATGGCTCTCTTTTTTCTTTCCCTTTTGTTTTGTGTTTGTATCTTTTTATTTATTTACTTTTTTCTGCCTGGACAATTTCATAATTTTCATATTTTGTTTGTAATTTTTGTCTCTTTTGATAACACTTATAAATTAATTATTTAACAAAAAAAATTCACCAACTGTGTTTGATTGCAATTTTAGATTATAATTTATTGCATTTTTTCAACTAATTTAAAAAATAAAAAAAATTGAGAATTTTTTTTAAGTTTTAAAATATGATTTTTAAAACTTATTTAAAACTCTTAATACATATGGATAATATAACTCTATTAGATTTAAATTTTCTTAGTACATATCTATTAGAAGTCTAACATTAAATCATTGTTTTATTCTCTATTGATTGTTTTATTCTCTATTGTTTCTCACTCACATCTTTCAAAGTCTATCTTTTAAATTTATTATTACTCAAACCTCACATTAGTTTATCGGTAATGCTATATGGATCAATTAGTGTACTAACACTAGTTATAAAATTATTATTGACCCTACTCATTATACAAATTACAAATCCAAAAAAATCTTAAATTATGCTACATCATCAATTGATACACTAGTTACTACACTGATTAGTGCATATAACATTATTCTTAATTTATTATTTGAATCATTTGTCATCGTTATAGAAGATTTGAAAGATAAAAGTTCATATTTTGAGAAGAATATTGTTCATGACAAAATTGATAATGAAGACGTGAGTTTTTATGATAAAAATTTTTTTTAGCACTATTTTATTTAGTACAAATTTGAAATTCCATTTTTGGTTCGGCAGTAGTCCTTTGAAAAAAAATAAGTTTAATTTGAAAATACAAGTATAAATTTTTATTTTTGGTTCGAAAGTTAGAAGTTCGAGTGAGGGAAAATTGTTCGATTTACTACGTCTGAACAGTGAGTTCCATACCAAAAAAAACAAAAATCAATATTGATTACCGGATAACCAAAAAATGTTTCAAAAATGTTAAAAAAATAAAAAATGAAAAACTATAATCATTATCCACTACAAGAAAAAACGCCTTTGGCGACTAAATTTTTAGTCGCCAAAGGTCCTACTTTAGTCGCCAAATGTCAGAAATTCACTTTTCCCGACTAAAATTTTTGGTCGCCCATGTTGTCGCCAATACTTGGTCGCGGAATGGCTTTGGCGACTAAAACAGTTTTGGTCGCCCATATAGCCATCTTCAGCGACTAAATAAGTCGTCGCCAATAGTCAATTTCTTTTTGGAAGTTATACCATTGCCGACTAAACTTTTAGTCGCCAATAGTTTATTGTTATTTTATTATTTTTGCCTTTGGCGACCAATCCATTTAGTCGCTGAAGGTATTTTCAAAAAAAAAAATTTTTTGGCCTCCGTTGCTCTCAACAGGTTTCGAACCTGTGACCTGGCACTATTCACACGCCAAACCCTGCGCCCATCACTCCATCCACCATGCCAGCACTCCATCACATGCACATATATACAATATATATTATTTATATAGTATGTTAACTGCAATTAATACAAAATAATATTTATAAATATAATTTTTTTAATTAAATATAATTCTTATCAAAAATAAATTATTTACTAAAAAAAAAAATTAGGCAACTTTTGGCGACTAAAATTTGTATTATTTTCGGCTACTAATTATTTATTTGTCGCTAAAAAAACAAGTTCTCAATTAAAACTCAGCACTTTTAGCGACTAAACAGAAATTTCGTCGCCATTTCCCGCACTTTGGGCGACTAAAATTGATTTTCGTCGGCAAAACCCCCCGTTTCAGCGACTAAACCTGTTTTTAGTCGCCAAAACCATACCTTTTCGCTACTAAATTATTTTAGTCGCTAAAAACCTTGACTTTTGGCTACTAAACCAACTTTAGTCGCTGAAAACCCTATATTAGGCGACAAAACTTCCTTTTAGTCGCTAAAAAGCTGCTGTTCGGCGACTAAACTATTTTAGTCGCTAAAAACCTGATTTTCGGCGACAAAGTCCAATTTAGTCGCCATTTCTTGAACTTTCAGCGACGAAATCTCAACTTTTGGTCGCCAATTGTGCTTTTTTTTGTAGTGATCACACATGTTCCTTGATTTGTATTAATAAAGTAAGCATTACAAGATTACATTCACATACACATACACATAATCATAATCTAAAAAAATTATTCGTACACAAATATATGTAAATTCCAGCATAAATCTATACAAATATATGAACTAGTAGCACATTTCACTGGACCTTCATGAAATTTTACCTTTAAATAGTGAAAATGCTTTCAACAATGGAGATTAATGGAGGTCTGATGGAATTTCTCCTACGAATGGGTAACTATATGATTGAGTGTGTGTAACCAGAGTATGTATACATTTTTGATTTGTTTATCATGAAAGGATATACTTCGAATAATTGTATGTGTTTGTGTGTGGAGTGAAAAATTTATAATTTTTTAAGTGTGTGAACTAAGAGAAATATGCACTAAGAATAAATAATGTGTGGAAATAGAATTTTCCCTTGTGTCAAAAATAAAAATAAAAAAAGTTTAAAAAATGGAGTATGATATTTGCTTAATTTAGTTATATCCAAAAGCAATAATTTGCTACAATTGATTATATTTTATGTTATATTAAATATTTTAAAAATAATTAGTTGTGTTTTTATTGTATAGGATCTAGATGTTTATGCATATTTTAGTAGACTGGATTATTTTTAGGAGTTTTCTCAAGCTCTGGCGTTTGTTAGGCAGAAAGTATTTTCAATAGAAATTTCTTTTTTAGAGAATTTTATTTATTTATTTTTTATGTTTGGTGGTGGCGGTAATAGGACGAAGGCAGAGGTGGAGGTGGTGGCATGGTGGTGTGGTGATGGAGGTAAGACCGGTGGTGGTAATGTAGTGACATTGATAAAATTTTAATCAGTAAAACATTTAACGCCCTTTAGAAGTAAAAATATTTTCTATTCAAATATATTCTTTTTGGTTGACCATAAAAAATATTTTTCATTAATTTTTATTTTTTTATTGTGCCAAATATAAAAAAAATAAATAAATAAATTCACCCAAACAAACAGAGTGTTGGTGAAATTGGACTATTATTTTTGGGCTTCCATTTAGAAAAACAGTGGATTCTTAACATAATTGGATTCATAAACTCATACAATCAAAGTTTTCATTTGGAAAAACAGTCATGATGGATCCTTGACTTCTGCATCATCGGCTTTTGATATCATCCAATCTCCCAAGCCTAATCCTCCTCTAACCAATTGGGACTGGCTTTGGATAACACCAACTTCTCCTAGAATCAAACACTTTGTTTGGCTTGCTATACAAAATGGAATCAGCCACTCTCAAGCTCTTGAGGACACGAATCATGTTCTTCGCACCTGCACTGTTGCAAAGAATGCTTGGTCCAAACTCCTCCCAATTGGCCTATCTTTTTGTCATTTACGCTGTATTTGGTTAGAGCATTTGGAAAGAAATTTAAAAAAGAAAAGAGAAAAGATGTGTAAAATTAAGTAAAATGTAAATATATTTTATTCACGTTTCACATACTTTTTTTTCTTTTCATTTCCAAATCCCTCCTGAAATCTTCCAACCAAAATCTCACCGAGTGGCTCAAATTAATTGCACCACCGAATCAAACCATGGCACAGGTATTCCTTGGGCTATCATCATCACCATAACCTGCTGGAACCTTTCGGCTTACAAGAAATAACCTCATCTTCAATCCCACATCCAAAATCCCTGACCCCACCCCTATCATCCTTAACAGAGCCTCTGAATGATTCCTTCTCTCAGCCCAAATCAGAAACCCACCTGCAAAAATCCCAACCCAGATCAGTTGGCGTCCACCCGATGTTGGTTGTTTCAAACTGAACACATGCCTCCAAAGGCAAACCTGGCCCAGCAAGTGGAGGAGGCATTATTAGTGATCATGAAGGCAAATGGATCATGGGCTTCTGCAGATGAATGGATACAATGTCAATTATAGAAGCAGAACTCTGGGCCTTGCGTGATGGGCTTCGAATAGCAGCTGAAACAAATCTGAGAAACATCACTATTGAATTGGATGCAAGAATGGTAGTTGGCCTTGCTCTGGACAAAAATAATACAAACTTTGAGGTCATGTTTGTTTGGGTGGACATGTTGAAATTGGACTAATAGTCCAATAAAATTATTAATCTGATATTTGGTTAAACAATTAAAGTACGGACCAACAATCCATCTGGATATAGTATCCCACATATGATGGACTATTTAATCCCATAAAGGAGGGTGAGATATAAATTGAAAGACTAAGCCAAAGTCTAGACTATTAGTCCTCCTTATAATCCTAACTCAATCCAAACATAAGATATAATACATAATCCAAATGATTCATAATTCTAGGACTATTAGTCATAGAAATGCTAATCCAACCTAATCTAATCCGCCCAAACAACCATGGTCTAAAGTTACAAAATGTTATATTTGATTGCAAGTTTTGAGGATTTCGGAGCTTGACCACTGTTACAGAGAAGCAAATGCATGTGCTGGCTTGTTGGCAAACTGGGAGCAAGATGGAGTTAGGATTTCATATATTTTATATATTTATTTTTATTACTTTCAATCAACTGGCACTAAAGGATAGTTTGGAAAGACTAAATAAGTTTACTTTTTATCTTTTTAGACTAAAAAATTAAGGTTGAAAATATGGATGTTTGGGTTAACTTTTTGACTTTTTATGGAAAAATGTGTAATAAAAAATTGTAAAAATTAGTTTTTAGAGGAAAATTTGAATTGGGAGTTGTGCAGCCGTAATTGTTGACTTTTGGTGAATAGTGTTAACTTTTTAACTTTTTGAGTAATTTTTTGACTTTTTAAATTATTTTGCACATCCCAAACTTAGCCTAAATATCATAAGACAAACTTGTACTCAAATGATTTAAGTTTATGAAGTACTATTTAAAAAAAAAAAATTGCCGTTAGTGGTATTATTTTATTTTTATTTTTAGACTCGAGCTGAACAAAATCGCATTTATTATATTTTTATTATATATAATATGTATATATATAGAAATTATTTAATCAAAATAATTCTCATAAAAAAATAAAAAATAATAAAAAAACAAAACAAAACAAAATTTTGTCTTGATCAATTATCCTAGTTTCCGAATCAAATCAAAAATAAACCAAAATCTCTCTCATTGAATACAACAAAAGCTTCATCATTACATGTACACATTTTTCATTCTCACAGTACAACAACAACAAAACACACACACACACACACACACAAATACTCCTTGTAAAAATTATTTTTATTGTGAAAGTTAGAGATATTGTTATGACTTTTAAAGAGGGGGATTTTAAAAAATTATTTTTTAAATATTTGTATCACAATTAGTTCTATTATTTGGATATTTGATCCATCAAATTTTAATTCTCATATTTAAAATATTTTATGAACAATTTTATCTTTAAAAATATTTTTTGAATTCTTAGCAACTTAGTGATATAAAGATTCATTATTTATAGTATGAATGTTCACATTACGAAATATTCACACTGTCAATATAAATATTATTATTAGTGATATTTTGATAACTATGTGACCCATAAAACTTATTGTAACATAAAAAAAAATAATTTGGACTAAATAGGAAGTAAGTAGGTGAAAATGAATTTATGAATAAATGCCCCTTTTAAATAATAAAATATTTTTTTAAAAAATAATAATTAAAATATTTAAAAATAAAATTTACAATATAAAATTTATAAAGAGTTAGAATTAAAATATAGTTGTTGATCTCCCCTTATTAATATTACCCTCTAGTTTTCTATCATCAAAATATTTAGTTTTGCATCATCAAGGAATGAAATTCACAAAATTATAGTTGTATCACCAAAGTAAAATAATCAAATGTGTTAGCCTAGTTGGCTTTTTATATATAAATTTATTTTGGAGGTCAATGGAAATTTTTTGCTAGGAAATCATTAATTATTTCTCTCCAATTATCAAGGTTCTTTGCTGTATTGAGTTGTTTAACTTCTCTCAGGGATCAAATCTTGCTAAAGAAAAAATTAATTTATTTTCTCCTATTATTAAGATTTTTTTTTTTGGGTTGTATTGAGTTGTTTACCCTCTCTTATAAAACATTTAGTGGTCAAATCTTGCTAAAGACATAGATGGGATTTGCTTATTTTCACTAAGGGGTCAATTTTTGATGTAATAATCTAGTTAGATATATTTTTTCCCATATTTATAATTAATCTTCCAGTTAATGAAAAAAAAAAAAAAACAAAAAGGACAAAAACTAAAGTAATAGAGGAAACATATTTTAGGGATTATAAACGCATTTTACCTGTTAATGATTTAGACAATCCAATTGAAATTGGAGCATTCACTACAAGAAATTTCACTTTTGGCAACTAAAACCAAAAACCTTATTTTAGTCGCCAATTGCTTTTGGCGACTAATATATTTGGTCGTCAATAGTTCGTCTGGGAAGACAAACGGCGACTAAAAATTTTTTAGTAGCCAAAAGTGACCTATCGGCAACTAAGACTTTAGTCACCATATATTTTTTAAAAATAATTAAATATATATATATTTTTTTACTTTTAGCGACTAAATTATTTAATAGCCAATTGAGTATGTATGTTTGGCGACTAACTATTTGGTAGCCAAAAGTTTCACTTTTTGAGAATTGGCATGTAGCAATCCCGGTTTCGATCATTCTTTTATGTTTTGCCACTTCGACTGGGCCGGTCGGGGATCGAGGGGGTAGTGCCCTTTGCAAGTCCAAGGGCAGCGCCCTGGCGGGGGTCGAGCTGCCCGGTCAGCTCGCGAGGGTCCAGGGGGCAGCGCCCCTCAAAACAAAAATGCAAAACGCATTCGAAGTTGCACGTGCGGGGAATGAGGCCGCACATGCGGAAAACAGGGCAGGGGGGGCTAAAGCACACTACTAAAAAGGCAGGTGTAGCTAGAGGTGCGGGAAGTTAGGTAGATCCGGAATTTTTCCTTTTCTTCTCTCTTTGGGCTAATTGAATGTCACTTTTTGGTATATCTCTCTCTAAAAACATTTCCTCTCCCTTCTCTCTATGTTTCCTACCAAAAACCTCACAAGATCTTTGATTTCTCCAAATCCATTGGGATTTAGATCTAAGTCCTTCATCAAAGTTGGTTATCTAGGCGAGGGCTACGTTGTGTGCGGTGGAGATTGAGTTTAGGCATCGTTGATTTTTGGGGTTTCAACTCGTTTCTTCTTCAAACTTGAGGTAGGAATTTTCTACACTCTAATATGGTTTTTAGCTTAGTTATTTGCTATTGTGTATAGATGATGAGATTTGGTTGTGGTTTGCACAAATCTAGGATTTGGGTGTGAAATGAAAAGAGGGGTTTTGATGAATATGAAGTAAACGAGTATGAGGCTTGAATATAAGATCATGTTGTGCCAAAATAGTTGATTTGGTGTTTGGGTTGATATTTCGTGAAAGGGGGATTCTGCCCTAATTTTGATTAAATTATTATTTTGCATAAATAATTGGGACTAACATTGAAAACGTGAAACTGGAAGGTTGTGATTATAAATGGTGATATTGGATATGTATTATCTCACCTATGGAAGTTTTGAATAAACTATTTATTTTGATATTGAATATCTCTTTAGAAATAATTGTATTGAGCTATCGGTGGAGGATAGCTATGATTGTTATAGAAATTGCATGAGGATTAGGCGATTTAATGCTAGTCCATTGTTGGTGTCATTGAATATGACTATGTTTATAAATACACTGTATATGTATGTTTATTGGGAGGAGAAAGGGAATGTACTCCATATATGACTATGTTTATAAATACATTGTATATGTATGTTTATTGGGAAGAGAAAGGGGATGTACTCCATACGTGATTATGCTTATAAATACATTGCATATGTATATTTGTTTGGGAGGAGAAAGGGGATGGACTCTATTTAAAGCAAGTTGGCCAGAGTGTCCTGGGTGAAAGACTGGAAACTTCATATATAAATGGGTGTCGGTTCCTTCTGACGAAATTTCTGTAAAATGGCAAAGTTTGAAGTGTTTATGTGTGTTTTGCATAATTAGAAAACCATTGAGTTGTAGTCTCATTTTGGTTGTTGAAAGATAATGAATTTAACTCATGAATTGAGTAGTATAAATATATATGAACTGGAAATGGATTTGAGGGAAAATGGATTAAGATTGGTTTTAGTGGCATATGAATATGCAAGCCTTGTGGATGCTTACATATCGGTATTATTTATATACATGGTATTTATACCTTTGCTAAACCTCATATGTTGTGTTAGATTATCTCCACTGGGCTGTTGGCTCACCCTATACGGGAATATCATTTTTAGGTGCAGGTGAGATGTTTCATCCAAGGCAATAGCATGGATGGACTTTCAGGAAGCAAGGGCTTCCTAATTATGTCTTGTTGTGTGTATGTTTGTTATTTGTAAAGCCAAGGGCTTAAGATGTAATGAGCGAGACTCAATTTGTGTAACCAAACAATGACTTGGAAAGATGTAAGCCTACATGGCATTTAACTGTTTGTTAAACATTGAACTCTGATGTATGAAAGTATGTTGTTTCTCATATTTATTCCGCATATGAGTTATCTTTATTGTATTATTTTGGGAGCGTTACATGGCGACTAAAAATTTAGTAGCCAAAAGTTTCCTTTTTACAATTGGCAATTAAAAGTTTAGTAGCCAAAAGTTTCACTTTTTGACAATTAGCGACTAAAATTTTAGTAGCCAAAAGCCAACATGTGATATTTGTTTAGTCGCCAAAAGCTCTCATTTAGTTTTTATAATTTGTTCTGTAATATTTTATGCGTCACATGTAACCTGTACATATACAAAATTATTCATCCATTCATTCATTCATTCAATTCTCAACCATTCAATAAAAATATTTCTCCACAACCTATAGCATTCAATTTCCAACCATATACAAAGCTTAACTATTAACCGTACATATCAAAGAAAATAAGAATCCATAAACATAGTATAATCCAACAAATATATATACTATCCCAACCAACAATTAAAATCCAAATTAAATAAAATCTTAATTAACAAAACATATCAGGGTCTCCATCTCCTTATCACGTGATCTTGATGCAGGTTTGGAAATGGTAGAAGAGGGTCTCCATCTCATTCTATTGTTAAATTCTTACATGTAGGTCACTGCATCGGGATCAATCCAGTCATTGGTCTTCTTCAACTTGTGAGACTTCTCAGTCGGGCCTTGACCAGGTTGCACAACATAACTTATTTTCTTCACAATTAGCTACAGAGAACAAATAAGATAATGAATATATATATATATATGTCAATTGTGAACATAATTGATACAGCAGATTGGCTCATATAACATCAACAAAAGGAGATATACAATCTAAATGAGTGAACACAATTGCTAGAACAGAAATAGAATTTTAAACCTCATAATATGTTTTGAGATTTTCATTCTCATCTTTTGTATATGATCCTAAATGACCTGAAACATAAATACAATCATTTGGTTTCGTATGTTTGATAGATATTTCTGCCATCTCATTCCACATCTTCAGTAAAATCTTGTTCACACAAATTGTAGTATGTAAGCATGACTAGTTACATATATACCTTGACAGGCCATAAAATTGTAAACATGGACTTGCATAGAAAAAAAAACCATGAGAAGAAGACAATTTTCCAAGTGAAAGAACAAAAAAATGAAGGAAAAAAAAAAGACTATGTTTTCTCTGTTGTTTAAATTGTGAAATTAAATAAATAGATTTATGAAGAAATCAAAATTATATACCAAGAACATATGTTGATAATTACAACCAAATTTCAACAGAAATACACCAAATAATAAAATGGTAAAGAAACCAAACCGAAGCCTGCACGGTAGCAGTTTCCTTAAAACAGATTTCGCCGCCTCATGGGTCGAGTTCTTGAGGAATCCCGGCGTTTGTCTCCCATGATACGACGGTCAAAAACCAGTTACGGTAGAAGCATTTTCTGTCTAGCTTAGCGAACAAAAACTGTGGCAGCACTCTCTCACTGTAGGAACTTTCTGGCAAACTAACTTGTAAAATGGAAGCAAAAATTTCTATATAGAGACTTGACAGGAGGGTCTCAATTTATACATGTATAGGGAAGAGAGGAAGAGCCTCCAGCCTTTAAGACTGGTCATTAAAACACCATTAACCAACATCCATAGCCCCTTTTCAAAAAGATGAAAAGATTAGATGCCCAAAGGATTCACATTCTTTAGCAAAGAAAAAGAATTTAAATACCCTTAAAACCCCATTCATGAATCTAACATCATGAGGCAATTTCTTGGCAATTTCTTATTCAAAACCCAATGGTTTTTGGCCCACTTAGACCCAACACAATAAATGGTCGGGACCCACTTTAATATTTAATTAAAGTCACCACACTTTAATATTAAATTAAAGTCACCAAAAAACATTTTTTCCAACAATCCCCCACATGAATAAAAATTGACCGAATGACTCAACAAACGGACACCGATCAACAATAAAGACACAGAGAGAGAGTACAACGGACTAACCCCGATATCAGAGAAGGTAGCTTTTGGCTTTGAACCTCTCCCAGTGAAAACCTATCGAGTTTACTGGCTGATCAGTGAATATGACATCTTGAACTGCTCTGCCGTTTATGTAAACTGAGACAATAGATCTCACGCGGGAATTACTCCTACCACCATTCTATTATCACTGGTGTGCCCTGTATGGCCCTGGACACTAGCCTGGTTCAGCGAGTGGTTTCAAAGAATCTTGACCTGCCCAATTCTTCTAGAAGCGGCCCCACTTCAAACTCACATAGGTGACTCTACTTTGGTATCCTGCTAAACTTAGCTCAATAGCTTAACACACTAGAGTCATTAAAAGCTTAGCTTAACCTCTACACTTGCAGGTATCACTAATAGAAGGAATGGCTGGAGGTTTAACCTCCTCAGTGACATACCACTGTTACACTCAATTAGGTTGTCCCATTAAACCTAGATCTTGGGATCTCCAGTCAACTAGGTTGGGTTTCCATTCCGGTAACTTCCAAAGGCCTCAACCCCATTCCTTTTGACGACGTTTCGACTAACACTCGATTTAACCCTTTGGTTAGCGAATCCGCAATGTTGTCCTTTAGACTTTACATAGTCTAAAGAGACAACTCCATTCGAGAGTAGTTGTCGTATGGAATTATGTCTACGACGGATATGTCTAGACTTTCCATTATACATATTACACTGTGCCCTACCAATTGCAGATTGACTATCACAATGAATACAAATAGCTTGCATAGGTTTAGACCAACATGGAATATCTTCAATGAAATGGCGAAGCCATTCAGCTTCTTCCGTTGCTTTATCCAAAGCAATAAACTCTGATTCCATCGTTGATCTAGATATACACGTTTGCTTGGAAGATTTCCAAGACACGGCTGCCCCACCAAGAGAGAACACATATCCATTAGTGGACTTTGAGTCCTTCATATCTGATATCCAATTCGCGTCACTATAGCCGTCCAGCACTGCTGGATATCGAGTATAATGCAGCCCATAATCCCGAGTGTAGCGTAAATACCTTAACACCCGCACAATGCCCTTTCAATGAGAAGCATCGGGATTACTTGTGTATCTACTAAGCCTGCTAACCGAGTAAGCTATATCCGGCCTAGTACAACTCATCAGATACATAAAACTTCCAATTACTCGAGAATATTCTAACTGAGAGACACACTCTTTATTATTCTTGGTAAAATGTGGACTTAAGTCTACAGGTGTCAATGACACACTCGTATCTGATCCACTAAACTTCTCAAGTATCTCATCAACATTATGAGACTGAGAAAGTACAATTCCGCCAGATATTCTGGTAATCTTAATTCCCAGAATAACATCTGCAATGCCCATATCCTTCATGTCAAACTTAGAGTTTAACAACTTCTTGGTAGTTTTGATCATTTCATTGTTACTACCTATAATGAGCATATCATCAACATATAGACACAAAATGACATAACCTCTGTCAGTGTCTTTAACATAAACATACTTGTTATATTCGTTGATTCTAAACCCATTTGACAACATTACGTTGTCAAACTTCTCATGCCATTGTTTAGGCGCTTGCTTCAAACCATACGATGATTTGACAAGTTTACAGACTTTCTTGCTTTGCCCTGGAGCTGAAAACCCTTCAGGTTGCTCCATGTAGATTTCTTTATTCAAATCCCCATTTAAGAAAGCTGTCTTTACATCCATCTGGTGTATCTCTAGATTGCGTAAAGCTGCTATCGCAATCACCATGCGAATGGATGTTATCCTAGTTACAGGTGAGTACGTATCAAAGTAATCTAGGCCTTCTCATTGCCTGTACCCTTTGATAACGAGCCTCGCCTTATACTTGTTAATTGACCCATCGGCCTTCATCTTTCTTTTTAAAAATCCATTTGCAGCCTAAAGGCTTACAACCTGGAGGTAAATCTACCAACTCACAGGTGTGGTTCTGTAAGATGGAGTCAATCTTACTTTTGATCGCTTCTTTCCATCAAGGACTCTTAGGAGAAGTCACAGCTTTGTGGAAAGTTTGAGGTTTGTTCTTAGCCATATAAGTCAAGAAGTCTGGATCAAAAGACTTGGACATCTTAGCCCTTTTACTTCTTCTAAGCTGATCATCACCTTGATTCTCAACTTGATCATCAAAATGATCATCATCACTAGCAAGCTCACCAAATTGCTCCAAAACCTCAGAACCCCTTCTTAGGTTCAGCAAGGAAAAATTTCTTCAAAGAAACATGCATTCCTTGAGTCCATGATGGTATTCCTGTGTATGTCTGGAATTTCAGACTTATATACAAGAAACTGATATGCACTACTATTATGTGCATAACCAATGAATATACAATCCACGAATTTCAGGCCTATCCTAACCCATTTGGGTGTAGGAATCGCCACTATTGCAAGACACCCCCACATTCGTAAGAATTTATAAGAAGGCTTAACGCCTTTCCATAGCTCATACGGGATCTTGTCCACTTTGCTTCAACACAAGTTTCACACTTGTGTTTCATCAGAACGACCTTGTCGAACGCAAAAACCATGCGAAAACATGTTTACTAAGAAGAGACCTAGAGACAAGATTCTTACGAATGTCCGGAACATACACGGCTTCGTTCAAGGTTAGCTCTTTTCCTGAGGTTAACGTCAGGACCACCTTTCCCTCAACAAATGAGGTAGTAGAGTTTCCCATAAACAACTTCTTACCATTTGTAACCGGTTCGAAAGTTGTAAACAGCTCCTTCTCAGAGCAGATGTGGCGTGTAGCCCTAGTAAAACTAAAACCCCTTGGCCCCAGCATAGAGCCCTTGTTTACGGGGGCTTCTTCCTTACCCCAAAAGATTTTCCATGCTCAATGACATTGGCCTTCACTGAAGAGATACTCCATTCTTTCTTTCTATTATCCTCATCAATTCGGAGTCAGATAATTAAGTCTTCTTTGTAGAATTTATACAAAGTCTTTTGGCCTTTTCCAAAAATTCATACAGTGTCTTAAACAATTCCTTGTGTCACAATGATTATGAAACTCTCAAAATCATATCACAGTAAATACATTCCCAGAATGTCATCAACCGAATTAGGCACCCAAATATATTTGGTCCGACTTATCACTCTGAAGCCAATAGTCTTACTATTAGGAAACACAAATCCAGTGTTTAATAGTCTACTATTTGGAACTTCATAACATGGCCAGTAGTCTTATCACTAGGAATCACTAATTTCTCAGCATGTGGTCAGTAGACTTTCTATTACCAGGAATCACAATGTCTTAACCTATGATCAGTAGTCATTTTACTACTAGGAATTACAACATCCTGACATAAGATCAATTTACTAGGAATCATCATGTCTTGACATATGACCAGTAGCCTCTCTACTACTAGGAACCATGATGTCTTGACATGTGATCAGTAATCTGTTCACTACTAGGAACCACAATCTCATAACTGTGTAGCCAGTGGTCTAACACCTCCTAGGAACCACCAGTTTTCTATCTCTGTGATCAGTGATCTTGAACTCACTAGGAGCCACCAATTTAAGAATATATTTGGAATTTAAAAATCCAAAAAATATTCACCCACTATAACAGGTTGTCTCATCTTTGCTTTCAAGCAAAGTCACATAGTAATCATAAATGCTGTAAATAACACAAGGATACCATACTAATTGCCTCTGATCAAATCAGAGATATTTTAAAGCAATCTTATGATTTCTTTTAGTCATACTAGATCTCTCAAGATCTTCCTTTAATAATCTTGCGAGGCTAAAGTTGTCAGGTGGAACAACACTTCTGTTTGTCACCTTTTGAAGCCATTTCTGAAACATCACAACAGAATTTCACTTCTGTGATTCCAGAAATTAAACTTAACCCCTAGAAAATCCCTCAGTTGGAAATTTAATTCAAAACTAGTCTCATTATTTAACTTAGAATTGAACATGGTCAGGATTGTTCCCATGAAGACTGGAGGGGTCACATCGGTCCCACTTAAAACCCAGTTAACCTTTTGACAAAACATCCAAGAGCATGTTGACTCCTAGTCCATAGGAAACAATTTTAAAATTAAGATTTCCAGGAGATAAATCAGGTTATAACAAACCGATTTTCAAACAAATAAAATTTGCTACCAGAATTACACCACTCATAAAAATTAACCGGTACTCCCGGAACTAAGCCCATTATTTCTGAATAAAATCAGAAATATTTTAGCTAATGCTAAAATTTGGTTTGCTTTCTCAAAAACCAGAACACTTTGGACATAATCAGATTATAACCAAAGACTTTCTCCAAACATGATTTTTCCAACAGTTTGGGACTAAATTGATTAAACTCAAAGACTTTCTCAAACTCCAAAGGTTTAAAACCAAATCCGTCTTAGTTGTTATTTCTGAACAAATAAGAACTACTCTTTAGCCAAACCTAAAACTTTGGTTTCTATCACAGAAAACCAAATCAAGTTCCAAACTTACTAGCAATTTAAAAAATTGCTATAACAATTACACGTATATAAAATGCTTGTAACAAATCAAGCAAATAAAACTTGCTACCACAAATTGATAAACAAACCAACTAAATCTCAAGCAAAACATGCTTCAAACGTTTAAATAAAATAGCCAATCCATAAGGATTCTATTTAGTCCAAAAGCCTTTCCACGCTTAGGTATTCCTATTTAACACAAAAGTTAGTAGTCCAAACATTTTTGTTTTTACATCCCAAATACTATTCATTTGGTTTTGTATTTGTTTTTCCATTTCCTTTCGCCTAAGTATTCCCGTAAAGAAAGTTAGCAGAAAAAACCACAACAAAATACAAACAAATAATCTAAGAAAAAAAAAAAATATAATAAATAATTGAAACCATTTAGCCAACTATTTATAAAATTAACCAATGAATTAAAATGCCAATTAAATTAAAACTTTAAAATAAAGTTCAATGCTCATGAGATATGAATGAAATTAATTCATAATAAACATTTAAACTAATAACTCCAAATAAATAAGTTAAATTCAAAGTTAATGCACCCAATTAAATAATTTAGATTAATGCACTCAATTAGATAATTTAGATTAACGCACTCAATTAAATAATTCACATTAATGCACCCAATTAGATAATTTAGATTAATGCACCCAATTAAATTCAAATTAATGCACCCAATTAAATAATTTAGATTAATGCACCCAATTAAATTCAAATTAATCATGTACACAATTCATAAAAACTCTATAACTCCAAAATACATTAAACTAAAATTAATAGGCAAGAGTTACAAACCAATAACCATTTAGCAATTAACATATGCAAATAATTCTAAAAACATTAAATTATGTAATCTAGTTTAGAAAATAATAAGCATGTAACAAATTAAAAACTAGAATAGAATAAGCATGTCAAAATTACAACATCCATAAAATATATTTTATAACCTTAAAATTCATGCAAATCATGGTAGGAGAATGATGAACCATACGCATAAAACAAGATCATACTAATACAATTAAGTATGCAAATTATGATAGAGCTTTCTAATTAAACTAAGTAATTAGAGAATAACATTGCATAATTTACAATCATTGAAATAGTGAGCAATTCCACAACAGTTCTTAGTAACATTATACAAAGCTAACCTAATTGTCTATATAAATCTATTCGATCTATTTCGTCGGTTTGGTTTTTTTACCATTTTATTGTTTGGTGTATTTCTGTTGAAATTTAGTTGTAATTATTAGCATATGTTCTTGGTATATAATTTTGATTTCTTCACAAATCCCACGAAGACTCTTTCAATCTTTGCAAAACCTTCAATGTCCCGCCAAGAAGCATCACTCCACAAGTCAGCATCAATAATTGGCGTTCCAGCAGAAAAAGACAGAGTCCATAGAAGATAAAAGATTCTCTTCAGATATCAGAAAAAGGCACGCCAAGAAAAAGACAAAAAAAAAAAAGATTTTTGTAGATATTTTGTGTCTGTAATTATTTGAGTCTGTCAGTAATAAGGATTTTCCTTCACTCACTACTTTAATAAAGTAGATATCCCTTATCTTGCTTTATTAAAGAAAAGCTGTGAAAATCTTTATACTTATCTTGTAAATAATTATAGTGTCAAAATTTTGTCAAAAAAGAAGGATTGAATGATATGCGATGGGGCCCAAAACAGTACCCGATTGCCAAAAAGTTCTTATAGTGAGAGAGTGCTGCCACAGTTTTTGTTCGCTAAGCTAGACAGGAAAATGGAAGCAAAAATTTCTATATAGAGACTTGACAGGAGGGTCTCAATTTATACATGTATAGGGGAGAGAGGAAGAGCCTCCAGCCTTTAAGGCTAGTCATTAAAACACCATTAACCAACATCCATAGCCCCTTTTCAAAAAGATGAAAAGATTGGATGCCCAAAGGATTCACATCCTTTAGCCAAGAAAAAGGATTTAAATACCCTTAAAATTCCATTCATGAATCTAACATCATGAGGCAATTTCTTGGCAATTTCTTATTCAAAACCCATTGGTTTTTGGCCCACTTGGACCTAACACAATAAATGGTTGGGACCCACTTTAATATTTAATTAAAGTCACCACACTTTAATATTAAATTAAAGTCACCAAAAAACATTTTTTCCAACATTCTCAAGGACATGAATATGACAAAAAATTATGACAGGTACTCAGATGAGGCAAAAAATGTATATATACACATAGCAATGCATGCCAAATGATAAACAAAAGTATGAAAAAGATCAATGGCAGGAACCCATAAGTTTTCAGACATGGGTTGTATTCAAATTTTGAAATGGTAAGAGAACGATCTTTGAAGTTGCCTATAAAATGGAGAGAATTAATCAGTTCATCCCTTTATATGAAACAATTTGACCACGTAAAATATACTGGAGAAGCATTGCCATAATTATTACAACACTACTAACAGAATTTAAATCTTCACATTCCATCTTATGTTACTATTTAAAAACAAATTAAGTGACCTGGTAAAATGATGCAAGTTTGAATCTGACAACCAAAATCTTAACCCTCGCTGCATCATCACTTTGTAGTTTTATTGTAAATAGTGTTAAGCTGAAACATTTAGAATTCATCTAATTGCAATGACACGGAAAAATGGTTACTATACAAAGCACACAACTCAGAAAGATTTGAAGCTTTCTACATTCTTTTTTTCGGGGAGGGTCAGAAATGCCCATATTGTTAACTTCAGAAAATAACTACCACCCATTATCAAATTCAACCCAACTTCTTCATTTATCAAATTACTGAAAAATTTAAAAATAAAATTGCAAACTTCAGATTACAAACTAAAGCATTCAAACTTTAGTTATAAACTAAAATTGCACACTTTAGATTACAGTCACCGCTAGTTCACTCTGTAAAACAAACTATACAAAGCATTCAAAGAATTCATAGATTACAAAGTTTTACTTAACCTAGAGGGATGAAGAAGACCGCTAACCTCTTTTTTTTCTTCTCCTTCTTGGTGTTTTTGGATGAGTTCTTACTCACTCTCTCTCTCTCTCTCTCTCTCTCTCTCTCTCTCTCTCTCTTGATTCTTCCTTTCTACGTATGTGTGTTTCAAGGGATGAAGAAGACCACTAACCTCTCTTTTTTTTTTTTTCTTTTTTTTTTATTCACTTAGTTGATGAGTAGAACTCATACATTACTTAATTATAATTAATTCTTTATTTTCTTTTTATATTATTTCCTAAATTAATTTACATGCAATTATTTCTAATTAAATTATCTCATAATCTTATAATCTCAATTACACTATATTAAATTATCCTAATGTGAATTAGGCTCTAATTCCTATCCAATTATTTAATTCTAACTTGTTAAAATTAACGAATCAGACAGGTTTAATTTTCATTCTAACCTATTTGTTCAAACAATACAAGTCAACAAATCTCATAACAATCAATAACACTTAATCACATAATTAAATCACATAATTAACATGTAGGAACATAATTGATAGTTCCAATTGAGGCTCAATTCAAGTCTGGGTCGTCACATTCAACAAAAGCAAATTCTTTAAACCTGCTTTAGTAATACACCATTGATAGGTTAAACAAGTGCATTGTAAAGTAATTTAAAGCAAAGAAACACTTCAAACTAACACAATTATCCCCAATTCTGGGTTTTTACACATATTCTACACATCAAAGAAGTCATTCCAAAGACCTCCAAATCGAAAAGCCATAACAACTTCCCAAACCAACAATTCATGGGGGGCTAAAGAAACAGAGTGAACTCAAAGTAGAAGAACAGAAATAGAAAACCAAAAAAAAATTGATGGAACCCATTAATGGGAAGCTATAATTAGAGCAAAAAGTGAATGACCCAATAAAGTATTATGCATTATAAATCATACCTGCTAACTATTTGAAGAACCCATGCGTGTGCTTGTATGTGAAGCTCTGTGGGTTTTTGTGAGTGAATGGTGACAGAAAGAGAGACAGAAAAACAGAGCCAAGAGGGAGAGAGATAGAGATAGAGAGAGTAAGAGAAATAGAGAGAGGAAGATAAAAACCTCAATGTTGAAGCGATGCAATGCCAGGAGCTGCGAGGGAGAAACCGCCGATCGAGCTTCCGTGGGTGATGGATCTCAGGCGACGGTGACCAACAAGGAGGAGAATTGGTGCTCCGGTTGCCGACAAACGCAAGGAGGAGTTACGGTCAGAGATAGAGGGGAGAAGAGCAGCGGAGAGGGAGAGCGAGAGGACACTGAAGAAAGAGAGAGAGAGAGAGAGAGAGAGAGAGAGAGAGAGAGAGAGAGAGGTGCTGGTTTTGTTTAGGGTTTGGTTTGGAAAATATATATATATATGGTATCATTCGTGACCAAAACGTTTTTAGTCGCCAATTAATTTTATAAATTCCTCCAAAATTTAAAATGACTCCTCCAAATATTTCAATTCTTTGGTGACTAAAAAATTTATTAGTCGGTTGGCAACCAAAATTTTGATCGCCAAAGATAAAATGTAAATTTTTATTTTTCATTTGGCGACTAAATAGTTTTAGTAGCCAAAAATCAATATACGGCAACTAATTTTTTTTTTTTTTGTCTCTGAAAATAAACTTTTGGTGACCAAAATTTTGGTTGCCAAAAGTAAAAAATAATTTTTTATTTTCCATTTGGCAACTAAATGGTTTTAGTAGCCAAAACTCAATGTACGGCGACTAAAATTATTTTTTGTTGCTGAAAATAAACTTTTTTGGTTGCCAAAGGTAAAAATTGATTTTTTATTTTTCATTCGGCGACTAAATGGTTTTAGTAGCCAAAACTCAATATACGGCAACTAAAATTCTTTTTTGTCGCCAATTCTGGCATTTTTAGCGACTAAATTTTTTTTTAGTCACCAATAACCATTATATCCCGACTAAAAAAATTAGTAGCTAAATATTTCACTTTTACCGACTAAAAAATTTTTTGGTCGCCAATCCCACAACTTTTGGCAACTAACGTTTTTTTAGTCGCCAATTTTTGTCGCCGAATGTGCATTTTGTTGTAGTGATTTTGGGTCAAATTAGAAAATTAAAAAATAAAAGTGACAAACTAAAACTTAGCTAATCATAAAATGTGCTCAGTAAACTATATTTGTATTTTATCTCAAGTTATATTATGTTAAATCACTAGGATTATTGACAGCAAGAACATATATATGGGATAAAATATATCTATAGTCATTATAATGTTATATTAGCTACTTTATTAATATATCATCTTTATTGTTTCATCTCATGTGATAGCATTGTATTTTAAAAAATATGAATACGGACACATGACACGATATGAATATGATACCAACACTCTACCATGAAATTTTTTTTAAAAAAAAAATGTAAGATACCACGTCTAAAGGACATACAAAATATATAATTTTGTATAAAGATAAAGGGACAAACTTCTCTTCAGTCCACTGTTGTTTGGGCTTGTGGAGCTCACTATGGGTTCCACTTTAATGACCCGAACCATTCATATTTTAAGTCACAATATTTTGATCATCCATGATAAAAATTAGGTCAATCCGATAATCATAGTTGTATTAGTTTGTGACATTTATTTGTAAAAAAAAAATAATGATAAATATTATTTGAAAACTAAACCATCCTTTTTTGGAGAGACAAATACAATATTAGCCGTATTAGTTTGTGACATTTATTTGTAAAACAAAATGAACGACAAATATTATTTGAAAACTAAACTATTCATTTTTCTGGTAGACAAATACGAGAAACTACCATAGCTATGGTTATCGGATTGATAAATGCACAAAATAAAAATAAATAAATAGATTGAACTCAATATAACATGTTTTTTTAATTCTACTTGCCACATGTACATAATTTGTAACGCCATCAAAATAAACCCATAAATCATACATTCATGACATCCATAAGCTTAAGAGAATAAAGCATATTTCCATTCATCAGAGTATTAAGTACAAAAGTATTACATGTTGAAAATAAAAGTAAATGCCCTACAGGCTTACAACTTTCCAAGCCAACACTTGGTTACAAAAAGAGAGTACTAACGCAAATACACGTTAAGCCCTTGGCTTGAATTTACATGTAATACCAAAATAACAAAACAACCAAAAGAGTCTTCAACTCCCAAAACCTTCCAAGCCACATCCTTGGAGGTGGCATATCACCTGAACCTGAAAATGATGTCCCATATAGGGTGAGCCACAACCCAGTAGAGATATACTAAACCAAATATGAGCAGTAACTAAAACATTAGCATATGATAAATGGCTAACACTTGTAAACCAACTCACAACACAATCCAGTTCCATGACAAATATGTATCTGTTTCATTCCACTTTCCTTTACTTAACCAATTCAATTCATAAACATGGCTCAGAACCTGGCCAAACAATTTAAATGAGACTATATCTCATATTAAACCACTTCCTTTATCCACAATTCAAATGAGACTACAACTCATAATAAAAACACTTCCAATACTTCAATTATCTACGTTATGCAAACGTAATTAAAATTTCGGGACTTTCACCCTGGACACTCCGGCCAACTTAGTTATCAATGGAGTCCATCTCCTATCTCCTCCCAAACAGTTTTGAGAGTACATCCTCTATCTTCCCTCAAACCATGTAGTACATCCCCTATCTCCTCCCAAACAATACACATATATTGTCATGACCCAAACCCGCCGCCGTGGGTTAAGGACACAACCGGCCAGTAATCATTAGACTACCTATGGCCTCAAACCGAACCAAACGTATTTTAACAGAGTTAATGGGGGCCAAACGGAAGTAAATTTAAAACTTTGTCCATAGAGTTGTGCTTAAGTGCACACCATAACATTCCAAATATTTATATATTAATAACACACATCAGAATATGTACTAGCACAAAACACTGTACATAGAGGATGATACAGATTTAAGTCAGTCAAACCCAAGACTTATATACAAAAATGGTCCGATGTTTTCGCCAACAAAACAAAACTATAAACAGATGACAAAAGGGCGAAGACAGTCTCGTGCGTGACACATTTGGGTTGACTCCTCAAAACTCTGATTGTTTCTCACGATTTCACCGGGGCTGGTTTTGGACGTCCCTTGGCTCACCTACATGTACATGAATGAGCGTGAGCGAATGCCCAGTGAATAATATCAATTTAAGAACATACATAAGCAATTATTGAAACAGTTACGACAAGCGGCCTTTGGCCGAATCGTCTATATCAATCGGCCTTCGGCCCAATCATCTATGTCAATCGGCCTTCGGCCCAGTCATTCGTGTCAATCGGCCTTCAACCCAATCATTCGTGTCAATCGGCCTTTGGCCCAATCACTTATGTCAATCAGCCTTCGGCCAATCATTTATGTCAATCAGCTTTTGGCCCAATCACTTATATCAATCGGCCTTCGACCCAATCATTCATGTCAATCGGCCTTTGGCCCAATTACTTATATCAATCGGCTTTTGGCCCAATCATTCATGTCAATCGGCCTTCGGCCCAATCATTCGTGTCAATCGGTCGTTGGCCCAATCACTTATGTCAATCGGCCTTCGGCCCAATCACTTATATCAATCGGCCTTCGGCCCAATCATTCGTGTCAATCGTTGTCCACCATTCGAATTAATGAACTTTCAAAGATTACATAAATAATTGGACAACAACATGTTTCAGATATCTTGTTAAGATATTACTCACATTGATCGGCTTGTGGATTTGCCCTGGAGCTCGACCCTACACATTCCATGAACACAAAAGGGTCACTAATAATTCAATCCATTCTAAATTCACATTTTTCCTCTTTAGGCTTTATTCTTATCTCTTTAACTCATTTACAATGCTTAACACATACCTAAGAGTGCTTACAAGTGAAAGAGAACGGAAAACGAAACACAGAATGCGAAAACAGAATTTCACCAAACAGGGTCCCCGCTCGAGCGTGGACTTCCCCGCTCGAGCGGACCCAATTGGTCTGCAAAAGTACTGGTTGCATCAAATTCACGCTCGAGCGTGAACTCGGGCGCTCGAGCGGAAGGTCTGTCTACATAGCTCCCCGCTCGAGTGTGGACTTCCTTGCTCGAGCGGACCGATGCCAACAAAAAAATGCTGGGAGCACGAAATTCATGCTTGAGCGGCGGTTTCCCCGCTCGAGCAGACATCAAAATTCTGGGTTTTCCAGAATGGTTCCTTGAGTTCAAATTCGACATTCCAAGGTTCAAAACCCATAAATTTGATCCAAAACATGCAAACACATTATATAATATGAGCATATAAGCAAGGTGAGGTCAATTTCTCAAAATCATGATCCAATTCATCCCAATTAAACCACATTTCTTTGTAAATTCAATGCTCATGCATTCAAACTTTGCACAAGCTTCATGTCTTCCATAATCAAACATGCATGACAATTTTTGACCTCATTTCCATCTCAAATAGCACCAATGATGCTCATAAACATGAAAATCAATAAAGCCTTGCTTGCATGTATACTTCAATGCTCAATTCTTCACAATTCACCCATTACATGCTAGATTATGCAATTTCATAGCAATTATATACATGCATGCATACATTGTCCTTCAATTCAACATAAACAACTCAATTCCTCTTCAATCCTTACTCTTGGTCATTAATCAAGCTAGGATTCACAAATTACAACATTAAACTCATGAATTCACTTACCTAGAGGCTCAATCCTTCCAACTTCGAGCAAATTCTTGAGTAATCTTCCAAAATTCCCAAGTTTCTTGATCAAACCTTCAATCTCCTACTCTCTCTTCCTCTAACCGACCCTCTCTTCTCTTCTTTGTGTTTTTATCAGCCAAAATGAGGCTAGGGAGAGAGATGGAGTGTATAAAGGCCTCCACTCAACCATTATTTTATTATAAAACAATGGGGCACTTAATCCATTAATTTTATCTGATTAATTTGATCCAAATCAATTTCTAATTAAATTTCACCGTAGGCTCTAAAAATTATGCCAATCACAATAGCGTAATCAATTTTGGTTTCGGTGGTCGATAGGGCCTTCAATTTAAATTCCAAAGCAGATTATCAAACAGATATTTCTACGGTGAACAGATAGAAATTCAAAACCACATATTTTCACATAATGGCACACAAATCCATATTAAACACATAATCACACTCATATTAAGGACCAATTAACATAATACGGAATAGGGGTATTACAGTCTTCCCTCCTTTAGGAAGTTTGGTCCTCCAAACTTAATTTACCTTCGTCGGGAAACAAATGTGGATAGCGTAGTCGCATTTCATCCTCTTTCTCCCACGTGGCATCTGTCCCATAATGTTCTTTCCATTCCACCTTCACCATTGGGATGGACTTGCTTCTCAATTGTTTCACTTGCCGATCAATGATTCGTTCCGGCCAACTCGACGTATTCCATATTCTTATCAATAGCTACCCGGTGATAATCAATCACATGAAACGGGTCTCGGAGGTAGCCCCTCAACGTCGACACATGAAAAACGTTATGGATTTGTTCAAATCTCGGTGGCAAAGCAACTCTATAGGCAACTGGACCAAGCCTTTCCAAAATCTGAAACGACCCGATGTAACGGGGCGACAACTTGCCCTTCTTTCCAAACCTGACTTGGCCTTTCATTAGGGACACACGAATGAACACATGGTCACCAACCTCATACTCAAGAGGTCTTCTTCGAACGTCTTCATAGCTCTTTTGCGGTCTTGAGCTATTTTGAGCCTTTGCCGGATAGTTTTGATTTTCTCAGAAGTGTCTTGCACAATTTCAGGCCCAAGTAAAGCTCTATCCCCGACTTCTGTCCAACAGATAGGTGATCTACATCTTCTACCATACAAAGCCTCGTATGGTGCCATACCGTTGCTGGACTGGAAACTGTTATTATAAGCAAATTCTGCAAGTGGCAAATAGTCTTCCCAACTCCCCTGAAAATCCAAAGTACACATCCGAAGCATATCTTCCAAAGTTTGTATCGTTCGTTCTGATTGCCCATCTGTCTGTGGGTGGAACGCAATACTGAACCTTAGTTCTGTTCCCATAGCTTCCTACAAACTCTTCCACAATCTGGATACAAATTTCGGATCTCTATCCGACACAATGGATACCGGAACTCCGTGTAAACGGACAATCTCATCAACATAAATAGTAGCCAATCTATAAGCATTAAACGTAGTTCTAACTAGCAGAAAATGTGCAGATTTAGTCAGTCTATCAACTACAACCCAAATAGAATCCATACCTCGAGAAGTCCGAGGTAGGCCAACAACGAAATCCATAGTCACATGTTCCCACTTCCATTCAGGAATAGGGAGAGGTTGAAGTAGACCGCCTGGTTTCTGATGTTCAGCCTTAACTTGCTGACACTAAAGACACTTGGACACATATTCTGCAATCTCCTTCTTCATTTTAGGCCACCAATAGGTTTGTTTCAAATCCTGATACATTTTATTATTACCCGGATGCATAGCAAATACGGATCTATGGGCTTCATCTAAAACCCTCTTCTTTAGTTCCGGAGTATCAGGGACACACATTCTGTTCCGAAATCTCAACACTTCATTCTCAATGCTAAACTCTGCTTTCGGACTTGTCTCAAACTCATCAATTATTTTTTTGAGGAATTCATCCTCTTTCTGTTTCTGTTTGATTTTATCAATGATCGCCGGCTCGGCTGTAATAGCGGCTATCAATCCGCCCTGTTCACACATTACCACTTCAATTTTAGACTTCTCAAAATCTTGCAAGATTTCTTTCTATTCAGTAAGCAAACAAGCTATACTCCCCGTTGATTTTTTGCTTAAGGCATCAGCAACTGTGTTAGCTTTCCCGGGGTGATACTGAATTTCTAAGTCATAGTCCTTTATCAATTCCAGCCATCTCCTCTGTCGCATATTCAACTCCTTCTGCGTGAGAAGTATTTCAGACTTTTGTGATCAATGAAGACTTCACACTTTGCTCCATACAGATAATGCCGCCAGATTTTCAGAGCAAAAACAACTGCGGGCCAATTCTAGGTCATGTGTTGGATAATTCTTCTCGTGTGGCCTCAACTGTCAGGAGGCATAAGCAATAACCTTTCCATTCTGCATTAACACACAACCCAAACCCTTATAAGATGCATCACTGAAAATCACAAAATTCTCCGTACCTGAAGGTAGGTGTCAAAATTAGTGCAGTGGTCAATCTTGTTTTCAATTCATGAAAGGCTGATTCTCTTTCATCGTTCCACTCAAAAGGTTGCCCCTTGCGTGTCAGTTGGGTAAGAGGCACAGCTAATTTCGAAAAGTCCTTCACAAACCTCCCGTAGTACCCAGCTAAGCCCATAAAACTGCGGACTTCTGTCACATTTGTCAGTGTAGGCCAATTCACAATTGCCTCTATCTTCTGTGGGTCCACTGAAATTCCTTCCTTGTTGATCACATGCCCTAAGAAAACAACTTCATCCAACCAAAACTCACATTTCTTTAGTTTAGCAAATAATTTCCTTTCCCGAAGTAATTTGTAGGGCAGTTCTCAAATGATGTTCATGTTTTAAGTCTATCTTTAGAATATATCAAAATATCATCAATAAAAACCATGACAAATTCGACAAGGTAGGTTTTAAAAATTCGGTTCATTAAGTCCATAAATGCCGCCGGAGCATTAGTCACTCCAAATGGCATAACAAGGAACTCAAAGTGTCCATACCTCGTTCTGAATGTGATTTTCTCAACATCTTCTGCCTTAACTTTCAGCTGATGATACCCGGATCTCAAATCAATCTTAGAAAACACATGTGATCCCTGTAACTGGTCGAATAAGTCATCAATACGGGGTGGGGGATATTTGTTCTTTATTGTTACCTTGTTCAACTCCAGATAGTCGATGCACAACCGCAAAGTTCCATCCTTCTTTTTCACAAACAGCATTGGTGCACCCCAAGGCGAAGTGCTAGGTTGAATAAACCCCTTGTTGAGCAGGTCTTGCAACTGTTCTTTCAATTCTTTCATTTCAGTGGTAGCCATTCTGTAGGGAGCTTTAGAAATAGGTTGGGTGTCTGGCATAATCTCAATTGTAAACTCTATCTCCCCTGTCTACCAATTCCCCTGGTAATTCGTTTGGAAACACATCCGGAAATTCTCTAACAATAGGGATATCATTCAATTCAACATTCACAGTTTGTTCAATCAACACATAGCACAAATAACCCTGGCACCCTTTCCTGATTGGTTTACATGCTTTCATAGCAGATATCAAATAAGGTGGAGGCACTACCCCATTACCCACAAACACAATCTCTTTATGTTCTGGTGGTTTAAACACAACTCGTTTTGTAACACAATCGATAATGGCACAATACTTGGTCAACTAATCCATGTCCAAAATTATGTCAAAATGTCTAAAGTTCAAGGGCAGCAAATCTACATATAGGGTAGCATCCTCAACACGCATATCACAAAACCGGTATATAGATTCACACAATACAGATTTCCCAGACGGAGAAGACACACATAGCAGATATGGCAATAATTCTAAGGGTCTATTTAGTCTAGATGCAAATGCATATGTCACAAAGGAGTGTGTGGATCCGGATTCAATTAACACAAAAGCATCCTGATTACATATAGAAATAGTACCTGAGACAACTGCGTTGGCATTCTGGGTATCGCCCGGAACAAGCGCAAAAACTCTCCCTTGTCTCACGATATCTCCGGTGGGAGTAGATCCCGTAGCATTTCCTGGCTTTGGGACTGATGCTGTTGAACTAGCAGCAAATTTTCCACGGTTCTGTTTGCAGTCTCTGGCCATATGCCCCTGTTTACCACAATTGAAGCAAGCTCCTGACACACGGTAACAAACCTCACGATGCCTGTTACTACAAATATTACACAACGGGGTTGTATCTCGGGAAGAATTAGAAGTATTCGAGGAGCCCGTATTTTGCTTCTTTGAAAACTTCTTCTTTGAAAAGAAGCCTTGCCTTTTGTTGCCTTTTCATTCTGTTGTCGGCTTAGCTTGTCTAGCTATATTAGCCTCAGATATTATGGCCCAGTCTAGCACCCCAATGTAAGTCTCCAGCTTCAAGACATTCACTCTCTCTAAGATGTCACTTTGGAGCCCACCTTCAAAATGTCGCACCTTCTTATAATCTATGTCAATCACGTGTGGCGCAAACCTGGCCAATTCAGTGAATTTGGCCTCATACTCGGCTACGGTCATACTGTCTTGCCTCAGTTCCATAAATTCTGCCACCTTCCTGTCTCGGACACACTGCGAGAAGTACTTATCATAGAAGATTTCCAAAAATTTTGTCCAATCAGCATCTTTGTAATTCTCTCTCATTAACATCCACCATCTTCTCGTTTCGTCTTCTAGCATAAAGGTGGCTAGAAGCACTTTCTATGTCTCCGAGCACGGGAACACTTCAAATAATTTTTTGATGCTGAGGACCCAAGCTTCAGCTTTCAAAGGATCGAGTCCACCATGGAATTGTGGTGGTTTCATTTTCTTGAATTCTTTGGTGAGAGCTATGACTCGGTCGTCATTCTGATTATCTGGTACAGGAGGTGCCGGAGGTGGAGGTGGAGGATATGGCTGCTGCCACTGTTGTTGCCATTCCTGCTGCTGTCTCAAAGCTTCTGCCATTTCCTGTATCAGTCTTTCCATTCTGTCTATTCTGGCAGTAGATGATTCCTCTATCTCATCACCCCTTATTCTCACCATCTAATTAAACTTGCATTATAGTTTATACAACAGACACACAAGTATGCATATACTAAGAAACATACATATTCAAACAATTTGTAATGCAAGCAAATCACAAACTTATTCCACATAACTGTTCATATCAAATCATTTAAGCGTATAATCGATGCTTTCAAATTCAGATTTATCACATGAATGCATCCTAGATCTTTTCTAGATGCTTATTGCTCTTTTGGACAAGTGTGTAAGTTATTAACTCGTGCTCTGATACCACTCTGTCATGACCCAAACCCGCCTCTGTGGGTTAAGGACACAACCAGCCAGTAATCATTAGACTACCTACGGCCTCAAATCGAACCAAACGTATTTTAACAGAGTTAATGGGGGCCAAACGGAAGTAAATTTAAAACTTTGTCCATAGAGTTGTGCTTAAGTGCACACCATAACATTCCAAACATTTATATGTTAATAACTCACATCAGAATCTGTACTAGCACAAAACACTGTACATAGAGGATCATACAAATTTAAGTAAACCCAAGACTTATATACAAAAATGGTTCGATGTTTTCGCCAACAAAACAAAACTATAAACAAAGGACAAAAGGGCGAAGACAGTCTCGTGCGTGACACATTTGGGCTGACTCCTCAAAACTCTGATTGTTTCTCACGATTTCACCGGGGCTGGTTTTGGACGTCCCTTGGCTCACCTACATGTACATGAATGAGCGTGAGCGAATGCCCAGTGAATAATATCAATTTAAGAACATACATAAGCAATTATTGAAACAGTTACGGCAGGCGACCTTTGGCCCAATCGTCTATATCAATCGGCCTTCGGCCCAATCATCTATGTCAATCGGCCTTCGGCCCAGTCATTCGTGTCAATCGGCCTTCGGCCCAATCATTCGCGTCAATCGGCCTTTGGCCCAATCACTTATGTCAATCGGCCTTCGGCCCAATCATTCATGTCAATCGGCCTTTGGCCCAATCACTTATATCAATCGACCTTCGGCCCAATCATTCATGTCAATCGGCCTTTGGCCCAATCACTTATATCAATCAGCCTTCGGCCTAATCATTCATGTCAATCGGCCTTCGGCCCAATCATTCGTGTCAATCGGCCTTTGGCCCAATCACTTATGTCAATCGGCCTTCGACCCAATCACTTATATCAATCGGCCCTCGGCCCAATCATTCGTGTCAATCGTTGTCCACCATTCGAATTAATGAACTTTCAAAGATTACATAAACAATTGGACAACAAAATGTTTCAGATATCTTGTTAAGATATTACTCACAGTGATCGGCTTGTGGATTTGCCCTGGAGCTCGACCCTACACATTCCATGAACACAAAAGGGTCATTAATAATTCAATCCTTTCTAAATTCACATTTTCCCTCTTTAGGCTTTATTCTTATCTCTTTAACTCATTTACAATGTTTAATACATGCCTAAGAGTGCTTGCAAGTGAAAGAGAATGGAAAACGAAACACAGAATACGAAAACAGAATTTCACCAAACAGGGTCCCCGCTCGAGCGTGGACTTCCTCGCTCGAGCGGACCCAATTGGTCTGTAAAAGTACTGGTTGCATCAAATTCACGCTCGAGCCTGAACTCGGGCGCTCGAGCGGAAGGTCTGTCTACATAGCTCCCCGCTCAAGCCTCGAGCGTGGACTTCCCTGCTCAAGCGGACCCATGCCTACAAAAAAATACTGGAAGCATGAAATTCACGCTCGAGCGGCGGTTTCCCCGCTCGAGCGGACATCAAAATTCTGGGTTTTCCAGAATGGTTCCTTGAGTTCAAATTCGACATTCCAAGCTTCAAAACCCATAAATTTGGTTCCAAAACATGCAAACACATTATATAATATGAGCATATAAGCAAGGTGAGGTCAATTTCTCAAAATCATGATCCAATTCATCCCAATTAAACCACATTTCTTTGTAAATTCAATGCTCATGCATTCAAACTTTGCACAAGCTTCATGTCTTCCATAATCAAACATGCATGACAATTTTTGACCTCATTTCCATCTCAAATAGCACTAATGATGCTCATAAACATGAAAATCAATAAAGCTTTGCTTGCATGGATACTTCAATGCTCAATTCTTCACAATTCACCCATTACATGCTAGATTATGCAATTTCATAGCAATTATATACATGCATTCATACATTGGCCTTCAATTCAACATAAACAACTCAATTCCTCTTCAATCCTTACTCTTGGTCATTAATCAAGCTAGGATTCACAAATTACAACATTAAACTCATGAATTCACTTACCTAGAGGCTCAATCCTTCCAACTTCTAGCAAATTCTTGAGTAATCTTCCAAAATCTCCAAGTTTCTTGATCAAACCTTCAATCTCCTACTTTCTCTTCCTCTAACCGACTCTCTCTTCTCTTCTTTGTGTTTTTGATCAGCCAAAATGAGGCTAGGGAGAGAGATTGAGTGTATAAAGGCCTCCACTCAGCCATTATTTTATTATAAAACAATGGGGCACTTAATCCATTAATTTTATCTGATTAATTTGATCCAAATCAATTTCTAATTAAATTTCACCGTAGGCTCTAAAAATTATGCCAATCACAATGGCGTAATTAATTTTGGTTTCGGTGGCCGATAGGGCCTTCAATTTAAATTCCAAAGCAGATTATCAAACAGATATTTCTACGGTGAACAGATAGAAATTCAAAACCACATATTTTCACATAATGGCACACAAATCCATATTAAACACATAATCACACTCATATTAAGGACCAATTAACATAATACGGAACAGGGGTATTACATATACAATGTGTTTAAACACTTATCATATACAATGATCAAATCAATACACATATTCGATGTATTATCCCAACCGTCATATTCAATGACATATTCCGGATGATTAGTTTCAGTTTTCCCTAATCAACATACAGTGTCTACAACAATCAAGACTATCCTCCTCCGATAGCCCAAAGCAGTTATTTCTAAACAGATAATAAATGCATTAAACAAATAAAATAACAACATTTTCATAGGTGAGTGATTAATTTATCCAACTACACCAATCAACCTCATAATTCCTCAATTCCACAATTTCCAACTCAATTTCACAATTCCCCAAATTAATTATTCAACATAATTAGGGCATTTTCCTTCCTTTTCCATTATCAACCCTAAGGTTCAATTTCATCAATTTAACAACAATAATCTCATTTTCCAGGGTCTCACATACACATGGAGTTTAACATTTTGAAAACCCCCTTTTCATAACCTCAAATTAAACCCTAACTTTTCCAAAATTACCATAATCCACCATTTATACAAAATACATAATATCTATGTCAAAACCCATAGAAAGGAGTAGGTTATTGTAAACATCCCCGAACGTCCCGGGGGAAATCCCCGTTTTGTTCATTTAGGCTCACTACAGTTCGGACTCAAATGTCACGGTTCTGAATCTAATCTCGCAAAGTGCAATGCAAGACCGATAAATCACCAAAAAATCCAAATCTGGCAAATCGTTTTGAAAAACTAATTTTTTAGAAAAAAGTGCCAAACATGGACTGCTTTGCCAGATATAGAGTTGCCACCTAAATATTTTATTTTTGGGGAATTTAGGAAACCCTGACTAGTGCCTAAGGCCACGTGTCCGTCATCACCAAAGTTGCCTCGGCTCGGGAACTTGGGTACGATTGGGGAAGGTCACTTCGTGAGCACCCCCGCTCGCCCGATCAAAGATCGGCCACTACTAAACATGATATCTTGTTTTTGAAAACACATGCGTTCTTATTTTGGTTTATTAGCCTAGAATTACTATGTAATGCGCACATCATACAAGTATAGACTGGGTTGCCTGAATTGGAACAAAACATCTCATGTTCATTTTGAAAACGGTTTGCTACTCGCAAGTAGGCTAAAATGCAGGTTTCCCCACTCTCAGGTGGGCTTAAGAAACAGGGTGGTTTGCCACTCTCAAGTGGGCTTAAAACTCGCAATCGATGAATTGTTCCAATCCAAATAACCCAACCTTCACCCACATGCATTCAGGCAGTTATATCACATAAGCAAATAGCCTCATGGTAAACATGCTATCATGGCAGTCACTTACACTCATGCAAGGATGCTAAAGCATAAATACTTACCGAGTACTCCATGCCAAAGAAAGAAGCTAATTAGAAATCATGCATGAATCCTAACTATGCTGAAATGCCTAATGCAACACATGCAAAAATGCAACTAAGATAGGCTCGGCTATTCTAAAAATGACATATGAAATGCAACAACTGACACACGTATTCAACTCGGAATTGAAATACAATGCAGTTAGTATGATGCGCCGAGCCCGGTGCATGCAATACAGATAAATGAATGCAAACATGTGAGCATAAGTATGCTAATTGAAACATGCCCTAATCTAACCATCATAAGCTGGTAAATAAAAGGGAGAAAGACATGGGATTGGAAGACATACATCACACGCACGCACACTTATTACAACATTGCCCTCCTCGGAGGGTCCGAATAAATAATACAGACCGGATAAATAATTAACTACTCTACCTAATTAAATATTACGAAACCCTAATTAATTAACAAATTAACTAAGAAACGAAATAAACTAGTATGCAGATCTATGGACCGCCTCAGCTCTGTTCCGAATGATGAAAGATGCATGCATGCTCGAGTCGCCTTGTCGGGTAATTCCTTGCGATGCCCCGATTTGCCTCTGTTTTGTAATTGGTCCCAGAACACTGTACAAAACTCCTGAAGGCTGCTGACTGGTTTTTGCTGCTGGATTCCGATTTGCTGCAACAGAGAGCAAGAAAGGGGCATGGCAAAGAATTTTCAACACATGTGCGCACGACCACTCTCCCCGTCATTGCACAAGCTCTAGGAAGTGTAGTCCTCGATCCTCGTGCCATCAATCACGCTTCTCGATGCATGATGGCTGAGGAGTCGAATTGCACGACTCGATGTAAAATGAATGCACATATAAACACAACAAGGCCTAAACTCCATCATGGGTAATCCGGAGTGTCGGCGACCGAGAATCAAGGCACATTTCGTGACTTTGAGTACGAAACGCCCCTCGTTTCCCGTGTTTGGACTAACCCTACTCCAAACACAATGTAATGAGATGGCATACACAATGCGACTAACATGCAACCCTAAATGCAATGCAACCTAATCATGCTGGCATGCGAGGGATGATATGCACACATGCAATTAGCATATGCAATGCTATGAACTACGAATGGCATACTCAATGCTCATGACATAATATGGCATACGCGATGCACACATGGAAACTAACATGCACATATGAAGACTATCAATGAGATGATCAAGGCACACAATGCAACGGCCAAACATGCAACAACATGAACTATATGGCATACACGATGCAAGATGGACTTAAACTAAAAGGAGTGGACCTTAGCCACACTCAAATCAGTGGCCATACACAATGAAATTAGGCAAGAACACTCATGCAAACATGCCCAACGCAAGGGACCGAACCTAAGGCACAAAGTGCAACTCTAATAAGGCATGGAAAGGAATGGAATATGGCATAGAATGGCACATGATCCAGCTCTGAAATGGCATATAAGATGGTCCCGAAATGTGCAAACACCTCACACAATGCATGCTAGATGGCCCGGATACCGAAACTAGTGAAATGGATTACACTATAGGTATGCAAAACAATGCTCAAATGATGGAACCAACCCCAAATAGTCCCTATGCAGACCAAAATCAGTGGCAAAATGTGTTGGGATGGTGGCTCGGAATGCATTCAAATGAAGCTCATGCAATGGTCGGTAAATGGGGCATACAAGTACAACTCTCAAATGCACTTAAAGAGTGAAGATCATGGGAATATGGCATACATATAAGCTCTAAAATATGATGTGCAATGGCCCCAAAACATAAAAACACCTCAGTATATGCATGCAATGGGCCTCAAAACTCAAAGCTAGGTATAGATATTGTACTACAAGCATGCAAAACAAGCATCATTCGACCATGAGACCCAAAAATAGAGCTAAGGTAGTCCAAAACATGCACAAAATCAGTTTAAGGCATGGCCAAAAAGTGCTAAAATCAAGGGCCAATGAAGCATGCAACACAAGCTAGTAAAGGAGATTTGCACTACAAGTATGTGAGGTAATAAAGAGGCTACCAAACTAGCAAAAGTTAGAGGTATGACATGCCAAATAAACCCCAAAAACCCGCTGAAACAAGGTCTATGCATGCAAGAATGATAGGCTCCTTTGATAGGCTATAAAGAGGGTTGTTCTACACATGCAAGAGGGACACTTAATATGGCAAAACCACCTTTGGACAGAGGTTATGAAGGCCCTAAAACTCACTGAAAAGGGCCTGAAATGAGGCTAGGAAACATGCAAGTAAAGGCTCCTTTGAAAGGCCATGAAGAGGGTTACTCTACACATGCAAGAGGGACACCTAATATGACAAAAACACCTCTGGACAGAGATCATGCAGGTCCTAAAACCCACCAAAAATGGCCTAAAACATGCTCAAGAAGTGTGTAAATATAGGCCCCTTTGTTAGGCCAACAATGCTAGTAAACAAGACAAGGGGTGAGAGGATCACCCCTCTCTGATTTTGGGGCTCAAAACAGTATGCTAGTCACTGAAAATCCACTAGATTTCAGTGGCTAGAAGGCCAAACAAATCTCACTTCAAAGGCCTAGATGCTTGGCTCAAAACAAGATGAAAACAAGCATGCAAGGGGGTAGATGACCCCCAACAGAAAAATGGCCTTAAACAAACTTCAAGAGGAGCTCAAAATAAGACTTTTTTCAGTTTATGACAAAGCTCAAATATGCTTGCGTAAAAGATGGAACAAAAAGATGCGAAAAAGAGAGAAAGAAGTGTTACCCTTGAAGCTCAAGAAGACCAGTAGCCTCTGGACCAAGAACTCAGCCTTTAGCCTTTGCAAATGACCTCCAAGAAGCTTAGGTTGGTGTTGGAGGTGTTAGGCTAAGGGTTGATATGCAATAGGCCAAGAACTATGCAACTTTAGAGCCAAAGTGTAGAGATATAGAGGGGGCTGTATGTATACTCTCAAAACAAAATCTGAACCTTAAGCAAGGAAGAGGAGGGTCTCTCTTATAGACAAGAGGGTTCAAAGCTTCTCCTAGAAGCTTGAAACCAAGTTTAAACATCCTCCATACACGTGTATGGAGGATGCAATCTGTGGCTTCCAGGTGGCACAGCTGGCACCAACTCAGTGAGACAAAAAAAGAGAAAGCTGGCCGACCAGTTCAAGTGGTCGGCCGAGCAGTTCAGGTGGTCGGCCGACCACTTCCCCTGGTCAGCCGACTAGTTCAAAAGGGTCAAGTGAACAAAAAGTGGTCGGTAGCCCTGATTGGTGGTCTCCCAACAGAGTACAAGGCAGTGGTACTATGGGAGACCAGTAATTGTGGCCCAAAAGTGAGGGAGACCACTTACCTATCAAGAAAACCGGCTGGAGGAGAGAGAGATGGTCTCCAAAAAAATTGCTGGTCTCCCACACTTCTACCACCTTCAAAACAATGAAAATAGGGTCCATGCCAAAAATGAACCAAGACGGATGCAAAACGAGGGTTCAGGGGTCAAAACGCGCAGCCGGGTGCCTCGAAAACAGGTTGTTAAGCATCGAAAGTGGCGTGCGACCACGAAGGTGGTCTCCCGGGCCACAGTGTCCCTCTAGAGAGAGGAAACAAGGTGTGTGCCAAAAACCGGAGCAAACGGAAAAAGTTAAGCGGTCCCGAACCGAGGCGCACGACCGACGGCTCCGAAAATTGGAAACTGGTCTCCAAACGGGAACAATGATCTATGACCACGAAAAGTAGCCTACGACCACTGAGAGATGGTCTATGAGACCTCTCCCTCCTTTCGAGAAGAGAAAACAGAACCTGATTCGCAAACGAAGGCAAAGCACAAAAGAGGCCTGAAGTCCGGAGGCAAGGCTCTCAGCCGAGACTCCATAATCTCAGAACGAGCACAACATGCGCAATCACCGAGTGCTCAATCGATGATGTCTGAGTCTTAAGATCAATCAAAAATGGGATGTCTACAGTTATCCCTACCTCAAATGGAGAAAATGATGAAACTCGAAATGCTCCAAACCCAAAGATTTTCGGATCAAAGGGAATCCCACACCGAGCTCTAACTTTTATACAAAGGAAATAGGGTAGAAACACACTAGAACTAGATGAAATCTTAGAGAGAGAGAGAGAGTGTGTGTAAAGAGAGAGGCAGCCGGGGCTAGGGTTTGAATAAAGAAGAAGATGAAAAAGTGTGTAAAAACCCGCTGCTATCAACTGATATATTCGAGGCTCGCTCGAGCGAAGGAATGGTAGCTCGACCGACCAGACACAAAGAAACCTCGTTTGAGCGCACAAAGCCTCGCTCGAGCCAACAATTCGAAGCTTCAGGTCTGCAACCCAAAAGCACACTCGAGCGAAGGAAAGCTTGCTCGAGCGAAGAAACCCAAAACATAGTCCTCGCGCACTCGAGCAAAGGAAAGCTTGCTTGAGCCAAGAAACTCAACCTTTAGGTCCAAAAGTAGACGCAGACGCATGCTTGAGCGCAAGACTTCTCGCTCGAGCCATCAGACACACCACTCAACTCTCGCTCAAGCTAAGGAACCCTGGCTCGAGCAAAGGAACTAAAACAAAGAGCTCGCTCGAGCCACAAAAGCCTCGCTCGAGCGAAGACACCAAAATCTGGGCAGCAACCATTTGTTTCAAAACACACCTAACCTGTTACAAACCTGCCCAACACATCCTAAAACTCATATACAAAGAATTAAAGGATGGAAACAAAATATAAACAACAACCAACACCACGAAATCTAAGTCCGGAATACAATAAACAATGGAGGGAAAACCAGGATCGCTATAACCTCCCCCCCTTAAAGAATTTCGTCCCCGAAATTAGTAATAAGTTTCGAAAACATGGTTTCTCAATTCTCAACAATATTACAATTCAATATTCAACATCTTGACCCATTACTGGTCATCCCATCTCTTTTCAAGAGGCAATTCACAATATGATACAACATGCATTATCAACATGCATCTCTTCGAAATTCAACAAGTCTCAATATACATGCCTCACAATTCCATAACATATTCAATGTTAATGATATATTTGCATTTCTACAATACATTCAACATATACAATGTTGAATTAAACTTCCATTTTCAAGGCATATTCAATAATACTTCCATAAACCGAAACATATACAATGCTTTACAACTTAAGACATATTCAATGTTCTTAAAGTTTATCAATACAACAAAATTTCCAATACATGGTTAAACATTAACAAACAAGTCCGGATATTTCTCACGGACATCCAACTCACGTTCCCGAGTGGCTTCCTCAACCCCGTGATGTTTCCATAAAACTTTCACCAAAGGAATTGTCTTGCCTCGCAAGACTTGGTCCCGCCTATCCAAGACCCGCACCGGTCTCTCCTCATACGAGGCATCCTCATCAACCTCTAAGTCGGTCCAATCCAATACATGCGACAGATCCAGCTCGTATTTCCGAAGCATACTAACATGAAACACGTCATGCACTCCGGACAACTATGGCGGCAAAGCTAAACGGTAGGCAACCTCGCCAATCCTCTCAAGGATCTAAAAAGGGCCAATAAACCGAGGGGATAACTTCCCTTTCTTGCCAAATCTCATCAAACCCCGCCTAGGTGATATTTTCAAGAAGACATGATCACCCACCTCAAATACCAAAGGCCTCCTCCTACGGTCGGCATAACTCTTTTGACGACTCTGGGCTGTAACAAGTCTCTTACAGATAAGCTCAACTTTCTCTGTCGTCTCTCGAACCAACTCTGGGCCCAACAAAGGTGCATCACTCACCTCGGCCCAACAAACTGGAGACCTACACGGTCGACCATACAAGGCCTCAAACGATGCCATACCAATACTCGATTGGAAATTGTTGTTGTAGGCAAACTCCACTAAGGGCAAGTGCCTCTCCCACGACCCACTAAAGTCAAGGACACAGCCTCGAAGCATATCCTCAAGGATCTGAATAGTACGATCGGACTGCCCGTTAGTCTGAGGATGATAAGCCGTGCTAAAGGTCAATCTAGTGCCCAAGGCACTCTGCAAACTCTGCCACAACCTAGCAGTAAAACGTGGATCTCTATCTGAGACAATCGACATTGGGATCCCGTGCAACCTCACTATGTCCCGAATATACAAGTCGGCAAGATGATCTACCGAATCTCTCACGCGCATAAGGATAAAGTGCGCCGACATAGTCAACCGGTCTACAACCACCCAAATAGCATCACTACCCCGTTGAGTCCTCGAAAGACCTACAACGAAGTCCATCGTGACATGCTCCCATTTCCACTCGGCAATAGGCAAGGGTTGCAACAAACCCACTGGCCTCTGATGCTCGGCCTGCACTTGCTAACAAGTAAGGCACTTAAACACAAAAACAGCTACATCTTTCTTCATACCCCGCCACCAAAACTGGCGACCCAAACCACGATACATCTTAGTGCCTCCCGGATGCACCGCAAGGCATGAATGGTGAAACTCTCGGAGTGCTTCCTCTCGATAAGACTCCAGCACAAACAAACGGTCTCGGTACCTCACACTCAGGTCAGGATACACAGTCAAACCCTTCTCAACCTTCCCACTGGAGATCTTCTCCCGGAGGGATTGTACCTCAAGGTCACCTCTCTATGCCTCTAACACTCGATTCACAAGTGTAGGCTGCGCAACTACAAAAAACAAGGCCGCAGCCTCAACAGATTCACCTAGAAGCAAATCAAACTCGCCAAGTGCACCCAACATTTCCCACTCCCAGATGGCTATACAAGCTACATCACTAATGGATTTCTTGCTAAGGGCATCGGCCACAACATTGGCCTTTCCCGGATGATAGTGCAACTCAAAATTGTAATCCTCAATAAACTCCATCCACCTCCTTTGCCTCAAATTCAAGTCCTTCTGTGTAAACAGATATTTCAGACTCTTATGATTCGAAAACACCTCAAATCTCTCACCATAAAGGTAGTGCCTCCAAATCTTCAAGGCAAAAATCACAGTTGCTAACTCTAGGTCATGTGTAGGGTAATTCCTCTCGTATATTTTCAACTGTCGCGAGCCACAGGCTACCACTTTTCCCTCTTGCATCAACACACAACCCAAACCCTCTCGTGAAGCATCACAGTACACCACATAACCCAAACCCCTCTGCAGAATAATCAAAACAGGAGTGGTGGTAAGTCTAACTTTAAGTTCTTGGAACGACTTTTCACAAGTCTCGCTCCACACAAACTTGATCCCTTTCCGCGTCAATCTAGTCAACGACGAAGCTAGTCTGGAGAAATCTTTCACAAACCGACGGTAATAACCGGCCAATCCCAGAAAACTACAGATCTCAAAAACACTCTTAGGCTATGCCCAATCTTGCACTGCCTCAATCTTGGATATATCAACAGACACCCCTTTCCTGGAGACTACATGGCCTAAGAACTTAACCTCTCTTAGCCAAAACTCACACTTCCCAAACTTGGCATACAGCTTATGGGCTCTAAGCAACTCAAGCACCACTCTCAAGTGTTCATCGTGCTCCTCCTCCGAAGGTGAATAAATCAGAATGTCGTCTACAAAAACAACCACAAAACGATCTAGGAATTCTCGGAATATCCGGTTCATCAAGTCCATAAACACTGTCGGTGCATTGGTGAGCCCAAAAGGCATCACTAGAAACTCATAATGGCCATACCGCGTACGGAATGCCGTCTTCGGGATATCCTTCTCCCTGACCCTCAACTGATGATAACCCGATCTCAAGTTTATCTTAGAGAAACAACGGGACCCTTTCAACTGGTCAAACAAATCATCTATACGAGGCATATGACCGTAACCCGATTCAATTTCCAGTAATCAATACAAAGTCTCAAAGCCCCATCTTTCTTTTTAGCAAAGAGGGCTAGTGCTCCCCACGGCGAAGTACTAGGGCGGATAAAGCCCTTATCTAGCAACTCTTCGAGTTGAATCTTCAACTCACTCAACTCGGTTGGGGCAAAACGATATGGTGCCATGGAAATCGACGTCGTGTCGGGCACTAAATCAATAGAAAACTCCACCTCTCGATGGCGTGGCAAACTAACAAGATCCTTGGGAAAGACGTCCGAGTACTCACAAACCACTCTGGGTAACTCAATCTGGATCTCATCACACTCACTAGTCATAAAGCTAGCGAGAAGACCACTAAGCTCACTCCACCCTCGCGGATCATACTCTGGTGGCAAAACACTACCAACCCGATCCCCCAAGAAATGGAAACAATCCCCGCTAAAGGTACATACAGTGACCCTCTAGCGGTAACAATCAATAACAGCCCGGTATGACAATAACCAGTCCATGCCCAAAATCACATCAAAACCCGACATAGCCATAACTACAAAAGAAAATGGAAGCCGGCGGTCGGCGACCTCTATATCACAGCCTCGACACCCTTGTTTCAAAATCAACTCACCCCCAACAGGTGATACAACACAAATAGGAGAAGTTAACTATGCCAACTCCAACCCCAAAACAGATGCAAATGCAGCAGATATAAAGGAATGGGATGCACCCGTATCAATCAACACATTGGCAACCGAGTTGCAAAACAAAAAGGTACCTCTCACAACCGATGCAGCCGGTACAAGATCCTACGCGATAACAACATACACACGCCCTGAAGGTCTCTGATCTACCTGTTTACCTCTCAAAGCAAAAGACTGCTGTACAGACTCAGTCGATGAGGCTCCCTGATTGGCCCTCGATGCCTAAACTGACTGAGCTAGCTGATAACTCTACCTCGACCTAGATGCACCAGATGTGCCACTCAACTGCGGGCAAAACCTCTTCAGGTGTCTCGCCTGACCACACTGGTAACAAGAGAGCGGCTGACCTCTGCCCTGACTTTAGCTTTGAGGTCGAGCCGAAGATGAAGCTGATCTCTGCCCTCCTCCCCTCTGCGGGCAAGCTGGAGACTTGTGGTCCAACTAACCACATTTGTAACAAGTAAAGTCTCCCTGACTGCCTCTCCCAGAGCCTGCACTTGGCACTGGAAAGGTAGATCTCACAAAAGCACCCTGGGACTGCTGAAGGTTCGAACCCCTCTGCCTTCTACTCTCCCCCTGGCCATCCTGACTCCTCTTGGAGCCCCTCATCCTCTCCTCCTCCTCATGCATAATAATCTCCATATGGGCCGCAGCATCCACAAGACGCCCATACTCTCGAGTCATGGACCCTGCAACTCTCATCTTGAGCCCGTTCCTTAACTTCTTCTCAAATTCAAGATAACGGCGTTCCTCAGACACCACTAGCTCAGGTGCAAACCTAGATTCAAAGCCCCGTCTTCGATGCCAAGCATCTCAAACGTCTTCGTCATCTGCTCAAGCCACTTATCAGCCTTAAGTGGCTCTTTTGGATCACCGACAAACTCGTCCGGATTCGACCGGAAGAACTCTCTCTTCAAAAAGGACGGCCTAGCCTTAGTTACATGGGCCTGGACTTGATTCTCAGCTCTGAGAATGTCCATGGATTCCCTCAATGCTCCTGCCATCTCGCGGGCTAAGGCGCCCATGGCCTGCTGACCTACTGGCTCGGCCACATTGGCCTGACCAACACCCTCCTACTGCGCCGGAATCTCATCCAGTATAGGCATCTCCTGCTTCCTAGGCCTACCACGCCTACCACCACGTCCTCGTCCTGACATCCTAATAAAGGTAACGAAGACATTAGCACATTCACAAGTGTGCCAAAGCTATTTCACTCGCGTCCTAATACATGGACAACAATAATTCATTCCACGTAAGCACATAATCACATAAGCACTTATGAATTTCATTTCCGGATAATGACTGTCCCGTGGCGTTGCTAGAGTTCCGGTTAGAAACAGCATTGATCAGGTGCTTTTCCAACAAGACTCCCAGAAACCCAATGATCCAATCAACATCCTAGAAACTACATTCCATACCTATATAGTCACATAAACATGTTATCAGATAAGTGCATAACATTACACCTAAGTCTCTAACAAGCGAGATAAACCCACTGTGGTACTAACCACTTCCCACGCACCCAAAGTATTCAAACTCGGTACGCTCTGATACCAAGTTGTAACGCCCTCAAAATAAACCCATAAATCATACATTCATGACATCCATAAGCTTAAGAGAATAAAGCATATTTCCATTCATCAGAGTATTAAGTACAAAAGTATTACATGTTGACAATAAAAGTAAATGCCCTACGGGCTTACAACTTTCCAAGCCAACACTTGGTTACAAAAAGAGAGTACTAACTCAAATACACGTTAAGCCCTTGGCTTGAATTTACATGTAATACCAAAATAAAAAAACAACCAAAAGAGTCTTCAACTCCCAAAACCTTCCAAGCTACGTCCTTGGAGGTGGCATATCACCTGAACTTGAAAATGATGTCCCATATAAGGTGGGCCACAACCTAGTAGAGATATACTAAACCAAATATGAGCAGTAACTAAAACATTAGTATATGATAAATGGCTAACACTTGTAAACCAACTCACAACACAATCTAGTTCCATGACAAATATGTACCTGTTTCATTCCACTTTCCTTTATTTAACCAATTCAATTCATAAACATGGCTCAGAACCTGGCCAAACAATTTAAATGAGACTATATCTCATATTAAACCACTTCTTTTATCCACAATTCAAATGAGACTACAACTCATAATAAAAACACTTTCAATACTTCAATTATCTACGTTATGCAAACGTAATTAAAATTTCGGGACTTTCACCCTGGACACTCCGGCCAACTTAGTTATCAATGGAGTCCATCCCCTATCTCCTCCCAAACAGGTTTGAGAGTACATCCCCTATCTTCCCTCAAACCATGGAGTACATCCCCTATCTCCTCCCAAACAATACACATATACAATGTGTTTAAACACTTATCATATACAATGATCAAATCAATACACATATTCCGGATGATTAGTTTCAGTTTTCCCTAATCAACATACAGTGTCTACAACAATCAAGACTATCCTCCTCCGATAGCCCAAAGCAGTTATTTCTAAACAGATAATAAATGCATTAAATAGATAAAATAACAACATTTTTATAGGTGAGTGATTAATTTATCAAACTACACCAATCAACCTCATAATTCCCCAATTTCACAATTTCCAACTCAATTTCACAATTCCCCAAATTAATAATTCAAATTAATTATTCAACATAATTAGGGCATTTTCCCCTTTTTCCATTATCAACCCTAAGGTTCAATTTCATTAATTTAACAACAATAATCCCATTTTCCGGGGTCTCACATACACATGGAGTTTAACATTTTGAAAACCCCATTTTCATAACCTAAAATTAAACCCTAACTTTCCCAAAATTACCATAATCCACCATTTATACAAAATACATAATATCTATGTCAAAACCCATAGAAAGGAGTAAGTTATCCCTACCTCAAATGGAGAGACCAAATGGAGAAGATGATGAAACTCGAAATGCTCCAAACCCAAAGATTTTCGGATCAAAAGGAAGCCCACACCGAGCTCTAACTTTTATACAAAGGAAATAGGGTAGAAACACACTAGAACTAGATGAAATCTTAGAGAGAGAGAGAGAGTGTAGAGAGAGAGGCAGCCAGGGCTAGGGTTTGAATAAAGAAGAAGATGAAAAAGTGTGTAAAACCCGCTGCTGTCAACTGATATATTCGAGGCTCGCTCGAGCAAAGGAATGGTAGCTCGAGCGACCAGACACAAAGAAACCTTGGTTGAGCGCATAAAGCCTCGCTCGAGCCAACAATTCGAAGTTTCAGGTTTGCAATCCAGAAGCACACTCGAGCGAAGGAAAGCTCGCTCGAGCGAAGAAACCCAAAACATAGTCCTCGCTCGCTCGAGCAAAGGAAAGCTCGCTCGAGCCAAGAAGCTCAACCTTCAGGTCCAAAAGTAGACGCAGACGCACGCTCAAGCGCAAGACTTCTCGCTCGAGCCACCAGACACACCACTCAACTCTCGCTCGAGCTAAGGAACCCTGGCTCGAGCAAAGGAACTAAAACAAAGAGCTCGCTCGAGCGACAAAAGCCTCGCTCGAGCGAAGACACCAAAATCTAGGCAGCAACCATTTCTTTCAAAACACACCCAACCTGTTACAAACCTGCCCAACACAACCTAAAACTCATATATAAAAAATTAAAGGACGGAAACAAGATATAAACAATAACCAACACTACGGAACCTAAGTCCGGAATACAATAAACAATGGGGAGAAAACTGGGATCGCTATATAATTGATTAATAGCCTTATATGAATTAACTGAAAAAATAATTTTTTAAATTTTTAAGTGAAATAAATTTATGACATCATCAAAAATTATTTATTAACTTGATAATTTATTAGTAAAATGGGCCATTTATTATGAATTTGGAAACTTCATGGGATGTGATTTGGTCTTTATGTCATTTTAATCCCTGTAATTTCAATTGACTCGATTTTGACTATAAATTTGCGGATTTATCTCAATTTATTTCAATTGATTATAATTATTAACATTTTTTAATGCAAAATATGTATATAACTAACATATGTTATTTTTTAGAGGCAAAATTATAAATATGCTCAACTCGGTTAGTTAATTTCAACCAATTTAATAATCATTTTTCATCAAAACACTATTGGTATTATCAATTGGAAGAAATTAACACAAAATTTAAAATTAAAAATCAAAATTGATCTAATTAAAAGTGTACGGATCAAAATTAATATTTATTTTTTTATTTAAATTGCGAACAAACTTATGTAAATATAAATAAATAAATTTATATTTTTGGTACCTCACCTCATCTCATTACTAGAGATGGCATTCGGGACCTGACCCGACGGGGACCCGACCCACCGATCTCGAATTGAGCGGTTATTCCCTGAAAAATACTCCCGACAGGTCAGGGATGGTATTAAAAAATGAATCCCCGATGATATCGGGCCGGGGACAGGGATACATGTTTTAGCCCTAGACCCGGGGGATAAAGAGAAGGGAAAAATGAAATATGATTTATCATTTGTCATATTTCACGTCATCTTTATTTATCATTTATATTATAAAATTATAATTTTTTCATCTTCTACAATTTAATGCGTTCATTAGGTACTAGTGTAATACCCGTGCAATGCACGGTTTTAAATAAAATAATTAATAATTAATATTAAAATTAAAATTAAACAATATAAAAATAAAATTAATTAAATTTTAACTACTTTTATCACAATTTTGATTATGGTTTTTTTCCCTGACCATTAATGCTATGTTTTAAGTTCTAAATAACAATAACATGAATCATAATGTAATTAGCAAAAATTACACAAAAATTATGATAAATTATAAAATTACACTTTTTAATTTCTATTTTTAAGAATAAATGCACCAATGATAAAATATAAATACATTATTATTTTATAAGGGTTTCATAATTTTAATTTTCCATATATTTAATGATACTGTAAACTATGTATTATTATTATTATTATTAATTATATTCTTTTAGTATGCCATATAATAGTAATAGTAATAATAGTTTTGTTGTGAAACTCAATCTAGCAAAATGTGTTTAAATCAAAAAATTGAATAATAAAATGAAAATGACAAACAATGAATTATCAGTGACCCTTATCCTCTTATCTTTCCTGAAATCAGCATTTACCTACCAAGTACTACTTTAAGATTTTCTCACAATCGCTAGTTTTGGCATCTCACATTTGTCTTTTTTTATTCTTCTCTCTCACTCACCTTTGCTTAATGGACCTTCATAGCACGGGTGTAATTTTTTTAAATTATTTTATAAACCATAATACTCGTGCTATGCACGGGTTTAAATAAATAATTAACAATTAATTTTTAAATTAAATAATAACATAAAACTTATTTATAAGAAATAAACAAACTATGGCAGAATGTATTTTTAAAAAAGTGTAATAAAATTACAAAAAAATATTTTTATAAAGCAATATAAATGCATTTCGTCTTATAAGTTTTGCAATTTAGTTGATTTATTTCAAAGATAGCCCAATCATATAATAAATTATATTTGTCAATTTATTAACTGCCCATTGTCTATTTCGTAAAAGTTTAAAAATATGTCTCTTTAGGCGCAAAATTATAGCTTCTCCTATGTCATAATTCACAAATACAAAAGAATAAGAGTTGGCTTGAGGATTTATAGTTGTGCTAGACACTAAAACTGACATAATCTAATCAACTCAACATTTATCTCAACTTCGTCCTGACCTAATCATTAGATAATTGTCTTAATCTATGTCTAAACATGAAACACTTAACTCATTTATTTATTAAATTGGTGAATAAATATATATTAGTGTTTTTTTTACAATAAAATAATAAATATGTACACGTTTATGCATAGTTATTAAAAAATTAAAAATTTGATAAAATTTTATATTTATATTTAAAATTATTAAGGATTTATAGTAGTGGTAGACACTAAAAGTAACATAAATTAATTAACTCAACATTTATCTCAACTTGGCCACGATCTAATTATTAGAGTATTGTCTTACTCTATACCTAAGTATGAACTACTTAACTCATTTATTTATTAAATTGGTGAATAAATATATGTTAATATTTTTTTAATAAAACATGTAAAAGTTGGCTTAAGGAAGTTGCGCTAGACTATAACAGTGACACAATCTAATTGACTCAACATTTATCTCAACTTGGTCATGACCTAATCATTAGATAATTGTCTTAGTCTATACCTAAACATGAACCACTTAAGTAATTTATTTATTAAATTGATATATAAATATATGTTCGTATTTTTTATAATAAAATAATAAATATGTACATGCTTATGTATAGTTATTAAAAAAATTAAAAATTTGATAAAATTTTATATTTATATTTAAAATTATTGAGGAATTAGAGTTGTGGTAGACACTATAAGTGACATAATTTAATTGACTCAACATTTGTCTCAACTTGGCCATGACCTAATTATTAGAGAATTGTCTTAGTTTATGCCTAAGCATTAGCCACTTAACTCATTTATTTATTAAATTAGTGAATAAATATATATTAGCATTTTTTACAATAAAATATATATAAGAGTTTGCTTAAGGATTTATGCTTGTGCTAGACAATAAAAGTGACATAATCTAATTGACTTAATATTATCTCAACTTGGCCATGACTTAATCATTAGAGAATTGTCTTAATCTATGACTAAATATGAACTATTTAACTCATTTATTTATTAAATTGGTGAATAAATATATGTTAGTATTTTTTATAATAAAATAATAAATATGTACATGTTTATGCATAGTTATTAAAAAAAGAAAAATTTTGATAAAATTTCATATTTATATTTAAATTTATTAAGGATTTATAGTTGTGTGAGATCTTAAAAGTGATATAATCTAATTGACTCAACATTTATCTCAACTTGGCCATGACCTAATTATTAGAGAATTGTCTTAGTAGATGCCTAAGTATGAACCACTTAACTCGTTTATTAGGGGTGTAAATCTGGCCCGGCCCATGTCAAGCCTTGCGGGCTCCCGCCAAAATTCGGGCTAGGCAAAGTCGGCCCACGACCAAAAAATTAGGCCCAAGCCCAAGTCCAGACCCAGGGGTATTCGAGTCTTGAGCGGGTTGGTGGGTCTGGGCCTGGCCTAGGCCTGGCCTTGTGCGGGGCTAGGGTAGGCCTGACCATTTTTTTTTTTTTAATTTTTTTCTACCAAAATTTTGTTATTTTCCACTAAAAAAGAGAATGGGCCTCAGCGCGGGCCGGTCTTCAGACCGGGCCATAAGTGAGCCTTAAGTGGGCCGATAGGCTAGGCCATAGGCTAGGCCCATGGGCTGAGTCAGGTTTCAAAATGATGGCCCAGGCCTAGGCCCACGGGCTCGGGCTAGGGCCCAAATGGGCCTAAACGGGCTAGGCCTATCCCCGGCAGTGAACAAGCTTAGGGTCGTAGGACATTTTTACACTCCTATTATTTATATATTAAATTGGTGAATAAATATATGTTAGTTATTTTTAAATTAAAATATATAAGAGTTGGCTTGAGAATTTATAGTTATGTTAGACACTAAAAGTGACATAATCAATTTAATTGGCTCAACATTTATCTCACTTTGGTCATGACCTAGTCATTACAGAATAGTCTTAATCTATGCCTAAGGCTTCGTTTTGGATGTGGGTTGGTTTTTTGGCTATTTTAGCCTGGAGCTAAAAAGCCTCGATTAGGATAGACTTTTTGGTTTTTTTTTTTTTACTTTTATAAGAGAAAAAATGAAATGATTATGTGTTGAATGTGACATTTTGTCATATTTCGCTAAAATAGCCTATTTTGTCCTATATGACTATTTTAGCCCCAACCTTTATCCCAAATGGGGCCTAAATATGACCACTTAACTCATTTATTTATTAAGGCCTCGTTTGGCAATATCATGTTTTAGCCTAAAAGCCAAAAAGTCACTAAAAACCCCAAAAAACCAACAATCTATACCAAAAAATCAAAAATTTTATTTTCTCTTTACTTTTTGCATATCTTTTCATAAAAAACCAAAAAGTCATCCCAAACGTACTAGTTTTTTTACCTCATATTTCAGTCAAAAAATCAAAAAGTTACTAAAATAGCATATTTCCAAAAAAATAGAAAATAAATATATGTTAGTATTTTTATAATAAAATAATAAATATGCATGCATAATTATTAAAGAAAATTAAAACTTTGATACAATTTTATGTTTATATTTAAATTTATTACATGAATAGTCAAGTGTATTTATGTGTGAGAAAACTATCCCAGGTCAATCTAAAATATGGGCATCGTTTCACCCATATTTTGTAACTGATTTAAAATTTTGATCGATCAATTAATAGAAATAATTGATAATAATCAATTTAAATTTTATGTTTAAATTATATTATAATTTATCAGGTTTTGAATACTATGAACTAATTTGAGGGACAGTACTAGTATTAAACATTAAAAGTTGTTTAGATGTCAGATTAAGATCAATTTTTATGCCTACATTTAAATTTTTGGAGGATTATCTTCATTCATACCCAATTCATGATCACTTAACCCACTTATTTTATTTTATTTTTAAAATCGGTAAATATATTATGGTTATTTTTTATAACAAAAATAAGAAAATATATTTATATTTTTGGCATATTTATTTATTTTTTGTAAAAAAATTATATATTTATATGAAAAATTCTAAGACAAATAATTAAGTATATTTATGTATGAAAAAATTATATAATACTGGATCAACCTAAAATATAGAGCTTGTTTTAGTTCTACCTTGGGCTCGATTTAAAAATTGATCAGTTAATTAGTTAAAACAGTTAATAATAATCAATTTAAGTTTATGTTTAATAATTTGTTAAGTTATGATGGGTATGAGCTAATGATCAAATACTTAAAGTAGTGTAGAAATTGGATTTGGTTGATTTTTATGTTATACATCAATCCAATTTTTAGATAATCATTTTGGTTCATGTCCAACCATCACATTGCCCACTTATTTATTTTTTAAAATGGTAAAAACATTGTAAAAGTTTTTATAACCAAAATAAAAACATATGAATATATATTTGGCATATTTATTAATATTCTAAAACTTCAGTTAAGAAATTATATTTTTATTCTTAAAATATGTCCAATATTAAATTATATTTACATCTGAAAGAATTATTTAAAATCAGATTAAGTTAGTTCGTAGATTTTATTTTTAGTATAGAACTTGATCAAACAAATGAAGTCTCATAACAAATCATAATTTTCAATTTAAATTTTATTAAATTTTTATTTAATACAAATTTCACATAAAATGTTTTAAAATTTTAAAAATAATTAATTATTTGCGAAATGAAGTTACCATTATAAAAAAAAAATACTAAAACAATTGTCTTTTAGTGGTGTGAAAATCCATTAACTAAAGAATTAAATTAATGAGATATAAAATTATTATTATTATTATTATTATTTTGAAAACAAAATCAATGAACGTGGCTAATATCAAGGGTGCTTATAATCATTCACATTTATTTTCTTTTCACACCCATCACATGTATTAAAGTATATATAATTTAGGCATAAATATTAGTACATATGAGTGTACAAAATAAATCAAAAAAGAAAAAAAAAATGTACAAAAGAAATTACTATGTGTAATTTGTATGAGAGGATTCAAGAAAGGAGTTGGAAATTTCGAAGATCTTCGAAGATCCTTGAAGAACAACTTCAAATTCTCTAGAATATGATGAGAGGCTTAGATTCTTCAATAATCTCAACTTAGGAACACAAAAACAAAGGAAATGATGGAGATAAGAGATTGGGTGAAGAAGAAGGCAAAATGGCTAGAGAGAGGATAATGGCAAGGCTCTCCTATGGATCTCTCACTTTCACTCTCAAGGTTGATAATGGAGAAGAGAAATTAGTTCTTTCCCAAGAGTTAACTCTCCAAAATCCATCCCTTGTAAAGCTATGGGTGGGTGCTATTTATAGGCACCTCATAATGTAGGATGGAGCCCATGTGCAAGGCACATGGGGAATATTCTCTCTAACCACCTTGTCCGAGGAGGTGACCTCTCCGAGGATGAGAAAAAACCCCGAAGAGGAGATCATCCCCTCGGCGAACCCTTCTTCTTAGCCACACCTAACCAATGATCCCCAATCATCTCAAAGGGGCAGGGGTAGTCCCAGAGGATGTCCTGCCACAAAATATTGCCCAAATAGCTTCTCTTACATTTGCCCCTTGTGTGTATGAGAAATTTTTAATTTCTCGGATATGCATACTGTCATTTCTTCGGCCCGGCTTCACATCACGTCCCAAAAAAAAAAAAATATGTTGTCACGACAGAGCCTATGGATAAAGTTGATGACGCACTTCAATTTACAGAAAAAATTGACAAGCAAAAATTTTATTTTATTTTATTTTTTCACCGAAATATGTATTTTTTTTTTCACCGAAATATGTATTTTTTAACCAAAGAATAAAGAAGCATTTTTTTTATTCTTAAACAAAAAGAAAGAAAGGATAATACCCACACACTCTTTTTTTTTGGCAAATCCGTGAGTCAGCAGGCAGTTATATATAGATATATATGAAGGAATGTGTGATGGAATATACCAAGCATGATGCCTCCTTTTTTTTTTTTCCTATTTAAGGAAAGGTTCAAAAACCCTAAACTTCACCAACTATTTGCACAGCCACCATACCCATTTCAGCCTACTCTCTCTCTCTCTCTATATCGAGAGACCCAGTTTCCTCCCCTCCAAGAAGGCTTCATTTCTGCACTGCCAGAGGCCACCGCCGTGCTCTTCTTCTTCAACAAACCAACACTGCTGCCATTTGCACAGACCTCCATTGCAATTTCCAGCCCCGTCGCCGCCGCCGTCGTCATTGAAGACCCAGCTCTGACTGTTACAGACACCACAGACCCGTCACTGACTTGTCCTAGAGTCGCAACCCAGCCATCAACCTGCCCCAACTTCGACCAAGCTCCTGCTTCGTCTGTTTAGCGTCATTTTGCACACCATCGGCGGCTACACCCTCGGCTACCATCAGTGTCGTGACAACGTTGTCAAGCCAACACCAGACTCTTCCGTGGTCCTACTGCCATTGCCTTCCTTAACTGACCAGCACCGACGCCGACGCCACTGCTTGCTCTAGTGCCAACCACACACGTCGCCCTTTCAACGCGTCGTGTGTGGTCACCAACTCCGCTGCGACATCACTGCTGGTTCCGGCCTCGCTCGTCCACTGCTCGTACATACGGCTTGCGCCGTCTCTGCCCTGCCTTGACTTGCGGCCTACGCTGTGTGATGCTTCTTGCTTATTTCAGCTTTACACCTTATCCATTCGCACTTCAGATTGTGGGTAAACTCTTGGGAAACCTCAGTATTTTCTTTTATTGTTATTATATATATTTTTTTAGCTTTGACTCCTCTTGAATGAGACCAACACAGCTATTCCTCTTCGTGAACAAACCAGAGCTGCTACTGTTTATTATTGCCATTGTCCTGTTTCAGCGTCACAACTGCCGCAGACGTGCAATCCAAGCTGAGCTCGCCATTAGTGCTTCATTTCGGCCTAGTGATCTCAGACATTCAAGCACGCCAGACCTTGGTCTTGTTCCTACAGTCGCTGAAGTCCACTTCTGCTTGCGTATTGATTGTCGTCTCAATCCTACGAGTGCCGCTGTCGGATTCGTAAGAACCAACCCCGGTGTTATCTTGCACGCGACCACCTCAACTCGCGTGGCTTGTGCGTCTCATGCCCGCTCTTGCCCCGTAACTGAGCAATGACGGCCACGCTGCCCACTCAACGCGGCGTCGGTCCGTCCATATCCATTCTTATCCACTATATTTTGAATCTGTGAATTCCAGCTTTCGCGAACCACTACTAGCAACGTACTGCTCCTTTGCGACATCTCTGCAACGACACTGTGACGCTGTTTTCCCCACCTCACCATCGGTGTTTTACCATTATTGGCTTTCCTCTACTGCAATCTATGTCGTCTGCCTCGGCTGTACACCGTTGAACATAGTTGGCTTTGCTCTGCTACAAGTTCATCATCGGCTTCAACTACTCCAGCACCGACCACACCCGTTGCCCACTCAACGCAAAGTGGTGGTTGCCAACTTCTTTCCAACACTATTGTTGCCTCCGGCCTTAACTTGTCCAACGCCGACCACGCACGTTCGCCCACTCAACGCAACGTGTGTGGTCTTGCCCAGCCTAGCTCGGTCTTGTTGATTACAGTCTGTAAAACCTTTCTGATTTCAGCTTAAATTTCCAACATCGGCTTCGGACTTCACCCCCTCTAACGGTCCAAATTTGTGAGTATGAAATTTGGCTCCCTCTTCCGAATATAAATATATTTAAATATATATAAATATATTTTTGTGGCAGTGTAGAGTGCTCAAGCAATCTGATAAAAAAAAACTGAATCTGAATATGGACTCAATTTTTGTGGCAATCCCAATGACATTTTTTTTTAGCTCAAACATTGTGATTTTGGCCATATGGAAACATGCATTGGCACTTGAAACCTTATTGAGGAGCTTGGCTTGAACATAATTTGTTGAACTTTATCACCGAGAAAAGGCCGAATATAACTTGTTGACTAGTATTTGAGCTCCATTTTTGACATGGAGAGAGAAAACCCTGGGCTTATGAATATGGACTTTAGAAAGGACATTCTTGTAATTTGCATAACGATCCATTGAATCTTGGACCCATAATTCAAACTTTATAGCTTTGTTGCTGATACATACATATATATATATTCATCACTTCATGTTTGATAGTATTGAAAGGAGTAGAACAAACAAAAAATTTTGTTGTTGTTGTTGTTGTTGTTGATGCTCGATGGAGTGATTTCAGTAATGAAATTCATAATGTTGAACATAAATTTTTGTTGCCGAGTATTTGATCATTTGAGGGAGATAATGAAATATTCTAACCATATATATTTGACCAAATAATACTCCAGGACTTTGAATCTTGTAAACACTTTACTTGAAATAATTACGTCATGATAACTCTTAAAACCATATATGGTCATTCATCAGACTAGTAGATACCCCGAGAAAATGAATTGTTGATGACGTCCGAGGTTGAATTTGTTGATAAACTCATCATGTTGCATGTAAATCTTATTATAAAAATGACTGATTGTTGCGACCCTTAGAATAGTAGACATCGTGCCTGAATTCTTGGTGTAAAAATTTCTCGTAAAATTTGTTGAATTCATGGATTTTTTGAGAAACGAATAGTTGATGACGAAATTTCATTCAAATGTGTTGCTTCAATTCCAATATTCTGAATTTTAATACGGTCACCTCCTTGCAATTTACACCTGTTATTTCAGTCATATGTCTTCTCGAAAGAAACCTGTTGTCCCGGGGTCATCAGAACCGGCTCTCATGAAAGAGAGGGATGTACCTCCGGCATCTAAGTGGAGGAAATCTCCTTATTTTGGTCGGAAGGACCCCTTCTGGCGGGCGGCTACCTCTACCACTTCTCTTCTGACTCCGAAGGGAGCTCCATTATGTCTCACTAAGGACACTGACTCCGGACATGAGGCCCTCATTTCTCCTTCCTCGGTGTTACGCTTTCGGATTGAGCGGGTGGACTTTCCATACTGTTATCCTCAGTTCAAGGCCTTCTCAAACCCTCCTTTTGGTTGGCAGGAGTGGGTCGATGATGTCCTCTTGGACAGGAGCCTCTGTCAGCGGCTTCAGGAGGCTCGGCTATTGATCCCGGTGAAAATATCTCGATCCCTATCCATCCGGCGTAACAATGCTAGCCTTGAGGCCATGGCTCTTCGGTGGAGCACCAAGACACACATCTTTATACTTGGCTAGCACGAGATGGGGCCCACCCTTGAGGATGTGTTCATGTTGCTGCGTCTGGAAGTGACCGGCCATGATGCCTTCGACCCTGAGCGAACACCCCCCGAGGATGACTCTTTGATCCAATCTCTGAAGCTAAATCTTCAGGCTTGTGGCCGATGGAGTTCTGTTTTTGATGGTTCAGCGAGGAGGACTAGTCGAGTAAGGACAGACCGTGCCTCCTATACTGCATGGATTCGCCACTTCTTCAAGGATCTTCAGCCCTTGGCCAGAGATGCTGACCCTGACTCTCGGGGGTATGAGGCCGGTCCGATGTATGGCTCTAGGCTCTATTTCTTGGGATTTCTGGCTTGCTTCCTTTCATTCTTCATTCTTCCGAGCACACCTCCGAATTCTCTCAATCCCTTTGTCTTCCCCTTGGCAGTCAGGCTCTTCAGAGGGGATCAGATCCCTTTGGCTCCGCTATTTCTTGGGAATCTCTATTACCGGCTGGATCTACTACATCGAGATATGGTTCGTTCCGTGGGTCGATATGAGCCTGTCTCTTTTATTCACAGCCAGTTCCTGCTTTGTTTCTTCTTCGAGAGGTTCCCCAAGTTTGCCGCTACCCCGACTGCATTCGAGGCAAAGGTTCTTTGGGAGATAGTGAATAAAGATGGCATCCCCATGCTCAGCACTAATGGGTCTCGGACATTTGAGAAAGCAAAGTCTTGTCAGTCGTTGATTACACGTTGGTCATGTACCATTTCCACCTTATCCTTGAATACTCTGGTGGATGATCCCCGGTGCTTTGTGGCACGACCGTATGTATGCCCACCTGTGGGTGTGGCCACACCGCTTATCTATCACGGTTCCTCCCGCTCGGTGTCCTTTTCTTTGCCGAAGAACATCCCTGCACCCTTTGTTGATATGCTGATCATGATCCGTCCGAGTTCATTACCGGTATGGCATGAGGAAGGTGTTGATAGTGCCGTTTATAGACCTAACCGTGTAGCATGTCAGTTCGGGTTTGACCAATGTGCCCCGGGGTCAGCACCTCCTTTGTTATCATTTTCAGAGAGCTATGGGCACTTCAGTCGCGGGCTTGTACACACCGTGCTTCCTATATCCGGCTCTTTGACGATGCCAGGCTTGAGCCGAGTAGGGGGTTTCACCCCTTCTTCCAGGCGATATTGGCAGGAGAATATCGATGTATTTATTGCATTTGTCCAGAGCAGACCGACCATATGCTTGCCTCCGCCAATCTATAAGAATGACTCTTCTCTTCGGCTGCTTGAGAGCCGGAAATCGAATCACATGTACGAGAGTTTCTTCACTTCATCTGCTCCAACTGACCCTTCGGCTCGGGCGTCTGCTTCTAGCTTGGCAGTTACTTCTCCAGAGCCCGTCCCTTTGAATAGGGCCTCTGGTCCTCGGACGACCCGTCTTAAGAAGATGGCTCACAAGAGGGCTTTTGATGCCAGTCCTTCCGCTCCTCACCTTTCCAAAAGGCTCCATGAGGTATCCAAAAATTTTTGATTTGAAGTTACTTTCCTTCTTGCGACCATACCTTCTAAAATGAAAACTTTTATTTGCCCATATTGTGTAGGACCCTGTGGTTGTTGACGTTCTTAGTACCGTGGCTCCTGGCCATGCTACCTCCCCCAGGCCGGACTCAGACTTGGACGACACCCTCTCTTTGTCTGCAAGACTTGTGAAGATGCGCACCCCTCGTATAGCAGTTATAGATGACGATGATGATGAGGCTGAGTCCTCCGATCATTTTTGTGACCTTATTCCACGCATGCATCGTCACTGCCCTACCGTAGTTGAGGAGGAGCGCTATCTTGGTGATAAGGTTATTGGGGCTCACCGTTCTGATGTTGAGATTGCTGGAAGGACTGATGCCACAGAAATTGATGCCGCAGGCCATGCTTCTAGAAGCAATGTAGAGATGAGGTGCGCCTCTGGGAATGGTGTGGAGGTGGATGTGCTAGAAATCTCTAAGACTCGCTCTGGCACTTATGGTGATTCTCATCCTTCGGCCCTCTTTCCTTCTTCAGGGATGACTGCTACTGTTTAGGTTTCATCAGACATTGAGATCGATCAGGTGCTCTCTATACGGCCAAGTGACTTTGTTGATGCTAAGAGTCCTTCAGTTGCTCCGGCTTTGCATATTGATTCTCCCTCTGGTAATCTTTCTTTCTGAAGTTTGTCATTTACTTCTATCTGTGAGAAATCTTTACTCAAATGGCTTTACTGTTCCCTACCCCTAATAAGACTTCCTTATCTTTTCTTCAGTGTTAGCTGCTACCGGGGTCCTGCCTTCACCTGTCTCAGACTCTGCTCCAGTGTTAGCTGCTACCAGGGTCCTGTCTTCACCTGCCTCGGACTCTACTCCGACTCTCTTTGTGACTCCTTATGGTTCCATTTCTCAAGGGGGGACACCTGCCTTTGAGACGACTGCTAGAGGTTCTTCATCGCCAGTGCCTTCGAATATTTTGGATTTGAATCTCAATGATTTCCATATTGATAGTGATGTTTTTGGTCTTTTCCCTTATCGCTCCACATTCTCAGGCTCGGAACCTCTGCCGGGAGTTACCCCTCCGAGTGGTTCATCTAACCCGATAGACATTGGGGAGATTCCTGAGACTAGCAGCTTTCTGACCCCAATTCCTCCTTCGGCTTCTGGCAAAGTATCATTTCTCCATTATTGGGTAGCTCCTGAGTTTGCTTCAGTTCTACAGCTTGTGCATTCGAGTTACCCGGAGGCCTTTGCTTCATTTGCTTGCCAGTGTCCACTCATTCAGACTGCTCTTCTCGAGTCTTTTGCCACTATCTTATATAGCTTGGACAGGCAACGGTTGTGTGACCTTAATGGGAAAGTAGTCGAGACGGCGTATCAGGGGATCTCTGACATGGAGCATCACCAAGTGGACTTATCATGGCTTCGGAAGCGCCTGGATATAGCTTCAAACGCCAGTCATCGGGTGGAACTTATGTCTGTGCTTGCCTCTTATCGGACCTCTATAGATGAGACAAAGGCAACTCTTCATGAACTTGAGTCGGGTTATGCTCGGGCCTTGGAGACTTTAGAGGTACACTCTACTGTTTGTCCTCCGGATGTAGATGTGACGGGCAGCTTCTTCGAGGGTGTCTTTAGGAGAGATTGATTTTTTTTTTATTACTTTCTTGCCCCTTTCGATAAAAATGTTTTATCTAGGACAATGCAATGAAATGACAAAATTTTTGCTGTTTGGATATTTTCGCATTGTTTTCTCATTCTACTTAATAAAATATTTATTTCGAATGATACAATGGAAAGAACAATCATACGCACACGTTTATAAAAGCTGAAATATTCTCATTAATTCTTCAACTTTCTTGACAAAAGTATAATGGATTCACTGCAAGTGATGGGATAAAACATACACCATAGAGAAAACCAGCTTCTTCATAACGTAAGGGAAATACAACTTTAGACAAAGTATGAAAATGAAAATGAACTTCAACATAGATGAGTCTAACTATGGGTAGTAATGCTTGATAAACTTTGCATTGAGCGGGCCAGTTCGGAAGCCATCTTCAACCCTTACAAGCTTGTAGTACCCGCTTGAGCTTGCCTGAACCACCCTGTAGGGCCCTTCCCATTTTGGGGAAAACTTGGGCAAAGGTTGTCCTCACATGATTGGGTCTACAATCTTCCATACCAGATCACCTTCTTCAAATCTTCTTGGTACCACAGTCTGGTTGTAGGCTCGGGCAATGGACGCATGATATCTTTCCATGACTTTTGCAGCTCTGTCATGCTTTTCCTCTAATGCTTCCAATCTGGTGGTTCGAGGCTCCAATACCATCCCCGAGGCGAGAGCCATCCGAGCAGATGGTGTTTCCAACTCTATGGGTAGCACTGCCTCGGACCCATACACAAGGGAGTAAGGAGTTGCTTGAGTCGGCTCTCTCTTTGAAGTACGATACGCCCATAAGGCTACTATCAACTGTTCGGACCAAGTCCCCCCAAATTCATCCATCATCTTGCTTAGAATCCTTTTCAGTGTCTTGTTTGTGGCCTCCGCTTGCCCGTTCCCTTTTGGATAGTAGGGTGTGGATTTGTGATGCTTCACTTGGTAAGTCTCTAGGAGGCTCTTCACATATTTGTTTATGAAGGGAGTGCCGTTATCCGAGAGGATGGTGTTTGGTACTCCAAACCGGCAAATTATATTCTCCTTGATGAAGTTAGCGACTGCAGGCCCCGTAGCGTTCTTTAGAGGAATTGCTTTGACCCACTTTGTGCTCAATTCTGTGGCTGCGAGAATCCACTTATACCCCTTAGAAGGTGTGGAGATGGGCCCTATCAGATCAAAAGCCCAGGTATGGAACGGCCATGGCGTTCGGATGCTATGCAAGTCTACGGCTGGAGCATGGATCAAATTTCCGTGCTTCTGACAAGTCTGGCACCTCTTTACGTGATGGGATGCATCTGACTCCATGGTAGGCCAATAATACCCAAGGTGTATAAGTTGTTCGAACAGTCGAGCCCCTCCTTGATGCTCAATTTCGTGGGCTCTTCCGAGGACTAGATCTGATTCTTCCTTGGAGAGACACCTCAAGGGAGTGCCCTCAATGCTTTTTCTGTAAAGCTTGTTCTGATCAAGAAAGTACCGCCTTACTCTCCTTTTGAGGTGTGCAATGTCCCTCGGGCTCTCAGGTAGTGTCCCCTCTTTAAGATAGTCAATGTAGACTTGTCTCCAGTCAGGGGTATCAATTTCAAAGCAACTCTCATCCTCCCGGATGTATGACTGACACTTGGGGCATTCTTTCGGTAGTTGATTCGAGGCCTTCTCCATCTCGGGCCAATAATAGCCTTGTCTTTGGATCCTTCTGTACAGACTAATATCCCCATCCCCGCAGGATTTTTCATGAATCTGTTATAGTCGAAAGCTTGCTTCTTGTTGGCCAACACACCAGGCTAGGAATCCAGTACCTCCTCGGAAGTAAAGTTCACCTTGAATTATTATGAATTGGGCAAGCTTGGCCATAGTCAGTTTTCCAACTTTGCTTCTGAGTTGTTTGAGAACTTCTCCTCTCCAATCCTTCGGAAGGTCTTTGTCTTTAGGTATTATCGAAGGTTCTGTTCTCTTCTTGATAATAATTGTCGCCTCCTCCTCTGGAATGTCAACTCTTACCCCTAATGTTGCGAGGGCATCTGAAAACTTGTTGTCGGAGCGAGGCATATGCTCTATTTCGACCTTCTGAAATTTGTCAAGAAGCCTTTGGACTGTTGTTCGATACGTGGCCAAGGCAGGCTCCTTTAAGACGAACTGTCCTGAAACTTGCTTCACTATCAGCTTTGAGTCCCCTCGAATTCGAATCTTCTTGATATTGTGCTTCTCAGCTGCTATCAAGCCCAAAATAAAAGCCTCATACTCGGCTTCATTATTCGAGCAATGGAAATCCAGTTTATAAGACAAATATAACTTTTCCCCACTTTTGCTTGTAAGGACTATCCCGGTTCCTCCTTTCCCTCCGGCTGCTGCTCCGTCAAAGCTCAATGTCCAGAAGCTTTCCTCGGAAGCCATAGCTGCATGCACCTCTCCTCTTAATTCTTCATTCACTGGTTCATAGTCACCACTTGGAAATTGAGCAAGGAGATCAGCTAAGGCTTGGCTTTTGATTGCCTTGGGAGCTACACATGTGATCTCGAATTCACCCAGTGCTAACAACCATCTTGCCACCTTCCCGATTAGAGCAGGCTTGCTGAGGAGGTATCGGATTGGATCACTTCTAGTAACAATCTGAATCTGATGTGCTAAGAAGTAATGTCTGAGTTTTTGGGCAGTGAATACCAAAGCTAAACAATGTCTCTCTACTGGAGTATATCAGACTTCTGCTCCTCGAATCTTCCGGCTGATGTAATACACCGGGCGTTCTGCTCCGTGTTCATCTTGGACCAATAATGCCCCTATGGACTTGGGGGTTGAAGTTAGGTACAACATTAGAGGCACCCCGGGCTGCGGGGCTATCATGGTCTGAGGCGAGGTCAAGGCCGCCTTGATTCTCTTGAAGGCCTTTTGGTGCTCTTGGTTCCACTCGAACTTGGCATCTCCTTTTAATAACGAGCCGAATGGCGAAGAGATCTCTGCCAGTGCTGGGATAAACCTCCGAATATAAGACACCTTCCTGAGGAACTTCTTTAACTCTTTCTGAGAATGTGGGGGAGGCATTGCTTTGATAGACTTGACCTTGTCTTCATCCGCCTCAATACCATGCCTATGTACAAGAAACCCGAGGAACTTCCCGGCTGTCACCCCGAAAGCACATTTGAGAGGATTCATCCTCATTTTGAATTTTTGGCACCTCTTGAATACCTTCTCAAGGTCTCGGAGATGGTCTTCTTCTTTCTTGGATTTCACCACTAGATCATTAACATAATCTTCCACCTCATGATGGATCATGTCATGAAAGATTGCAGTCATAGCCCTTTGGTAAGTTGCACCAGCATTCTTGAGTCCGAAAGGCATGACTGTATAGAAGAAGTTTTCGAGAGGTGTTCTTAAAGCAGTCTTTTCTGCGTCCTCTTCAGCCATCTTAATCTGATTGTATCCACTGAATCCATCCATGAATGAGAACATCTGGTGTCCCGAGGTGGCATCCACGAGGGTATCGATGTGAGGAAGAGGGAATTCATCCTTCGGGCAAGATTTGTTCAAATCTCGAAAGTTTACACATACTCTGATTTGGCCATTCTTCTTCTTTACCGGCACGATGTTTGCTAACCACGTGGGGTACTGTATTGGCTGGATGAAACCAGCCTGTTGAAGTTTTTCAATCTCCTCCTTAATCTTCTCTTCGAGATTTGGATGATATTTTTGAGCAGCTTGCTTAATTGGCTTGGAGTTTGGGAACACATCAAGATAGTGGGAGACTAGGTCAGAATCTAGTCCGAGCATTTCCTTATATGACCAAGCAAACACATCTGAGTATCGGCTTATCAACTTTAACAACTGTTCCCGTTTCTCTGGGCTAAGGCTCGAACTTACGAATATCGGCCTCGGTGCATCTTGTCCATCACTCAGATCTATTTCAATAAGTTGTTCGGGCTGAGGCTTCGGCCCATCTTGCTTGCATTCTGGAGCACTTCAGGCTTTATCACTATGTCACTGTTAGGAGGCTCTTCTTTTGACTCGGAGTCGGTGACTGAAGAAACCGACTCCCCGCACCTTCATAAATAGTACACCATCTTGCCCCCTTCTCAGACTTTCATCACCTTCCGAGGAATAGGCGGACTTTCTAGTCTAGACATCGCCCGTTTACTTGATTCTGCCCTTGGCTCCTTGTCATCTTTGATATCCTCCCAACGAGGAATTTTGACCCCTCGAGGCTTAGAGGTGGTGGGAACTTCTTCGACAGCCAATTCGATGAAGTAGATGGCATCAGAATAATGAGTTTCATGGGTCTCGAAAGGCCTTTTTGTAGCCTGAATTGTCACTGTCTTCTTTCCCCATTTAGCCTTAACACACTGATGATAACTCGATGGTACAGCCCCATATCTATGCATCCAGGTCCTCCCTAGAATGATGTGATAATTTGCCTCAGAATCGATAATATGGAACTTGGTGGCCGAACGAATCTCTCCGACGGCTAAATCAACTGTCACGCATCCAATAGTAACTCTCCTTTCTCCACCGACGCCAGTGATGACTATCGGCTGCTTCACAATGCGCTCTTCAGGAATTTCGGCCTTTTCTAGAGTAGCACGAGTCATAATGTTGATAGAGGCTCCACTGTCCAGAAAGGCCCTTTTGAACTCAACCCCGTTAATAAAAGCAGTCACATAAAGCGGGCGGTTGTGAGAAAAGGGATACTTCTGATCAGTCTCGGAGAAAGTAATGGCACTAGATTGTTCTTTTGCCTTCCTCGGAATAGATCCCTCGGTCGACATGCATTCCTCATGGTGTGCCTTAGCTATATTGATGATAGACTTGGTGATTTCTGTTCTTGCCTCCCTGGAAAGTCCAAGCTGGTCGAAGAATTGCTTGAACTTTACACAGTCTTGCAAGGTTTTGGCATAGTGATCCGGATCTTTTTCCACTCTTGGAGGCTCGTAGTTAACCATCTCCTCAGTCTCTTCAAAATAAGATGCCACATAAACATGGTGTCCTCCTCTTCCATAGTACTCTTCTCCTCCTTCTGGATCAAAGGGATCTTCGCCATGAGTCATAAATGTTCTGCCCTCTGGATCGAGAGCACTTCCATAGTAAACTTGCTCACCCTCTGGCTCGAGGATGTCGTCCAGATAATAATCATCATCATCGAGATTGGCAATAGCCTCAATCATCGGGCCTTCATAAGCTATCATAGCAACATTCTTGCCCTTGTCTCGGTGCTGAGGATACGGTTGTTCTCGGATATCTTGAGTCCCTTGCTTTTTGAACCTCAATTCGTCTGCCTCGACTTTATCTTTGAAGATTTTCCTGAGAGTCCAACACTTCTCTGTCGGATGTTTCAATGTACGATGGTAGACACAAAATTCAGGGCTCTCACGGTCCTTTTTTGATGGCATTTCTTCAATATGAGGCAATTTTAACTCTCCGTCAGCCACCCATTCCTTAACTAAAGCTTTTACCTCCTCGATTCCACATGGATAAGAAACATTCCCCTTTTCACCATTATATTACTTCCTCTTCTGGCCTCTATGACCTCCTCCTTGTGAATTTCGGGTATCTGGGGCAGAGGCAGCAGCAACAATAGGTCCACGAGACGATTTGAAACTAGTCTTGTAACTGGCCTTAAATCCGGACTCCTGAGCCTGAGGAATGCTAATGTTCCGAGCTGCTTCTATTAATGCCAAGAATGTGGGTAGCTTGTGATTAACTAGAAACATTTTGTACCTGCTCAATGCCCCCTCTAGACAGATTTGAACCAGATAACCCTCTTCCACTGCTTCATGGCAATCCACAGCCTTGTCCTGAAACCTTTTGACGTAGTCAAGGATGTCTTCACTTTCTTGCTACTTTTCTTTACACAATGTAAATGTGGTCACCTTCTCCGCCACTTGAAAGAACTTAGAGTGGAATTTGTTAACCATTTCCTCCCAACTTCGAACAGAGTTTGGGGCCAAATTGACATACCAACTATATGCTCGGTCAGTGAGGGACTTAGAGAATTCTCTCAGCCAGAGGACGTGGTTTGAACCATGAATACCCAAAGTCTCGATGAATCACACAACATGTTCTCAAGCGTTTCCTTGTTTGCCATCGAACTTGATAAACTTCGGCACTGTATACCCCTCAGGATACAGATAGCTTAGCACCTCAATAGGGTAAGGCGGCTTGACGTCCGGATCAGGCAAAGAGGGTAAAGTCCTCTTGCCTCGTTCGAGATCGAACACGGCTTGCACATCAGTGAGAGTGAGAAACTGTTAAGGGAGAGAGTTTGATGGCGGTATTCCCGGAACTTGGCTTATGGACCCGAAGACTGAGCTAGGGACAACTTGGCCATTCTGGTGCTGTGAATTCATCATTGGTGAGGACATTTGACGATATTGGCCATCAACGCCTATAGACAAGCCAGTTGGTGATGGGACATTGAATTGAGGCCCGTAAAGTCCACCCACGGCGCTGCTATACCGGGTTGTGCTTGCAAATTTGTTGTCGGCACCAAAGGAGGCCCGCTTGGTGCTTGAGTAACATTCACTGGTGGCGTAACAAGATTAGGTACGGTCAGAGCTCCCTTTTGCGCCATCATGCCCCTTGTATTTGCCTGGACACCAACAGTCGCCGGAGCCCCATTCATTATACCAGAACCTCCCCTAGTCACCATTGGATCTTGGCTTGGCACGCCATGGAGCCCGGGCGTAGGCAAACTGCTGCCGCGTACTGCGGTTTGAGCATGTGTTACTGTGGCCGTGTTGCCATGAGCCATGGGCTGACTGGTGCCTACTTCTCCTTGGATTTGATTTTGCGCTCCGGCGGGAATGATTCCACCACCAGCTTGATTTCCGTTTGGAACCGGTGCAAAATTAGAACTCATCACCAACATGGTGTGAGTGAGATTCTGAAGAGTGGTAAGAATCTCTTGCTGAGTATTTTGAAGTCCTTGAATGGCTTCAAGCAAAAGTGGTTGATCTAGAGCTGTGGTCCTGTCATCACCACCATTAGAGGATCTTTGTTGGTGAACTTCATCTTCTCCCGCCATCCTTGTTGGAGTTGTGTGGATTCCAGATCTCGTTGAGACCATTAACCAATCCGCCTCCCCAGTGAAGTCGCCAAATGTATGAGAGGGTTCAAGAAAGGAGTTGGAAAATTCGAAGATCTTCGAAGATCCTTGAAGAACAACTTCGAATTCTCTAAAATATGATGAGAGGCTTAGATTCTTCAATAATCTCAACTTAGGAACACAAAAACAAAGGAGATGATGGAGATAAGAGATTGGGTGAAAAAGAAGGCAAAATGGCTAGAGAGAGGATAATGGCAAGGCTCTCCCATGGATCTCCCACTTTCACTCTCAAGATTGATAATGGAGAAGGGAAATTAGTTCTTTTCCAAGAGTTAACTCTCCAAAATCCATCCCTTGTAAAGCTATGGGTGGGTGCTATTTATAGGCACCTCATGATGTAGGATGGAGCCCATGTGCAAGGCACATGGGAAATATTCTCTCTAACCACATTGTCCGAGGAAGTGACCTCTCCGAGGATGAGAAAAAACCCCGAAGAGGAGATCATCCCCTCGGCGAACCCTTCTTCTTAGCCACACCTAACCAATGATCCCCAATCATCCCAAAGGGGCAGGGGTAGTCCCAGAGGACGTCCTGCCACAAAATATTGCCGAGTCTCATGGACCCCCCGGAGTCGTGCCACCTCGACCCAGGTATAGGCTAGTTTAACCGAAGAGTGAATTTATCTCCACTCACCGTCCTCGGAATCTGGTCCTTTGTTCGGACTCCATTACGCCCATGGTTCTAGTGCGTAGATCCCGGAAAGCTTCGAGCCCGCAAGTGTTCTGGGGCTCATTAACGGAGCGATTTCTAGATTGCGTCTGAATCCGTTCGAAGCCAAGTGCTTCGGATCTCTAGATTCGTAGATCCAAACCTTTTCGAGTCCGAGTGCCTCGGATCTCTAGGCTTGCTCAAACCCCTTTCGAGTCCGGGCCCGAGTAAGTCTCTAAGTTCGTGGATCCAAACCCTTTCGTGGCTTAGAGTAATTCAGCCCGTTTTATGGCGAAAAATCCGGGCCCACTAACCTTGGACTATTGGGCCTAATTAATTTAGTGGGCCCAAATAGCTTCTCTTACATAATTAAATCAAAATATTTTAAAGGTTCTTAATTTTTATCATGAATTTTAAAGATTTGAGACTAGTTATGGTATGAATAATCTATATAATAAAGCAGGATGGTTTTTAAATTTGTCTTACACACATTTGTCCTACTAGGACATTTGGACCGCTTAGATCTATTTAAATTATAAAACAACGGCTGAGATATATTTTTCAAAAAAATCCTACATGGACATTTTCTATTTTCCCGTTTCTTTCTCTTACTTTTTCCTTTTTCCACCCATCCATCCGTGATCCCACCTTCCTCTTTCTTTTCTTTTTATTTTTTTAATTTTCTCCCATTTTTATTTTTCTCTCTATTTGTTTATTTTTTTATTTTCTCCTTTTCGTTCACTTATTTTTATTCATATTATATGGAAAAGTCTACGATCCCAGAATTAGGAACTAGATTTTACTGTGTGTAGTAGAGATTAAATTAATAAATTTTATAGTCCATAAATTAAATGAATTTGAACAATTAATTATTATTTTTAAATATATTGAATACCTGATAGACTTCATAAATTTAGACCTTATATGAATCTTCAACATCTATATAATAAAGTATGATGATTTTAAAATTTGTCCTACACACATTTGTCCTATTAGGTCATTTGGACGGCTTAGATCTATTCAAATTATAAAATAACGGCTAAGATATATTTTTCAAAAACTATCCTACATGTACATTTTCTATTTTCCCGCTTCTCTCTCTTTCTTTTTTTCTTTTCTCACCCATCCATCCATGATCCCACCTTCCTCTCTCTTTTCTTTTCCTTTTTTTAATTTTCTCCTATTTTTATTTTTCACTCTATTTGTTTATTTTTTTTTATTTTCTCCTTTTTGTTCACTTATTTTTATTCATATTATATGGAAAAGTCTACAATCCCATAATTAGGTGCTAGATTTTATTGTGTAGTGGAGATTAAATTAATACATTTTACAGTCCATAAATTAAATGAATTTAAACAATTAATTATTATTTTTAAATATATTGAATACCTGATAGACTTCATAAATTTAGACCTTATATGAATCTTCAATATCTATATAATAAAGCAGGATAGTTTTTGAATTTGTCCTACACACATTTGTCCTACTAGGACATTTGGACGGCTTAGATCTATTCAAATTATAAAACAACGGCTGAGATATATTTTTCAAAAAATATCCTACATGTACGTTTTCTATTTTCCCACTTATCTCTCTTACTTTTTCGTTTTCTCACCCATCCATCCATGATCTCACCTTCCTCTCTCTTTTCTTTTTATTTTTTTTAATTTTCTCCAATTTTTTTTTCTCTCTATTTGTTTATTTTTTTTATTTTCTCCTTTTTATTCACTTATTTTTATTCATATTATATGGAAAAGTCTACGATCCTAGAATTAGGAGCTAGATTTTACTATGTGTAGTGGAGATTAAATTAATAAATTTTATAGTCCATAAATTAAATGAATTTGAACAATTAATTATTATTTTTAAATATATTGAATACCTGATAGATTTCATAAATTTAGACCTTATATGAATCTTTAACATCTATATAATAAAACAGGATGGTTTTTGAATTTGTCCTACACACATTTGTCTTACTAAGACATTGGATGGCTTAGATCTATTCAAATTATAAAACAACGGTTGAGATATATTTTTCAAAAAATATCCTACATGTACGTTATCTATTTTCCTGCTTCTCTCTCTACTTTTTTGTTTACTTACCCATCCATCCATGATCTCACCTTTCTCTCTCTTTTCTTTTTATTTTTTTTATTTTCTCCCATTTTTATTTTTCTCACTATTTGTTTATTTTTTTTTTTATTTTCTCATTTTTGTTCACTTATTTTTATTTATATTATATACAAGTCTACAATCTTAGAATTAGGAGCTAGATTTTACTGTGTGTATGTCACAACCCAAACCCGCCCCTGTAGGTTTAGCACCGTAACCAGCCAGTAATCCGTGGATTACCAAAGGCCTCTGAACAGATTAACAAATAATAAGGGGCTGCAGAAGCAATAATACAAAATAAACAAGGTCCAATGAGCTGTGATAACATACATGAGACAGAACAGTTCAAAGCTTATATATATATATACATAAACATGCCAGTCCAGATACAAAATATTTACAAAATGTGCAACCCAAGACCTGTCTTTACAAAACATATACAGAGACTGGCATGAAAACAAAAAGAAACAGCCATAGCATTAGGCTTCGTTCGGAACCTCCTCGGGAGGCATAATAGTTTGCTGACAAAACAGAACAGAAGGCCTTCAACTCTGGCCCTGGTCATGTGCCGTCTCACCTACATACATAATATAAACTGTGAGCGAAAGCCCAGTGAACAATAATAGAGTAAAGGGGTTTCAATGAATGAGTTCGCACAGATTTAGAAAACACAATTCAGATTTGTATCAAATTCATCATTTGTCTAGATCATATACAGACAGAAATCATAAGTCATGATTAAGTTTACATGATACATCCATTAGCATTAACAGAACGGAACAGAAAAAAACAGAACGCATACGCGTGAGGTTACGAATAACCAGTTCCATAAAGGAACCTCCGGATCCGGGTAACAGAACAGAACAGAAGCTGAGCCCCCGTGACAGGGCCTCCGGTACGGGTAACAGAGTGCAGACAAAAATAAGTTCCATAGAGGAACCTCCGATACCAGGTAACAGCTGATAGATACCACATGGTGCTAAGGATGTCACGAATACATATTAGAAATTGAATGATCATTCATTGTACAGAACATATCATTTCAGAAAACATATCTTGTTTTATCACACAGAAAGTAGATACAGTTTGAACATAACTTTACTAAGGCCTCGTTTGGGAACAGGCTATTTTAGTAACTTTTTGACTTTTTACGAAAAGATGTGCAGAAAAGTAGAGAGGTGATGTGACTAGTTTTAGTTGACTTTTTGATTTTTTGGCTAAAATAGCCAGTCCCCAAACGAGGCCTAAGTTATTACTCACAGTTGGTCTTGAAACAAACAGACGGAGCAGATAGGTCAAACAGAATGCGGCACGTGACCTACATAACACATAACAAATACACACTTGAAACACACATTCTAAATGCACAAAACTTACGTCGTTGGTTCTTAGTGTGTTTCTAACCTTAAATCCTCACTATAGAGTCTTAAACATGGCCTAGGAATGCCTAGGATGGAATGAGGATGCAAAGATGATTTGGAAAACATTTTTCAAAACTTGCTGAAAACAGGGGTCTCGCTCGAGCGAGCTTGTCAAAATAGAGGGGTCGCTCGAGCGTAGACTCCTTTGCTCGAGCGGTCTGCAAAAATGCAAAAGTACTAGATGGTGCAATTTTCTGCTCGATGTACGCTCGATGCTCGCTCGAGCGTGAGACACACCCTTCGCTCGAGCGTAGGTCTCGTCGCTTGAGTGTGCGTCCGCGTGCACCAAAAACCTGAGAGCTTGCAACTTACGTTCAAGCCACCATTCCTTCGCTCGAGCAGTGCTTTGAACAGACAATGGTCGCTCGAGCGTGGAATCCTTTGCTCGAGCAAGGAAGCCAAATTCTGGAATTTCCAGATTTGCCTCCCAAGCTCAAACCAAGCATTCAACACCCCAAAACTCGACCTCTTGGGCCCATTTTTTGGAAAAACACTTTAAACTCATAGTATAATATGTTTTGAAGATCAATTTGAGAAATCAAAGCCCAAGAGTGAGTCAATTAAACACAATTTCAAACAAACTTCCAAGAATTACCAAAGAACAAAACATGCAAGTGTTCAATTGAATTCAATGTTCCAAAAATGTAACCAAAAGCAAGATTAAACTCAAAATCATGATGAATTCATGGACTAGAACAAAAATGTGGACATGCATATGGAAATTCATGAAGAGCAACTCCAAAATTCAAGAGTATGTGCATGCATGCATGAATTAAGCTTTAATTCAACATGTTTGAGCTAATTCTAGATGTAGATAAGTAATTTCACATGAACCATGCAAGAACTAACTCAATTCACAATTAAGAAGGTAATTCTCCTACCTTAAGTCTTCAATTTCAAGTTTAGAAGCCTAATCCTCCAAATTGCCCTCAATTCTTCTAAGTCCAAGCAAAATTCTAGATGACTCAATTGTTCTCTTGCTCTCCCTCTCTCCTATGGTTTGTCTCCAAGAAATGGCTGAGGAAAATGTTATGAAGTGTATACAATTTTGAGCTCAAACAATTGACCACTAAGTGGCATTTTGGTAAATACTTGAACCAATGAAATTTAGCTTTAATTAATCTAATTAATCTCACCGAATCAAATTTAAATTAAACCTACCATAAAATCACATAAATTCTAATTAACATAAAACGCTAATCAATTTCGGAATTGGGCGCCGATAAGGCTTTCAATTCACAGTTCCAAGTCAAAACATGAACATATCGTTTTATGGCAAACAGATAAAAACACAAAGATAATGCAATGCATATGCAAATTAATCCCAGATTCCTTCTAAATTACTGTTAGGCATAATTAATCATGGTTTACCAATAATCGGAGGTCGGGGTTATTACAGTGTAGTGAAGATTAAATTAATAAATTTTATAGTCCATAAATTAAATGAATTTGAACAATTAATTATTATTTTTATATATATTCAATACCTGATAGATTTCATAAATTTAGACCTTATATGAATCTTCAACATCTATATAATAAAGCAAGATGGTTTTTGAATTTGTCCTACACATATTTGTCCTACTAGGACATTTGGACGGGTTAGATCTATTTAAATTATAAAACAACAGCTGAGATATATTTTTCAAAAAATTTCCTACATGTACATTTTCTATTTTCCGACTCCTCTCTCTTACTTTTTCCTTTTCTCACCCATCCATCTGTTATCCCACCTTCCTCTCTCTTTTCTTTTTATTTTTTTAATTTTCTCCCATTTTTATTTTTCTCTCTATTTGTTTTTTTTTTCTCCTTTTTGTTCACTTATTTTTATTCAAATTATATGAAAAAGTCTACGATCCCATAATTAGGAGTTAGATTTTACTGTGTGTAGTGAAGATTAAATTAATAAATTTTATAGTCCATAAATTAAATGAATTTAAACAATTAATTATTATTTTTAAATATATTGAATACCTAATAGACTTCATAAACTTAGACCTTATATGAATCTTTAACATATTTTGATAAAACAGGACGATTTTCGAATTTTCAACATATTTTTGTCCTATTATGACATTTGGATGGCTCAGATCTGTTCAAATTATAAAACAATGGCTGCGATATATTTCCCCAAAAAAATATCCTACATATACATTTTATACTTTCTCGCTTCTCTCTCTCTCTCTCTCTCTCTCTCTCTCTCTCTCTCTCTCTTACTTTTTCCTTTTCTCACCCATCCATCCATGATCCCATGATCCCACCTTCCTCTCTCTTTTCTTTTTATTTTTTTTATTTTCTCTCGTTTTTATTTTTTTCTTTATTTGTTTATTTTTTTATTTTCTCCTTTTTCTTCAATATATTTTACATATATTTCTATACAATGTATGTATGTCCGTAATACACTAGGACATTATGGGCATACATACAATTTCTATATAATTATATAAGCAAAAGCAATATTATATGTATGCCCGTGGAAATTGTATGTATGCCAGACACATCTATCTATCTAGCTATATATTATATAAGCAAAAGCGAGTTTTCGTGAGGAGTTTTGTGAGCACTCCAAAATTTTATAATAAATTTGTGATTTTATCAAATTAAAAAATAAATTTAAATAGTGTTGGGATTACAATTATATTCTAATCCTAACATTATTTACACCGTGCCTTCAGGCACGAGCATACGCTAGTATACTAATATAGTAAGAAGCAATTTTTAATTTTTTATTTTTTTAAAGTAATAAAAATCAGTAGGAGAAGATTAGGTTGGAAAGCTAAAGAATATTTTTTTTTATCTTTCCTTTTGAAAACTATAAATTACGGTATTATTAATATTTTGAAAACTATTAATTTAATGGATTAGCGAATGCTACTTTTAAAATTTATTTTTTAATTCAATAAATCCACAAATTCATTATGGGGTTTTGGAACTCTCACAATACTTATAGCGATCCCGGTTTCTCTCTCATTGTTTATTGTATTTCAGACCCGGTTCCGTAGGTGTGTGTTGTTGTCTTATTCTCATTTCCATCCTTTACTCTTTGTATTTGAGTTTTGTGTTGTGTTGGGCAGGTTTGAAACAGGTTGGTTGTGTTTAGAAACATAGAGTTGATGCCCAAATTTTTGGCCTTCACGATCGAGCGGGGCTTTTGACGTTCGAGCGGGCCCCTTTGCTTTTGTTCCTCCGCTCGAGCGGGGAGTTTGACACTCGAGCGGGATTATTCAACCTTCAGTAATTTTCGTGCAGGTCATCGGACGCTTGAGCGTCCACTTTCACGCTCGAGCGGGGACCTTCGTCTACAGAACTTCTGGAAGTGTGTATTCCACGCTCGAGCGGCGCTTTTGACGCTCGAGCGGGAGTCTGTGTCTGACGCTCGAGCGAGGCATTCCACGCTCGAGCGGACTATGTTTTATATCAGTCCAAGATAAGCCTTTTTCAACCACTTTTCGACCCACTTTCTCTCTCTCTCTCTCTAGGTTTTCAAAACCCTCATTTGAGAGCTCCTCTCTCTAGAATACATCTTCTCCCTATGAAATCATCTAGCTCTAGTGATCTTCCATCCTAGTCTCTTTGTAAAAAGTGTGGAGCTTGGCGTGGCCTTCATTTTGATCCGAAAAACTTGGTGATCGGAGCATCTTGAGTTTTGTCCTTCTTCTCATTTGAGCTCCGAAATTTGAGGTAGGGATAACTACTCATATTTATGGTCTTTGACATAAGCATATAGTCATTTTGATTTAATGTTGGAGTTGTAAAATTTTGGGTATTAGGGTTTCAAAACTTGAAATGTATAAAGAGGGGTTTTGTTCCTTTTGAACGATACATGTGTGTATGGGTCTTAAAATGAGGTTATTGATATTTATTGATGATATTTGGACCTTTGGGTCAATATTGAGAAAAAGGAAAAAATACCCTAGTTGGGTTTAATCGGGTCATTTGTGTAATAAATGAAATTCATTATGGAAATGTGAAATTGGTTTGGAAATAATGAAATTGAGAAGCTATGAGATTGAATGGTGGAGTTGGATTGATTAATCACTCACCCTTTGAAAATGTTGATAATCTATCCGTTTTGATGAATTTATTATCTGTTTAGAAATAAATGCTTTGGACTATCGGTGGAGGATAGTCTTGAATGTTGTAGACACTGCATGATGATTAGGTGAATTAAAACTAATCAACTGAGTATGTCATTGAATATGACGGGTGGAATAACACATTGAATATGTGCTTGCTTGATCATTGTATATGATAAGTGTTTAAATACATTGTATATGTATATTGTTTGGGAGGAGATAGGGGATATACTCCATGGTTTGAGAGGAGATAGGGAATGTACTCTCAAACCTGTTTGGGAGGAGATAGGGGATGGACTCCATTGATAACTAAGTTGGCCGGAGTGTCCAGGCTGAAAGTCCCGAAATCTTAATTACGTTTGTATAACGTAGATGATTAAAGTGTTGAAGTGTTAACTATATGAGTTGCAGTCTCATTTGAAATGGAAGTGTTGAAGTGTTAACTATATGAGTTGTAGTCTCATTTGAAATGAAAGTGTTGAAGTGTTAATTATGTGAGTTGTGGTCTCATATTAATTGATCATAATCGAAGTATTGTTGATATGAGTTGTAGTCTCATTATGAACTGTCTGGATGAATAGAGAACCATATCTATGAATTGGTTTGGATAATGAAATGGAAAGAGATGTATGTTTGTTTACATGAGTTAAACATTTATCAAAAGCTAATGTTTTAGTTATTGTTCATATTATGTTTAGCATATCTCTACTAGGCGTTTGCTCACCCTATATAGGACATCATTTTCAGGTTCAGGTGATATGCCACCTGCAAGGACGTAGCTTGGGAGGCTTGGAGGCTGGCAGATCTTTTGTTGTTATCTTTTGTTATTACATGTAAATTCAAGCTAAGGGCTTAATGTGTTTTGAGTTAGTACTCTCCTTTTTGTAACCAAGTGTTGGCTTGGAAAGTTGTAAGCCCGTAAGGTATTTACTTTTGTTGTCAACATGTAATACTTTGTAATGGATACTCTGATAAATGGAAATATGCTTTATCCTCTTATGTCTATGGATGTCATGAATGTGGGTTTATATGTATTATTTTGAGGGTGTTACAACTTGGTATCAGAGCGTACCAGGTTTGAATACTTTGGATACGTGGGAAGTGGTTAGTACCACAGTGGGTTTGTCTCGCTTGTTAGAGACTTAGATGTAATGTTATGTGTGTATGTGATAACATGCTTATGTGACTATATGGGTATGGAATTTAGTTTCTAGGATGTTGATTGGACCCTTGGGTTTCTAGGAGTCCTGTTGGAAAAGCACTTGATCAATGCTGTTTCTAACTGGAACCCTAGCAACGCCACGGGACTGTCATTTTCTGGAAATGAAATTCGTAAGTGCTTATGTGATTATGGGCTTACGTGGAATGAATTATTGTTGTCCAATGTATTAGGACGCGAGTGAGATAGCTTCGGCACATTTGTGAATGTGCTAATGTTCTCGTTACCTTTATTAGGATGTCAAGACGAGGACGTGGTGGTAGGCATGGTAGGCCTAGGAGGCAAGAGATGCCTATACCGGATGAGATTCCGACGCAGTAGGGGGGGATTGGTCAGGCCAATGTGGCCGACCCAGTAGGTCAGCAAGCTATGGGCGCCTTAGCCCGCGAGATGGCAGGAGCATTGAGGGAATCCATGGACATTCTCAGAGTTGAGAATCAAGTCTAGGCCCATGTTGCTAAGGCAGGGCCTTCTTTTCTGAAGAGGGAGTTTTTTCGGTCGAACCCGAATGAGTTTGTGGGTGATCCTAAAGAACCACTTAAGGCTGATGAATGGCTTGAGCAAATGATGAAGACGTTTGAGATGCTAGGCATCGAAGACGGAGCTTTAAGGGTGACCTTGGCGTCCTTCCAGCTGAAGGGAGACGCGGGTCAATGGTGGAAGTTTGTTCGAGGTCGTATTGGAGGGACTTGGGAGGCTTTCGTTGATGCCTTCTAGGAGAAGTTTTTGCCTCCCGATGTTAGGGAGAAGTTGAGGGATCAGTTCTGTCAGCTCAAGCAGCTGAATACACCAGTGGCCGAGTTTGAGGCCGCATTTACCAGTTTATTGAGGTTCGCACCTGAGCTAGTGGCGTCTGAGGAATGCCGTTGCCTTGAGTTCGAAAAGAAGTTAAGGACTGGGCTCAAGCATAGGGTTGCGGGGTCTATGACTTGGGAGTATAGGCACCTTGTGGATGCTGCGGTGTCCATCTTGAGATTATTATGCATGAGGAGAAGGAGAGGATGAGGGGCTCCAAGAGGAATCAAGATGGTCAGGGGGATGGTAGGAGGCAGAGCGGTCCTAACCCTCAGTAGTCCCAGGGTGCGCTGGCGAGATCTACATTTCCAGTGCCGAGTTCAGGTTCTGGGAGAGGCAGTCAGGAAGACTTTACCTGTTACAAGTGTGGTCAGCTGGGCCATAAGTCTCCAGCTTGGCCGCAGAGGGGAGGAGGATAGAGAGCAGCTTCATCTTCGGCTCGTCCTTAGAGCCAGAGTCAGAGCAGAGGCCAACCGCTCTCTTGTTACCAGTGTGGTTAGGCAGGGCACCTGAAAAGGTTTTGCCCGCAGTTAAGTGGCACATCGAGTATGTCTGGTTTGAGGCAGACGCAGAGTTTTTAGCCAGCACAGTCAATTCAGGCCTCGAGGGCCAATCAGGGAGCCTCATCGTCTCAGTCTGTGCAGTAGTCTTTTGCTCCGAGAGGTGAGCAGGTAGATCAGAGACCTTCTGGGCGTGTGTATGCTGTTACCGCGCAGGATCTTGTACTGGCTCCATCTGTTGTGAGAGGTACCTTTATATTTTGCAACTCGATTGCTAATGTGTTGATTAATACGGGTGTATTCCATTCCTTTATATCTGCTGCATTTGTATCTGTTTTGGGTTGGAGTTGGTGCAGTTAGCTTCTCATATTTGTGTTATGTCACACATGGGGGGTGAGTTAATCTTGAAACAAGGGTGTAGAGGTTGTGATATAGAGGTCGCCGACTGCCGGCTTCCATTTTCTTTTGTAGTTATGGCTATGTTGGGTTTCGATGTGATTTTGGGTATGGACTTGTTATCATCATACCGGGCTGTTATAGACTGTTACCGCCAGAGGGTTACTGTATGTACCTTGAGCGGGGATTGTTTTCATTTCTTGGGGGATCGGGTTGGTAGAGTCTTACCATCGGTATATGATCTGCGAAGGCGGAGTGAGCTTAGTTGTCTTCTCGGTAGCTGTATGAGTAGTGAGTATGATGAAAACCAGGCTGAGTTGCCGAGAGTGGTTTGTGAGTACTCGGACGTCTTTCCCGAGGATCTTGTTAGTTTGCCACCCCATCGAGAGATCGAGTTCTCTATTGATTTAGTGCCTGGCACGACGCCGATTTCCATGGCACCGTATCGTTTTGCCCCAGCCGAGTTGAGTGAGTTGATGATTCAACTACAGGAGTTGCTAGATAAGGGCTTTATCCACCCTAGTACTTCACTGAGGGGAGCACCGGCCCTCTTTGCTAAAAAGAAAGATGGGGCTTTGAGACTTTGTATTGATTACCGAAAGTTGAATTGGGCTACGGTTAAGAACAAGTACCCTATGCCTCGTATAAATGATTTGTTTGACCAGTTGAAGGGGTCCCGTTGTTTATCTAAGATAGACTTGAGATCGGGTTACCATCAGTTGAGGGTTAGGGAGGAAGATATCCCAAAGACGGCATTCCTTACGGGGTATGGCCATTATGAGTTTCTGGTGATGCCTTTTGGGCTCACCAATGCACCGGCAGTGTTTATGGATTTGATGAACTGGATCTTCCAGAAATTCTTAGATCGTTTTGTAGTCGTCTTTGTGGACAACATTCTGATTTATTCACCTTCGAAGGAGGAGCATGAGGAACACTTGAGAATGGTGCTTGAGTTGCTTAGAGCCCATAAGCTATATGCTAAGTTTGGGAAGTGTGAATTCTGGCTAAGAGAGGTTAAGTTATTAGGCCATGTAGTCTTCGGGGAAGGGGTGTCTGTTGATACATCCAAGATTGAGGCAGTGCAAGATTAGGCACAGCCTAAGAGTGTTTTTGAGATCTGTAGTTTTCTGGGATTGGCCAGGTATTATCGTCGGTTTGTGAAAGATTTCTCCAGGCTAGCTTCGCCGTTGACTAGATTGACGCGGAAAGGGGTCAAGTATGTATGGAGTGATGAAAAGTCATTCCAAGAGCTTAAAGTTAGACTTACCACCGCTCCAGTTCTGATTATTCCGGAGAGGGATTTAGGTTATGCTATTTATTGTGATGCCTCACGAGAGGGTTTGGGTTGTGTATTGATGCAAGAGGGGAAAGTAGTAGCCTATGGCTCACGTCAGTTGAAAATACATGAGAAGAACTACCCTACGCATGACCTAGAGTTAGCAGCTGTGATTTTTGCCTTGAAGATTTAAAGGCATTACCTGTATGGTGAGAGGTTCGAGGTGTTCTCGGATCACAAGAGTCTAAAATATCTGTTTACATAGAAAGACTTGAACTTGAGGCAGAAGAGGTGGATGGAGTTTATTGAGGATTATGACTTCGAATTGCATTACCACCCAGGAAAGGCAAATGTTGTGGTCGATGCCCTTAGTAAGAAATCCATTAGTGATGTAGCTTGTATAGCCATCCAGGAATGGGAAATGTTGGGTGCACTTGGCGAGTTTGATTTGCTTCTGGGTGAATCTATTGAGTCTGCGGCCTTATTTTCTGTAGTTGCGCAGCCTACACTAGTAAATCGAGTGTTAGAGGCATAGAGGAGTGACCTTGAGGTAGAATCCCTCTGGGAGAAGATCTCCAGTGGGAAGGTTGAGAAGGGTTTGACTATGTATCCTGACCTGAGTGTGAGGTACCGAGACCGTTTGTTTGTGCCGGAGTCTTGCCGAGAGGAAGTACTCCGAGAGTTCCACCATTCACGCCTTGCGGTGCATCTGGGAGGCACTAAGATGTATCGTGATTTGGGTCGCCAGTTTTGGTGGCGGGGTATGAAGAAGGATGTGGCAGTTTTTGTATCTAAGTGCCATACTTGTCAGCAAGTGAAGGCCGATCATCAGAGGCTAGTGGGTTTATTACAACCTTTGCCTATTGCCGAGTGGAAGTGAGAGCATGTCACGATGGACTTCGTTGTAGGTCTTCCGAGGACTCAGCGGGGTAGTGATGCCATTTGGGTGGTAGTAGACCGGTTGACTATGTCGGCGCACTTTATTTCCATACGCGTGAGAGATTTGGTAGATCATCTTGCTGACTTGTGTATCTGGGACATAGTGAGGTTGCACGGAGTCCCAGTGTCGATCGTCTCAGATAAAGAACCACGTTTTACTGCTAGGTTGTGGCAGAGTTTGCAGAGTGCCTTGGGCACTAGATTGACCTTTAGCACGGCTTATCATCCTCAGACTGACGGGCAGTCCGAGCGTACTATTCAGATCCTTGAGGATATGCTTTGAGGCTATGTCCTTGACTTTAGTGGGTCGTAGGAGAGGCACTTTCCCTTAGTGGAGTTTGCCTACAACAATAGTTTCCAATTGAGTATTGGAATGGCACCGTTTGAGGCCTTGTATGGCCGACCGTGTAAGTCTCCAGTGTGTTGGGCCGAGGTGGGTGATGCACCTTTGTTGGGCCTGGAGTTGGTGCGGGAAACGACGGAGAAGGTTGAACTTATCCGTAAGAGGCTTGTTACAGCCCAGAGTCGCCAAAAGAGTTATGGCGACCGTAGGAGGAGGCCTTTGTCATTTGAGGTGGGTGATCACGTCTTTCTGAAAATATCACCTAGGCGGGGTTTGATGAGGTTTGGGAAGAGTGGGAAGTTGTCCCCTCGATTTATTGGTCCCTTTGAGATCCTTGAGCGGATTGGGGAGGTTGGATACCGTTTAGCTTTACCGCTGCAGTTGTCTGAGGTGCATGACGTGTTTCATGTTAGTATGCTTCGGAAGTATGAGCCGGATCCGTCACATGTATTGGATTGGACCGACTTAGAGGTAGATGAGGATGCCTCATATGAGGAGAGACCGGTGAGGGTCTTGGATAAGCGGGATCAAGTCTTGCAAGGCAAGACCATTCCCTTGGTAAAAGTTCTGTGGAAACATCACGGGGTGGAAGAAGCCACTTGGGAACGTGAATTGGAGGTCCGAGAGAAGTATCTAGATCTATTTGTGGATGTTTGAGCATATGTTGAATATTTTGTTGTATTGATAAACTTTAAGAACATTGAATATGTCTTAAGTTGTAAAACGTTGTATATGTTTTGGTTTATGGGAGTATTGCTGAATATGCCTTGAAATTGAAGTTTAATTTAACATTGTATATGTTGAATGTGTTGTAGAAGTGCAAATGTATCATTAACACTGAATATGTTATTGAATTATGGAATATATGTGTTGAAATTGGTGAATTCCAAGGGAATGCATGTTGAAAGTTATGTAGTAAGTTGCCTCTTGAAAAGAGATGAAATGACCGGTAATGGGTCAAGTTAATGAATATTGAATTGTAATATTGTTGAGAATTGAGAAATCATGTCTTTGAAACTTATTTATCTAATTTCGGGGACGAAATTCTTTAAGGGGGGGAGGTTATCGCAATCCCGGTTTCCCTCTCATTGTTTATTGTATTCCGAACTCGGTTCCGTGGATGTGTGTTGTTGTCTTATTCTCATTTCCATCATTTACTCTTTGTATTTGAGTTTTGAGTTGTGTTGGGCAGGTTTGAAACACGTTGGTTGTGTTTAGGAACATAGAGTTGATGCCTAGATTTTTGGCCTTCACGCTCGAACGGGGCTTTTGACGCTCGAGCAGGCCCCTTTACTTTTGTTCCTCCACTCGAGCGGGGAGTTTGACGCTCGAGCAGGATTATTCAACCTTCAGTACTTTTCGTACAGGTCATCGGACGCTCGAGCGTCCACTTTCACGCTTGAACGGGGACCTTCGTCTGCAGAACTTCTGGAAGTGTGCATTCCACGCTCGAGTGGCGCTTTTGACGCTCGAGCGGGAGTCTGTGTCTAATGCTCAAGCGGGGCGTTCCACGCTCGAGCGAACTGTGTTTTATATCAGTCCGAGAGAAGCCTTTTTGAACCACTTTTCGACCCACTCTCTCTCTCTCTAGCTTTTCAAAACCTTCATTTGAGAGCTCCTCTCTCTAGAATACATCTTCTCTCTACGAAATCATCTAGCTCTAGTGATCTTCCACCCTAGTCTCTTTGTAAAAAGTGTGGAGCTTGGCGTGGCCTTCGTTTTGATCCGAAAAATTTGGTGATCGGAGCATCTTGAGTTTTGTCTTTCTTCTCCTTTGAGCTCTGAAATTTGAGGTAGGGATAACTACTCATATTTATGGTTTTTGACATAAACATGTAGTCATTTTGATTTAATGTTGGAGTTGGAAAATTTTGGGTGTTAGGGTTTCAAAACTTGAAATGTATAAAGAGGGGTTTTGTTCCTTTTGAACGATACATGTGTGTATGGGTCTTAAAATGAGGTTATTGATATTTATTGATGATATTTGGACCTTTGGGTCAATATTGAGAAAAAAGGAAAAATACCCTAGTTGGGTTTAATCGGGTCATTTGTGTAATAAATGAAATTCAATATGGAAATGTGAAATTGGTTTGGAAATAATGAAATTGAGAAGTTATGAGATTGAATGGTGGAGTTGGATTGATTAATCACTCACTCTTTGAAAATGTTGATAATCTATCTGTTTTGATGAATTTATTATCTATTTAGAAATAAATGCTTTGGGCTATCGGTGGAGGATAGTCTTGAATGTTGTAGACACTGCATGATGATTAGGTGAATTAAAACTAATCAACTGAGTATGTCATTGAATATGACGGGTGGAATAACACATTGAATATGTACTTGCTTGATCATTGTATATGATAAGTGTTTAAATACATTGTATATGTATATTGTTTGGGAGAAGATAGGGGATGTACTCCATGGTTTGAGAGGAGATAGGGGATGTACTCTCGAACCTATTTGGGAGGAGATAGGGGATGGACTCCATTGATAACTAAGTTGGCCAGAGTGTCCAGGCTGAAAGTCCCGAAATCTTAATTACATTTGTATAACGTAGATGATTAAAGTGTTGAAGTGTTAACTATATGAGTTGTAGTCTCATTTGAAATGGAAGTGTTGAAGTGTTAACTATATGAATTGTAGTCTCATTTGAAATGAAAGTGTTGAAGTGTTAATTATGTGAGTTGTGGTTTCATATTAATTGATCATAATCGAAGTATTGTTGATATGAGTTGTAGTCTCATTATGAACTGTCTGGATGAATAGAGAACCATATCTATGAATTGATTTTGGATAATGAAATGGAAAGAGATGTATGTTTGTTTACATGAGTTTAACATTTATCAAGAGCTAATGTTTTAGTTATTGTTCATATTATGTTTAGTATATCTCTACTAGGCGTTGGCTCACCCTATGTGGGACATCATTTTCAGGTTCAGGTGATATGCCACCTGCAAGGACGTAGCTTGGGAGGCTTGGAGGCTGGCAGATCTTTGGTTGTTATCTTTTGTTATTACATGTAAATTCAAGCTAAGGGCTTAATGTGTTTTGAGTTAGCACTCTCCTTTTTGTAACCAAGTGTTGGCATGGAAAGTTGTAAGCCCGTAGGGCATTTACTTTTGTTGTCAACATGTAATACTTTGTAATGGATACTCTGATAAATGGAAATATGCTTTATCCTCTTATGTCTATGGATGTCGTGAATGTGGGTTTATATGTATTATTTTGAGGGCGTTACAATACTCCTCACGAAAACCCCCTCTTGCTTATATAATATATATAGATTCTTTCTCTCTTTCTCACTCTTACACACACAATACCTCTGTTTTTGTCTCTTATTTGTGATCTTCTTGTTTTAAGATGTAACACTTGATACTATCTGAAAATCTAATCTTCTAACTTATTAATTTATTAATTTTCATCTTTTAATATCAAGAATTAATTGTGATTTACTATTATTATATTTATATTGTGATTTTAAATGATGCCTTACAAGTGTTTGTTTAAATGCCTTAGTGAGATCTTGCATTATTTTGCATTTTTTTTTTCATTTTTTTATTTGTAAGGATGAATAAGATGACAAAATAACACAGTTTTATTAGTCTATTACTAATCTCTTTTCACACTCTCACTTCTACAAAGATTCTAAAATCTCATCTATGTTTTTTATGCATTCTTATTCCTTGTGTCTATTGTTGTGTTGGAGATTGGTTCTGTTAATGTGATATTTCTACAAAACAAGAAAAAAGAATATTAAAACAATTGTTAGGTTTTTATTCTTGGCAATCCCGTTTAACAAAACTCCTTTCAGTTGTAATTTTGTGAACTTTTATTTCAGTGAGACTATGAGTTTTTAGATGTGAATCCAACCCGAGTTGTGCCTTGCAGAGCTGTTTCAGAAGTCAATTCTTTTTTGTTTGCCACTTCGCTGACTATGTCGGGGATCGAGCTGCCCCATCAACTCGTGAGGGTCCAAAGGGTAGCACCCCTTGGCAGGTCCGGGGTAGCGCTATAGCGATCTCGATTTTCCCTTTCTATATCTGTTGTATTCCGGACTTTGGTTCCGTGGAGTTGGTAGTTGTACGTATCTTATTGTCGTCCTTTGATTCCATTTGTTTGAGTTTTAGGATATATTGGGCATGTTTCGAGCAGGTGGGTTAAGCCTTGGTCTAAAATCTTGTTGCCAGGTTTTTGGTCATTCCGCTCGAGCGGGTCGTCTAGCGCTCGAGCGGAGATTGCACACTCCCAGTATTTTGGTGCTCTGCAAAACTTCTGCAAGCATGTTTTTCACGCTCGAGCTGGTTTCTTTACGCTCGAGCGGTAGCGCTCGAGCGGGTATGTTGGAGCTCGAGCGGGTAGTACTTTGTCTGTGAAAGTTCTGGGAGGGGGAAATCTACGCTTGAGCGGACTGATTTTCGCGCTCAAGCGGATGTACTTTATTCTTGTGTCTTGGCGCTCGAGCGGGCCTTCTTACACTCGAGCGTGTCCAAATTTTTATGCTTGACGCTCGAGTGTCCTGTTCTTCGCTCGAGCGGGAATGTCGTATATCAGAAGGCAGTTAGGCATTTTTGAATCACTTTTTACATTCACTCTCTCTCTCTTACTTTCCCAAAACCGATTTTGAGAGCCTCTCTCTCTAGAAACTCCCTTCTCTCTAGGGTTTGATCTAGAGAGAGTGCTTCCCTTTCCTTCGGTCTTTGTAAAAGTTGTGTTGATCGTCGAGGGCTATCTTTTGATCCAAAAATTTTGGGATTTGGAGCATCTTCAATTTCTTCATCTTCTTCCCTTGGGCTCCGAATTTGAGGTAGGGATTCCTACTCACTCTTGTGGGTTTTGACCTAGATATTGAGTTTGTTGTATAAATGGTTTTGGGTTTTGGAAACTAGGGTTTCAAATGTATAATTTTGAAAAGAGGGTTTTGTTTATTTTGGACCATAAATATGCATTTGGGTTTCAAAATGAGTATATTGATGTTGTTGGTAATATATGGACTCTTGGAGTCAACATTGAGAATAGGGGGAATTATGCCATGTTTGGGTATATTTGGGTCACTAATGTAATTAATGACATTTGTTGAGAAAATATGGAATTGAGTTGAATATACTGAAATTGGCTCATTATGAGATGGATTAGTGAAGTTGGATTTATTAATCGCTTATTTTTGAGAATATGGATATTTTATCTGTTGGTGCTTTTATTATCTGTTTAGAAATAATTGCCTTGGGCTACCGGTAAAGGGTAGCTATGATTGTTGTAGACAATACATGATGATTAGGCAAACTAAAACTAATCAATTGGATGTGTCATAGAGTATGACGGTTGACAGAATACATTAACTGTATGTATTGATTGATTATGTATATGACCTATGTGTATATACGTTGTGTGTGTGGGAGGAGATAGGGGATGTACTCCACGGTTTAGGGGAAGATAGGGGATGGACCTCTAAACCGGATATTGTTTGGGAGGAGATAGGAGATGGACTCCGTTGATACAGCTCATATGCTTATCAGTTAATGTGTTGATATAACTCATATGCTTATCTATGGAAGTGTTGATATAGCTCATATGCTTATCTATCGAAGTGTTGATATAGCTAGTATGCTTATCTATTGTGAAATGGGAAATGTTTAATATGAGTCACTACCTCATGTAAATTGTTGGCCAGGTTCTAAGCCATTGTTGTGAATTGTAAATTTGATAAGCAATGGAAAATGAAATGAAATATAGACACTGTGGTCATGTAATGAAAGTGGTATATGAATTGGTTTATGTGAGTCAAACATTTATCAATTGCTAATGTCTTAGTTACTGCTCATATTGTGTTTAGCATATCTCTACTGGGCGTTGGCTCACCCTATATGGGACATTATTTTCAGGTACAGGTAACATGCCACCTCCAAAGACATAGCTTGGATGATTATGGGAGTTGAAGACTCTTTTTGATTATTTTGTTTGTATTACATGTATATCAAGCCCAGGGCTTATTTGTATAGAGTTAGTACTCTTCCATTTTGTAACCAAGTGTTGACTTGGAAAGCTGTAAGCCCGTAGGGCATTTGTTTTTGTTGTTAACATGTAATACTGTTGTAAGAACTACTCTGATGAATAGAAAGGTGTTGATTTCTCCTATATCATTGTAAGTCTAAGATGATGGGTTTTATGTATTTATTTGAGGGCGTTACAAGTGCCTTGGCGGGGTCCAGGGGCAGCGCCCCTCGAAGCTAGAAGCAAAATTGCAGTCGAAGTTGTTTGGTCGCTCGAGCGAAGGAGTGTGCGCTCGAGCGAAGAATCCTTGGTCCCAGAAGTTTGCACTGACTGTAAAAATACTGAGAAGGCGCTTTTCTCGCTCGAGCGACAGTTTGGTGGCTCGAGCGAAGAAACTCGAAAAAACACGTGTTTTAGTCTCCTCGCTCGAGCGAGAGATCATTTGCTCGAGCGACCATCGCGGACCTATTTTCTATAAATATGTGTTTCAGTCAGATTTTAGGGTAACGGCTCCCAGATCTTCTTCTTGGATATTAGGGTTTATATCTGGGCTTCTTTGCTAGTTTCTTTGATATTTGTTTGAGTTTAATTCATGGTTTGAGAAGTATACATCAAATGATTGTTTGTTTCATTCAATACAAAAGAGAGAGTTGTTCTTCGGTGAGTTCTGGGGAATTTGGGCCTGAAGTTTTGATGGATTCTAGAGTGGCTCATTATCATGGATTCGACATCGGCGTTGTGGATTCAACATTGGGCAAAGCAATTCCGAGGTGAAGACCGTGGTAGAAGAGGCATATAGGGGTCGGTTCAATTCAGACGTGGATTTGCTAAGTAATTGAGAGTGCATCTGTGCAATTCCTTTTGTCTTCTTAGTAGATTGTTTTGTGGCTTTGGCCTGTGATTTGTTATCACGATTGGAGGCGTTCCAATTGTGATAACAAATCTATGTTAAAATCGTTTTGTTGATTTGTCTTGATTGTTTGATTGGGATTGTTATTTTTGCTTAAAATTAATACATAATCATAAATTAATATTTAAAGAATTTCTAGTTTTTTCAACAATGTTCCTATTAGCTAATCAACATCAGTGATTGACACCCTATTTGATTGCCGATCAACAAGAGTTGAGAAAGCAATTTTATATTAAAAAAATTCACTTGTACTTGGATAATGCCAACCATTTGTCCAACCTGAGCTCATTTTTTCATCATTTAGAAACCAATAAAATAATTTACACAGGCATCAAAAGATTTTAATTTCCTATTTCTCAATATATATAATATATATATTTTTGGGCTTTTGGGAGAGGAGGGGTGTGGATCGGTTCTTCAGTTTTCTCAGCCACCAAACATAACATTATTATAGAACTAAAGAATGGAAATTGAATGATTTAAAGCAAATTCATACAACTAGAGAGTTCAATGAGACAATTAATAGGTCAGATTGACAATAAAAACCAAGAAATCAAAACGCGCTATGAATCTTTTTGACCTTTGCCTTGATGAAATTTCATACTCCACCCATGCATGCTGCGGGCACAAAATTCCAATGCGGTGTTATATGCTTTTAAAGCCAATATTATTTTGTATTATTATAATATAATGGCTTATCTTCTTGGATGCCTGTTATTTTTATTTTTATTTTCTTCTTTCTTTACTTTGGGTGCGTTTGTGTCCCGAGGAATTGTATAATTTCATTCCGTTTGTATACAGTAATAATAATGAGTGCAATTTGTGCATTGCTTGAATTTTGAATAGTATAAATCTAGTTGCAAGTTTGGAATTGAGTTGAGATACATGAGGTGCTATTTAAAGGCATTGTTCCAATTTTTAATCATTCTTCGTCATTATAGCCGTATTTTCTTGATTATTCTAGTTTATGGATTTCCATTTTCATGGAGCATACAAACAACGCATGATGTAGTATTTACACTAATATGATTGTGCACTTTTGCAATATATAATGCACAAAGTAGATCTTATATATATATATAGGGCCCAGTTTCTCTCCAGTCCAAATCTGGACTGGACGGTACTGTCCGGCCCTTGGGGGCTCACTACGAGTTGTGTTTCGATAATCTAAACCGTTTAATGTGTAGAACTCGTCGAGTACTATATGCCTGTAAAAAATCACGTTGATCGGATATCAATAGCTATATGATCAAATCAGTTTTTTGTAAGCTGTTTATTTTTTGCCGTCCATTTTTTTCATAAAAAACTGATTTGATCATATAGCTATCGATATCCGATCAACGTGATTTTTTACAAATATTTAGTACTCGACGAGTTCTACACATTGAACGGTTTAGATTATCGAAACACGACCCGTAGTGGGCCCCCAAGGGCCGGACAGCACCGTCCAGTCCAGATTTGGACTGGAGAGAAGTTGTGGCCTATATATATATAGGGTTGTGCTACATCCCCTAATTTTTGGCCCCCTAATCCTCCTAAATTTCAAACCAAGGCAAAAAAAAAAAAAAAAAAATGTCCAAAACGACGTCGTTTTGGGTATTAGGGGCATTAGGGGAGACTTTTTTAGGGGGACAAATCATTTTCCATATATATACCCCACTATGTATACGTTTTGGGCATTAGGAGGATTAGGGAGGACTTTTTTAGGGGAACAAATCATTTTCCATATATATACCCCACTATGTATATATTGGTTTGTCTGTTGACTCAACTGAGTTAGTGAGGAATTTAACAGAACAATTATTTTTCTTTCTTGTTTTGTTTTTAGAACAATTAAGCATTACCATTTTATTTGATCAAAATTACAGGCAAACAAACAGTTAACCTAGAATTTAAAAGTGAAATTGCTAATCACATCATCTTCACTAAAGAAATTTTTATCATTAGTTAAGCAAGCAAAGATTTGTTTACATTTGATAAGTGTCAAGTTCAACAATTCCTGTGTCTAGAAACCCAACTTAGAAAACATAACTAGTCCAAAGTTCACTGCTCAAAACTTATAATCAGAACAAGCAGGGAAAAATGTGCATTGGCAAGCATAAGCAGACAGATCCAAGCCATTACCTCATCTGGCTCCTTCCACAACTTAGACATTATAAACCTCAAAAAATGTTTCTGGTTCATGTAAGCTGAGATATGAACATGTGTGTCAACTTTCCTGACATTATAAAAGTGACGATGCGGTGCACTTTTCTGAGCTAGGAACTCCCTATCCACATTAAGCATCAAATGAAGATTGAATTTCTGAATGGATGTCCAGATAAGCCTTTATTATACATCATACCAGTATTTCTCAGCATTATAAACTTAGCATACATTTAATTAAAGAAAATGAAAGGAAAGAAAGAATGAATAAATAACACCATTTACATGAGAGAGAGAGAGAGAGAGAGAGAGAGAGAGAGAGAGAGAGAGACATCAAATGTTGCAGTAAACTACTTTCATAACCAAATGAACAAATATCTCACCTTGTTCCACACCATCCACTTTGGAATTGATGCCACATACAGTTCACTTAGAACCTTGTCCACAGCATCAATCTGTTGCTCTGCCAGTGGATGGCTGAACTTGATAACAATATGTTTTGAGAAAATAGTGTTTGTCAAGCAGAGATAAACCCTCATCACTAATTCACCAAGTTATATGTAATATCCACCACATGCACCAGAAGGGATGACTCGGAAATTTCCTCCAAGGTTGCCCTAAAGGCAACAACCTGCAGCAAGAAGCACTGATTAGGGGAGAACAAAGAAAAATGACATGATTTCTTGAGCTTCAAGTAAGTTTACATTTACTGGAACCTCTTCTTCAATAGTCAGTTTGAAACAAAAAAGAAAGGAAAGATACGAGGAGTTCGTGTGATATAAATTATTAGTAGCAATGATTGTCACATATGCCACTTGAAGATGTAACAGAGCTTACCAATGTAGTTGGTACCTTTTGAATAAATCCAACAGTATCTGTAAAAAGAAACTCCTTCCTATTCTTCATCTGGATAGGGCCAACAGAACAACATATATGTGAGTTGTACCTATAAAAAGGAAGCTTTAAATCATAAGATATAGAGGGTACAATGTTGTCCAACAGAGCTAAAGATGGTGTTGCACGTAAATGACATGGCTTTCAAAAAATGGAACCATTTTCCACATGACATTGATTACTATATTGAGTAACTGCTCTTATATAATCATCAAGGGGCAAGAAAAATAAAAATGTGTATATATACTTGTCATACAATCAAGTCTTTTCAAGTACACCTTACTAACCTGTACCCTTCTAGTTGTCGGATCAAGTGTTCCAGTTCATATTGATAATGAGAATTATTTGAGTCGGTAACAAATTTAACCAGAACCGATTTTTTAAAGAACTTTCTATCTCCTTTGAACTTTCAATTTTCTACAAGGTAGTTTTTGGTTTTCTTCTTTGGGTTCAACTTCTATTGTTTTCGTTGGTTCTAGACTAGCCATTAGAATTGTCAACAAAAACTTGTTTATGTTAATGAAAACTTGAGTTGCTTTGTCCATCTCCTCTAGGTTCTTCTTCTTGTATTACTTTGCTTTATTTGCATATTTTTTATTCAGTCCACAAAAAAGGCTATTTTCTTTTTTAAATTTGACCCACAAGAAGACCTTTTTGTTAATTGCATTTGTGTTCTCAAAGAAAGCCCTTCTTCCCTAAGTACATGCTAGAGCATGACTCCACCTCTAACTCCTTCAAATAATTATTTTTGTTTCATTACCAAGTTTTACTCGATACTGCATTTCATGTTCTTTGAAGCTAATCATCTTCTTAAACAATTACTACTTAATCAAATACATCATTGCAACTAAGCTAAAGCATGAGTGATACAATATCCCATCAATCAAAGCATGATTTAAAGCTGCTTGTTTAACGGAAATGGGAATTAGTTGTCCTTAATCTGTGAACTGTTCCACTTCATTTTCTGAAGGTGTTCAGCAAACTAGTGTACAAACCAACCCTTGAACCCATTTAATCTGCATAAAAAAACCTTAAACCTTAAAAAATACAAATATTAAAAAGGAACAAAAAAAACTATTCCGGCTTTCCTACTAAGTACCCTATTTAAGAAACATCTTATCTTACTAGAAAATGTGTTTCAAGAACAGCATGCAAAAATACTTATGCCTATTAAAAAAAAAATTAAAATATAAGATTTAACTAAACAGTAAATAGCAAAATACTATATTAATTAATGTAAAAATAGATTATTTCATTAAGAATGTCAACCGAGATATATAAATAACAAAATAGAACAAAATCCTTACCAAGCCTTGCTTCAGTACAAATTTCAAATCAGTGTGAGTCAAGAGACACTAGAATAGAAATTTAGACAAAACACCAGAGAAAGCAAATAGGGTTAAAAATCAGATAGTATAGTTTTAGAACAGGGACGATTTGATCAATTCTAACATACGAAGGAGTACAGTTCATTTGATAAATTCCTACCTTTTTATCTATCTATGAGATTTTAAGATTTTTCAAAACTCCATCGACATGCAAAAGAGAAATGCAATCCCCACTCACACTAAGACAAAACTTTTACTTGTTCAACTAACAATTAGGGTGAAGTGATATCGAAATATTTGACAAAATATTAGACACTATAAATGAGCAACCTGGTATATATTTAGGAATAATTACAACAAAAATAGATGAAAATATAAAACCTCATTCCAAAAATTGAACTTTCTATCATTTATCTTCTATTTTTTCTGTAGCATTTACTAAAGGTGTGATCTTTAACGAGAGACAAATTAACGACAAATGCATTCTTACTATCGTATATTAATTTGGAGCAAATGATAGCACATGACAATTGCCAAAAGTTTGCCTCTTAACTTTATGCAATCAACATAAGTTATGGAAAACAAAATTTTGGAATAAGCACTACAAGAAAAAACACTTTCTGTGACCAACATTTTGGTCGCGAAAAGTACCATATTTGGTCGCTAAAACCTTTTCGCGACCAAAATATGTTGGTCGCGAGTTGGTCGCTAAAGCCTTGTCACAGATAGTTTTTTGCGACCAAAAAAGCCTTTGGTCGCCAAAAGTGGCCATTCGCGACCAACTTTTTTGGTTGCGGAAAGTCCAATTCATATTACCCAAAAGTAAACTTTTAGCGACCAAAGGTAAGTTGGTCGCCAAAAGTCAGCGCCTTGACCCAAAAAATATAATTCTTTTGTGCTGCTTGGGACTTGAACTCTTGACCAAGGAGTCACCATGCACTCAATCCACTCTGCCAACAACATGCTTCTTGTTCATATTTGGAAATAAAAATATAAAACCCATAAAAATTGGGTTATGTATTATTTTATAAAACTTTTAATGTCTAAACAAAAAAAAAGTATGTAATTACAGTAGTATCATTTTTTTAAAAATTTATCCCGCCATAACTTTTCGCGACCAACTTTTCTTTTTGGTCGCCAAAGGGTAATCTTCCGCGACCAAAAAGCCCTTTTGGTCGCCAATAGTATACTTTCCGCGACCAACTTTTTTTTTTTGGTCGCCAAAAGGTGATCTTCCGCGACCAGAAAATCCTTTGGTCGCCAATAGTATACTTTCCGCGGCCAACTTTTTTTTTTGATCGCCAAAGGGTAATCTTCCGCGACCAGAAAATCCTTTGGTCGCCAATAGTATACTTTTCGCGACCAACTTTTTTTTTTGGTCGCCAAAGGGTATACTTTTCGTGACCAACTTTTTTTTTGGTTGCCAAAAGGTGATCTTCCGCGATCAAAAAAGCCTTTGGTCGCCAATAGTATACTTTCCGTGACCAACTTTTTTTTTTGGTCGCCAAAGGGTGATTTTCCGCGATCAAAAAATTGTGGTCGCCAAAAGTTAAATTTTAGTCGCAGAAAGTGGACTATTTGCGACCAAAAAAAATAGGCGGTCACCAAAAGTGTTTTTTCTTGTAGTGAAGCCATGTAAATAACAATGAATTAAGTAAGAGATTGAAAGCTGAAATGAAAATAAAAGGATTTAAATAAAGAACAAATGAGGAGAACTTCTTAATACCTTTTGTCTTTGTGTCACGCATGTGCCCAACACCAAACCCTGCAAAGACATCAAGCATAAAAGCTTAGGAAACCATTGAAACAAACCAACTTATGATAAAACATTAATGATTTTGACTTTTCAACCCAATCTAAACTAATGGCATCAGAGGCTGCCTTTCATAACATGAAAGGGAAAGAAGTTGATTAAGAAGAAATGATTTTCCAGAGCGATATAGACCAATGACCTAATAAAAAACCCATCAAAATGGAGTCAGTTCTAAACAAAATTTAGAGCAAGGTTGAACAAATCAAAATTTCTCTAAGCAAAAGATTGACTTCTCACAGAGGACTTGACATGCACAAATAATTACAGAGATGGACTACTGTCAGTCATGCACACACGAGAAATCATTGATGTACAATATTTCAAAACACGGAACAAATTAAACAAAACATTACTCATTTTCAAATAAGTTAATTTTTCTAATTTCATTAACAGGCACTATGTATATTCTAGCTTTTACAAACATTTTGGATTGGTTAAATGGAAAAATAAAATTTGTTTTTGATCAATGTCAAATATTTGAAACTAACAGATATTAAGGAAAATCAATCTCAAACTTACAGCAACAGCAGCATTCGGAGTTATTATTCTCTGAATTGCAAATGCGGAGTTTTGTATGACTGGGGTCAGGTTCAATAATAGGAAACTTGTAAAAGAAATAAAAAGGGTAAAATGAATTATTGATCAAAAGGCATGGTTTTACATAAAGCTATGAGTAGAACACCACAAGCTATGGTTTGTCTTGTTTACTCTCCATGTGGCTCCAGGATTAATTTTAATGATGAATAATAAATAAATAAATAACTTCCTTACCTGTAAAACCAACCCACCACTGTAACACTCATTCCACTGATGCATGCATTACCCATTGTGTCCCCCATCAAAGTAAAATATCAACCCATACCCTCCAAACTAAAGGACACAACAGCGAAACATGATAAACCGACTTTGCCTCAGCTTTGCAGAATGCACATTGGATGTCATCAATGACAGCGATGCCACCAAGATAATGAAATGACATAACAACTCAAACCTGATGAACTAAGGATTCTCTACACAAGATAATGAAATGGCCCTTCAACTCTAAAATACCTAACAATATGGCAATGTTTCACACAGGTATTTTATCAAACACAAGAAGGGCTTTTACACCGTCTCCCTCTCCCAGCCCTCTTCTGGCTTCCCAACCTCTTTATTCCCTTTGGGAACCCCTATCTTACCTGGTTACACTTCCCCTTCTGCCCCTTGCCACAGCCCCTCCAACCCTCTACTACCATAGATCTAGGGCTGTCAATGGATCGGATTTAATTCAAATTCGATCCGATAACCCGAATCCGTTTATAAAAAATTTGATCCGATAATCTGATAATCCGATAATCCAAATCCATTTAATCCGTTTATTAAACGGATTGAATCTGCAAAAATCCGATCTGACCCGATAATCCAATAATCCAATCCGATTATTCTCAATTTGAATGAAAAAAAACAAAAAATGAAAAAAAAAAAATCAAATTATAAAAAATTGTAGCTCAATAAATAAATAAATGGATCGAATCGGATTATTGGATCGAATATCCGAAATCATCGGATTCGGATTCGGATATCTACAATCGAATGTAGACTAAACGGATTCGGATCGGATTCGGGTTTGACTTAATCGGATCAGATTCGGATTTTGACAGATCCGATCCGAATCCGATCCATTTACAAGCCTACATAGATCCATTGCCTCCGTCTCTCTTATCCATATAACCACAAAACTACTCTCTTTCTCCACCACAAATCTGAAATGCCTGCCCCTTCCCTTCTAACTATAGCACCGCTAGCCCTCTTCCTCTCACACCACACCTCCGTTACACAATTCCATCCCTACCACAACGCCACCACGTTACCAAAAACCCTTACCCCACCATTAAACAACTACAAGAGAGAGACAGAGAGTGGCCATACCTTTGTAAGGGAGAAGGGATGTCGAGCCCTGAAGAGGCTGAAAATATGTCGATTTGGAAAATATTGAGCATATAATGAAAAGCTAGGGCTTTACTTGGATATAGTTTTATATAAAAATAATATAATAAAAAATATATACAATCACATATTAATTAGAAGATGTAATTGAAATAAATATATATATAATATCATATTTAATTATAGAGCATTGATAGAGGCTCCCTCCAATCACCACCCCCACAACCCCACACACACGTGGCGGGTGGTGATTGGAGGAGAAGGGAAAAAAAAAAAGCAAAAGAAAAAGTAGCCAATCAAAAAAGAGAGGGGGTCAAAGGGGGTGAGGGGAAAGGGGGTCTTAAACATTTTTGTTAATTAAAAAGTGACAAAAAAAATCACACTCAATCAAATGAAGTGTGATTAAAATATCAATCTAATTTTTTTTATCACACTTTCAATAAAAATAAGATACTTTCATTTGTTAAAATTTGATCTTTAACTATTTTTGTAGTAGTGCAACTACTTCCCTCATCCTAGTGGAGGAAATTAAAATAAAAGAAAGAAAAACTCTCTAGAGTACCTATATGAATGCATATGTCAAAAAATAATCAGCTTGCTTGTTTTGAGTTTTTAGAAAACACTTTTCAGAAAATTCTACACTCTTATTTTTCGTATTTTTTTATTTTTACTGAATTTTTAAAATATTTTAAGCAAATTTTTTTACTTTTTAGACACACCTAACATAAATACACCTAAAAAGTAAAAAAAAATTGTAAAAAAAATCTTTTAAAAATTCACTAAATATCGAAAATACAAAAAAAAAAAGCAAGAATTTAGTATATTTTTTGTATTTATATGTATTTATTAATTTTTTAAAATATTTTTTCACAAATTTTTTACTTTTTAGATACATCTAACTAAGATGCATCTAAAAAAGTATAAAAAAAAATGTTTAAAATTTAAAAAATATTCACTAAAAACAAAAGAATACGAAAATAAAAAAACTCAGTTTTCAAAAAACTTAATTCAGAAAACTCAAACCAAACACACTGAATGTTATCTTTAATAAATCAATTTCGAAAAACACCTCAAATATTCACATCTTCTTCCTCAATCTTTGGCAATACTAAAAAAAAATAGAATTAAAAATGAGTGTATTTGTGAATGGATAAAAGTAGTATCGATAGAAGATAAGTTAAGAGAGAATAGATTGAGATGGTTTAGTCATATACAACGAAGACCAACATAGACAACAGTGAAGAGATGTAATACAATGACAGTAGATAAAAAGCAAACCTATATTGACGTGAACGAGTGTAGTAAATAAAGATATAAATCTCCTTAATTTGAATAATGAAATGATTGTTGATAGGATTAAGTGAAAAAGAAAAATTTATGTATCCAATTCCATTTAATAAGACTTAAGACTTTATTTAGTTTAATTTGGTTTGAATTTAGAAGGGGAAAGTTGTAGAATTATCTTATGATCTATAATTTTATGAGTTTATACTCCTTTTTTTTTTTTTTTTGGTTCAATATGCTTTGCATAAGTAGTCACACTATGCTAGGTCTAGGATTATGAAGCGCTATCCACATTCATCAAATGGAGAATTTAAATTGCTTTTGACTTTTCTCGTATCATATTCTCTAGATTTAATCTATATTATTGAAAATATAACATTGGCATAACTTTTTTCATCCCTTCAAAAGTTCTAGAAAATCCTTGGCATTTTTCATTTCTAAATTCTAACCTATGGAAAAAAGTTAAAAGTAGTGAAGGGATCCTGATATTGTTAATAGGTATGATTTTGATTGTTGTTCATTGATACTTTTAGTTGCTGTCGAATTTTTGAGTTATTTTTTGATATGGTCTAAAGACTTATGGTTGCTACTTTTATATAATTTGTTATAACTACAACAAAAAAAGTCTTTGGTGACAAAACTCATTGTCTCCAAACAATAAATTTTTGTCACCAAAGTGATCTGCAACGAAATAATTTTGTCACCACATTCGTCGCCTATACGTTGTCGCTGAAAGTAACTAGTGACGAAAAATCATTTCGCCGCCTATTTTTCATTTTTGGCGACGAAATTTTTCATCTCTAAATGTTGCATTATTTGGCCTCTATAACATCAATTTCGTCACTAAAATTAGATAATATTTTATTTTAATTATTTTCGCCACGAAATATTTCGTCACCAAATATGAAGATAGAGGTTTTAGTAACGAAATTTATCATCACAAATGATATAAATTAAGGTGACAAAAAAAATCGTCACTAAAATGAGCACAAAACAAAATTCTTCTGTGACAAAAAAAAAATTTGTCGCCAAATATTTCAATTTAGCGACGAAATATTCAGCAAATGTGACGAAATTATTTGTTTGGAACTATATCATTAGTGACAAAATTATTCATTATGTTGTCTGAAAACTAATAGAGACGATTTTTTATTTCGTCGCTAATAATAATTAAATTTTGAAAAAATGAGGGTAATATTTTCAATTTTCGATTTTTCTTTTGACTAAAAATTCCCTGCGCATTTTAATAAGTTGTTCGATAAGATATCTATTACAGATCACTGCAAAAATCTACTCATTTTCATAAACACCACAGTCAAAATGTCTCATAACATCCACAAAAATACAATATCAACTGTGGATTACCAAACACGTTTCCTAATATCCACAAAAAACATGTCTCCTAATATCCGCAAAAATATAATATCAAGTGCGGATTACCAAACATGTCTCCTAATACCCACAAAAATATAAAAATTACAAGGCAACTAAAATACATGTAAGGTAATATTAACAAAAACACAAAATGAGCAAGCTTTTGCTCTCCAGATTACCAAACACATCCATATTTAATCCTCAATCTGCAACCAAAAAAAAAAAAAAACAAAACAAAACAAAACAAAAAAATGAAGACAATTATTATCTTATCAATCAAATATATAATTTAACATTTTTCAAGCCTAAGTGTTGGAAAAATGCATTTTTCAACTTAGTTTTCAAACCAAGAGTCCCTTGCTAGTTCCAAAAATTTTCACAACTTACATTGGTCCGTCCCGAGGTATTCGGGGTGTTCCTCAGGCCTTCTCGTAGCTATTTCACGATTTTTGCAACCGATGGTCTATTTTTCAAGCATAAGTGTTGGAAAATTGCATTTTTCAAACTGGGAGTTCCGTGCTAGTTCTATAAGTTTCCAAAACTTACATTGGTCCCTCCCGAAGTGTTCAGGGTGTTCCCCGGGGTCTTCTCATGGCGGTTACATGATTTTGTCCCCCGATAGCTTATTTTCAAGCCTAAGTGTTGGAAAAGTGCATTTTTTGATTTAGTTTTCAAACTGGGAGTCCTGTACTAGTTTTGTAAGTTTTCATAAGTTACAATGGTCCCTTCCAAGGTGTTAGGGGTGTTCCCCAGGCCTTCTCATGGTTGTTTCATGATTTGCCCTCTCGATGGCCTATTTTTAAGCCTGAGTGTTGAAAAAATGCATTTTTCGGCTTAGTTTTCAAACCGGGAGTCGTGTGCTAGTTTCATAAGTTTCTAAAACTTACATTTGTCCCTCTTAAGAGGTTCGGGGTGTTCCCCGGGCCTTTTCAAGGCTGTTTCATGATTTTGGCCCTCGATGGCCTATTTTCAAGCCTAAATATTGGAAAAAGTGCATTTTTAGACTTAGTTTTCAAAGCGGGAGTCTCGTGCTAGTTTCGTAAATTTTCATAACTTATATTGGCCTCTCCGGAGGTGTTTGGGGTTTCCCCGAGCCTTCTCATGGCTGTTTCACAATTTTGGCCCCCGGTGGCCTATTTTCAAGCCTAAGTGTTGGAAAAGTGCATTTTTCAAGCCCAAAGTCCCATGTTAGTTTTATAAGTTTTCAAAAATTACATTGATCCCTCCAGAGGTGTTCAGGGTGTTCCTTAGGCCTTCTTGTGGCTATTACACGATTCTGACCCCCGATGGCCTATTTTGAAACCTAAGTGTTGAGAAAGTGCATTTTTTACTTAGTTTTCAAACCAGGAGTCTCATGCTAGTTCCATAAGTTTCCACAACTTACATTGGTCCCTCCTGAGTTGTTAAGGGTGTTCCCAGGCCTTCTCATGGCTTTTCACAATTTTAGCCCCAGATGGCCAATTTTTAAGCCTAAGTATTGGAAAAGTGAATTCTTGGACTTAGTTTAAAAAAGTATATTTTTCTACATAGTTTTCAAACCGGGAGTGTCGTTCTATATCCATGCATATATTATTATGACTTATGAAGATATATTAGATATTTAATTGGTCATGTTTCTTTTTCCTTGTTCTTGATGTTGTATTTCCATTTAACGTATATGGGTTTTCAATAATGCTACAATAAATAAAACAATATACATGGGTTTTCAGTAGGTTCACCCGCAACCTCTACCAACAACGCATACAACAAATATAACATATCTCGAGTTTCAGTAGGTTCACTTTCAACCTCTTAAGACCATTATGGGTTTTCAGTAGGCTCACACTTAACCTCATCCATGTGTGTGATTACGTACATGCGTGTATATATATATCAATGTGTAGAAGATACCTGCTCGTCAATTCCTATATAAGGCCTTTGAGAAGAGTCACCTTAAGATCAAACTCAATTACAAGATCCACAAAACCTGAGGCCAAACACATTCAAAGAAAAACACAATATAACTAATAAGTGTTCAAAGAAAAACATTCACCTAAACTTAATTATACTTAACATGAAGATTACACAAAAGTTATACCTGTAACAAATCATAAGCAAGCGATAGAAGAAAAACTATCTTAATCTAAAATCACATAATTTGTTTGCCAGAATTAATGTGCTGTTGTTGGAGGATATCCATATGACTCCTGCATATGTTGTAGAAAATTTAAAGCCCAAGATTGTTTCAATGGATACTGAAACTTGATTGACAATCTGATTGTAGCTCTTAAGATAGAAAAGTGGGAAGCTAGAATGAAAACAAAGGAATAAGCACCAAAAAAAAAAAAAAAGAATCATTAGGCAAAGAAGTGAAAGAGAAGATAAGGACAAAATAGCTACAACAGAAAGAAAACAAATGAACTAGTAACTAAAGAAGCAAATGGTAACAGATCATTATCCAAGGAAGATTTGGTAGGGAATGAAAGCACACAGGTGAAAGTAAATAAGTATTGAGACCGTAAGAGCTTTATCAACAAAGATTACAAGATTCAGGATAGAGAAGAATGGTTAAGCTTTTGTCTCTTTATACCAACAATATTAATTGTAGTAGTCCAGTCCAATCTTTGAGAAAACTAATATACCATAAAGAAAAGGCCAAGCAAAAAATGGAGGTGATAATTCGATAGTGCCTAAGAACTCATGCCTAATTCGATAGTAAGGTAGTTTGTCAGCTCCAAATCACATCGGATGCCTAATTTAATAGAAATATAGATTTTCTTACCCTTTTAGTTTTAACAGTTTTAAGGGCACAATCAAGAGGACCATTGTATCTGCTGGACAAGAAGATACAATTTAATTTATTGTATTTTCATTGACCTTTTGGATCAAAATTCACAATGTTTATTTACAAACTTCACTGAGATAAACAGACAATGTTTCATTGAGAATTATTCAAATTAAAAAAAATCCCAATTTGTTGAAAGTATGAAATAAGATCAAATTCAATATAATAGAAACTTTATACTACAAACAATGTTCCACTGTCAAGCCTTTTACCATGAGAATTTTCATACAAAGGAAAAAAAGATAATTGGCAATGATGGGGTTGGTACAATGCAATCATGTTCGCAAACAGGTGAATAACAGAGGTTTGTATTTTTGAGAGATCAAAACTGGTTTAGGCTAATATTGGTGGTTACTCAATAATACCTGCTTCAAGCAAATCTGTGGTTTGGCACGTTCACAATTCAATTCCTTTGTAGTCCTTTCAGCAATACTCGAGATGGACAAACGTTGAAAAAGAACTCCATTCTCAATTTATATGTTTCTAGGGAAGTGTCAAGGTATCATCAGTAACAACATAGTAATAACTAATGATAATCTTTTAAAGTGTCAAATACACAAAAATTAACACAATAGCAAGTTAGCTGCAAAAGTCTAGGTAGTTCTTGACAAAGAAATCATTGAGCCCATCTTTGTCACTTTGATTGAAATACATTCCTCTCGCTAATCATTTAGAACATATTAAATAGGCAAAGGCAACTGAATTTTAAATTTAACAACATAATAAATTTCTAAGCAACATTAACATACTAGCCAAAGAGACAAAGAAATTGAAGATTAGAGAAACAGAGCATATATAAAGATGGAGAGAGAGAGAGAGAGAGAGAGAGAGAGAGAGAGATTCATACCACTGGAGTTGCGACTATGGCGAGCAAGAGAGCGGGAGAGACAGTTCATGAATGTCATGATTCATAATTCATGAAAGTGAAAGGGCTAGGGCATTGCTATATAAGAAAAAGAGAACATAAATAAAAGAAATGGGAATAATAAATTAGGATTCATTTATTTGTGAAAGTGAAAGGGCTAAGGTATTGCAAATGTTATTTTTTGCGATGATTAAATAGTCGGACGTAAAAAATAGACGCAAAAAAGTACTTTTTTTCTAGTACTGTTCGCTCCATGAAACTGCCTCTGGCCCTAGTTCGAGTTTGAATTTGCAAAATCATTTCGAATTGAGTCAAATCTAATGGATTTGAACCTTATCTAAACCAATTTGAAGCCCTAGCAACTTGAATTGAACTAAAATTCCTTTCAATTAAGTTTCAGACTACGACGAATTCATGTGTGAAAGATGCGAACATGTTTCTTGTATTAGTTTTAAAGCTAAGTCGAATTGTTAACAACATTTTCAGAGAGAGAGAGAGAGAGCATACGAGGAGTAGGACTTGGAGAAGATGACGATGGAGTGGGACGATGCTGCCACTGTCCCTACGCGCCGCCTCTACTCGTAGTCGCTCTACGCCACCTTGCTGTTTACATCATTGAATGAGTGTTAGAGAGACGATTGAGATTGAGTGAGTGCACGTGCGCGCGCGCACGCGAGAGAGAGAGAGAGAGAGAGAGAGAGAGAGAGAGAGACGCTGCTGAGAGAAAAAAAGAGAGAGAGATGTGCGACTGAGAGAGATGCTGCCTCTGCTGCACGCCACTGCCTTTGCTACCCTACGCCATTGAGAGAGACAGAGACAGAGACAGAGAGATGAGCGCAACTGAGAGATAGAGAGACAGGTAAGCCACTGTGAGCAAGAGAAGAAGGAGAAAAATGAGGGGAAATCTTGAGGGAGAATTTTGGAAATAATTTGTTGTTTTGTTTATTTATTTATTGCAGACGTGGCAAACAGGCAAGTTTGAATGACTCAAAAGAGGTTTTGTATCAAAAATTTGTTTCAATTTTTGAAAATTATTTTTTGAGTTTTTAATTAGTATTTTTTTGTTATTGAAATTTTTCAATATTTTAATCAATTAAAAAGTTCACTAAAAATTTAAAAAAATAAGGATTAAAACTTGAAAAATAATTTTTGAAAACTAAAACCAAACAAAATTGATTCAAACTCACCTATTTAATACAGGGGTTTAAATGGGTTCGGTAGAGGTGGAGTGCTAGTGGTGGTGGTGGTGGAGGAGTGGTGTTGGTAGTGGAGCGGCAGCAGTGGAAGTAGAGTGGCGACAACGGTAGTGGTAAAGTAAGGCAATGATGGTGGAAGAAAAATGGTAGCAGCGGTGGTGGTAACTGTAGTGGTGGGGTAGTGGTAGTGGTGGTGGAAGTAATGGAGAGGTGATGGTGGTAGTAGTGGTAATGCAGTGGCAGGAGCGGCGATGGTGGTAATTGTGGTGGTGAAGTAGTAGCGGTAGTGGTGTAAAGGTGATGGTGGTGGTGGTAAAGTGGCGGCGGTGGTAGTGGTGGTGGAAGAGAGTTAGTGGCGGCAGTGGTAGAGTGGTGATGGCGGTGTTGGAAGATAGGTGGTGGTAGTAGTAATAGTAGTGGTGAAGTGACAACGTTAGTAGAGTAGTGGCGACAGTGGTTGTGGGGTAATGGCAGTTGTGGCAATGGAAGTGGAGAGGTGGTCGTGGAGTGGTGGCAACAGTAGCGATGGTAGTAATGGATCCGTGGCGGCAAACATGGTGGTGGTGTTGGAGTGATGGCAATGGTGGTAGAAAAATCCATTTAAATAGGTACTTATGTCTAACTCAAAGAGGGCTTTGCAAAATAAGAACTGATTTGGGCGAACAAAGAGAGTTTCTCATTTATAGCATGAAACGATGTCGTTTTGCATAATAAAACTATAGGAGATGAAATTATTTCCTTGCGGAAAATTTTGTACAATGGTGGCGAAAATTTTCGTTTCTAAAATGGTGCCCAAATATTTCACGAAATTTTCCAAGGGCGAGAATTTTTTTTTAGACGAAAAATAAAATATAGAGACAAATAAAATTTTTGTCACCTATTGTTTTATTGATTTTAGGCATTTGGTGATGAAATTTGGTTTTTTGTCTCTAAAAATACTACAATTGGAGACAAAATTTTACTTTTATCTCCGAAACATGTATTTGGAGACAAATTTTTTTTTTTTCATCATGTGTTTTCATCACAAAAGACCTTTTTTGTTGTAGTATAATGTAGTGAAACAATTAAGTGATTAAATCATGATAAATTGATTTCCAAAATATTTTTGTTTTCATTCACTAAAATATATAGATGTGTGTGTATTCAAAATACGTAAAAGTAGACAAGTTGTATGTGGCTTGCTTATCTATTAGAAAAATGCATATCGCTTTCAGTTATGAACATATTTACTCTGGCATTTTGTATTAATTTTTTTAATATTATTTATTAATTGTAAATACATATTTTACTTAAGTAGTTAAATCTTCATTTATAAGTTGGAGATATAGTTGTTCTAAAAAAGTATCATTAGGCCAATAAAAACATTTGCAATCAAAATACATAAAGGTACAGACCCATCTAAAGAAGTAGAATAAGAAGAATTAGGACCTGACTATTGAGAAGTACATAGATTCCTCATCTTTTAGCTTTGATTGGCTCTTGAACCGGCTTATGCCTAAGACAAAAATGGAAATCTTGTTCTAGCGTTCAAGTGCTAGTCAAACCTAATGAGAGTTTAATTCGAACATATGGACTTGTCAAAACAATTGGACAAGCTGTTGGGGTTCATGTTGCTTGGCCTGCTCCATTTGTAGTATATTATTAACAAATTTATATTAACTTAATATAGTTTCTAATACCTTTATATGTTTTTCTTTGGGATGTAGATCTAGTCGAGAATACTTATACAAGTGAGGTTGAGAATTTGAGGACTAAGTTTATTTGGTAATTTGCCGCTGTGAAAGATGGATGTAAATATGGTTTTTGAGAACTTACGTTTAGTTTGTCCATGGTTGGAATAATTTTTTTTTTTTTTTTTTTTTTTTTTTTTGGCTTTGACTTTATTAATGTGGTAGAATGTTTTATAATTTTAATTATGATTTAAATTTATATCTTTAGACCAAAAAATAATTGTGTTTTGAAATTTTTTTTTGTTTGTTTGTTTTGTTTTTGATGTGATTATCCTATGGTAATAATATTTGTTTATTATTATAGAAATATTACAAGATAAATGGATGTCAAATTGTCAATGTAGAATGCGACAATTAACATTTAATTTTTTTTTTATAAAATAAAGAACACTTTTTATAGGCATTTATGCATGCTTATTTGTGGCTTTTAAAAGTGTCGCTAAAACGAACATATAAGTGGTATTTTATAGTAGTGGTAGTAGCTTTGCAAAGTATCACTTGAATAAGTTTCAATAGCACTCATATCCATTTATGGCATAAATGAATTGTCAAATACTAGCACTTTGAGCCGCCACTAAAAATTAGGTTTGGTGACATTTATAAAAGTTATTAAAAGTATCAATTGTGGCATAATAAGCGTCATTAAAAATCATATAGTGACATTTTTTAGATTGTAAGTTTTCTTTAATCGTGTTTGGTAGTATCACGAATAGTGTTTATCATGACATCAAAGTGTTATTGGAAGCTTTTAACCTTGATGGTGTAATAGCACTTGCAAGTATTACTGATGTGTTACTAGCAACTATTATGGCATGAATATAAATGATATTTGTTCAAAACGTCACAAAAGTAAAAAATATCAAAAGAAAAGTAATTTTATCGCACTTTCTAATGTCACTAAATTTAAAAAATATTATAGTATAATAATATGTTGACACGTGAGATAGTACATACAAATTATATAACGATGTAATAAATACAGCATTCCTCATCATATTAGGTAGCATTGGAAAATTTTATATGGTGGAACCTTCCAACAACATACAACTGTACGAAGAAAGGGTCCACTGCAATATCAGACCTTGCTGCACTACTGGACAATCTGTGAAAAATCAATTTTTTAATTGTCTTTTTTTTTTGAAAAAAAAAATTAATTTTAATTCTGAAAAGTAATAAAATACCCTTAAAGACCCAAACCGATCAAAACAACGTTTTGTTCAATTACATGGGATTATTAGACTTTCTTATCTTTTTTCAGTACTTTTTATTCAATATTTTTAGAGATTAGAAGTCTCCTAAATTTTTTTAAAAAGAATAATGTTACAGACTCACATATTTAACTTATAAATTCATTCACAATGATGTGACAAAATAATAAAGCCTCAATTATTAGGTATGTAATAAATGAAAAGTTGACACGATACCAATGTAGGTTGAATTGTGGAAGTTTTTTTAGAAGTCTATAATATTTTCATTTAAAAAATTGGCAAAAAAAATTCATTAAAGAAAGGGAAAATTACACTGACACTATTTTAGTGTAAAATATTTACAAACAAGTGAAAAATATTATAAATATTAATAATTATAATTTTAAATTTTTTGTAGATAATTTTTGCTGCCCCCACAGATTGGTTATTCCTCCTAAAAAATAAATAAATAAATAAATAAAAAAGATTTAAAATTGGTTCAAATATTCTAATTTCTTTGCCGTGTCAGAATGCCACTGAAGGAAGTTTTGTGACATGAAAGTGATCTGTGCATGTACATGCCTCTGTTTCTGATTTCTTTGCCTATACAGTTCTAGATTTTGGACCTAGTTATTATTGACCATTCTTCATTTGGCGAAAGTGCCTATCACCTTTATATTTGCTTCTTTGTGGACCATTTATTAATAATGGTATAGATTTTAGAGTTGCTTATATGAAGTTTCAATAAGTGGATTTATTATCTAATAAATTTTATGGAAAAAAAATTTCATAAAAAAGGTCATTAATAGTAAGTTTTAGTCACAATTTATAAAAATCATGACAAAAAGAAGTCATTAATCGTCAATTTTTAACGATATATCTAAAAAATTATCATAAAATAATTATTTTTAGCAATAATTTTACCAAAACTTATTTTTTATAGAATTTGATGAGAATTAAATCTAATTATTAGAATCAATTGATAGTTTACCCTAGATTTTAATCGTGAGTGGACGATTGAGATTGTATGTTAGATATGCTAGGACTAATGTTATATCTATTATCTTTTTTATATTTAGGGTTTGTTTGAGAAGTAAGTTAGTTTTTTGACTTTTTGATTTTTTTTAGCTATTTTAATTTAGAGTTAAAAAGTATCGTTTGAGAAGGGATTTTGGTTTTTTTGACTTTTTTTTTTTTTAGAGAAAGAATATAATAATTATGAATTGGATGTGATGTTTTGTTTTGTTTTATAAGGATAAAAAGTCTATTTTATTTTTTGTAACTAAAATAGTCAAAAAAAAAAAACCCCAAACTTGATTTCTGAAATGAAGCCTTAGTTGTATTACACATTAAGGCAAAATTTATTGAAAAAAAAAAAAATTTGATAAAAAAAAGTGAAAAGTAAAAAAATAATTATAAAAATACAAGTAATTTATGCAAGGTTTATATAAGTAAATATTGTAAGTTAATAGATTTGCAATTATTATTATTATTTTTTTTTTTCTATTTCTCACTTTTTTTTGACATTTCCTCAACTTACCGGTTAATTGCTACTCGCTAATGTGGTCTCAAGTTTTGCATATTTTGTCTTGAGCATGACTTTTTAAGAGTATCAACAGCTGGCTAGCTAAATTATAGCTAAACTAGTCAAACTCAAGAAAATTCACTTTTACAGATTAGCTAAAATAATTTTGTGAGTAGTGACTGGCTATTTTTATTAAGCCACTATTTATTAGTTATTTTTTTTTCTTTAATCATTTGTTATTTCCTTTCTCTCTCTCTTATAAAAACATTAAATGAGTATTATAAAAAAAAAGTTAACTAAAATAAAAATATTTGAAATCTTAAAAGTTCTATCAAAATTTATACTAATATCTTATATGGGTGTGAGACTCACATGTGTGGATTTCATACCTAACTGAGACATTTGATAAAAATTTTAATAGAATATGTAAGTCCCACACTCATGTGAAACATTTAGTAAAAATTTTGATAGAACTTTTAGGATTTCTAACTAAAATAAGAGTGTTGTTGAAGTTTATGTTCAAAAAATAATAGCTAAAGTAATAGCATGGGATTTTGCTAAATACTTTGACTAGTATTTTGGAGATGCTTTAAGAAGAAAACTTGAGGGGAAAAATCTATCATAAAAATGTATAATAAAAAAATTTCTTAAATGATACCAATTTTGGACTTACAAATATGTATATATTGGGGGTGACCATACACAAAATTTGTGTGTTAGAATTGATTTTTTTTTACACAAACACAAATATGACACAACTTAGTAACATAAATATTAAATGGATTAGCTTAGTGAGAATTAATATATATTTTATTTTATTTATTTTTATATGTTCACATCATTTATATTACTTTTAGTCACTATAAATTTACTAGAAGTTGCCACAGACGGAAGTTTTGTGACATGACAGTGATCTGTGCATGTACAAAACTTTGTTTATAGGCTTCATCAAAAACAAACATATAGAGTTCTAGATTTTGGATCCTGTAATTATTGACCATTCTTCATTAGGAGAAAGTGCCTATCACTTTTATATTTGCTTCTTTGTGGATCATTTATTAATATTATGGTATAGATTTGTTGGCACCATAAAATATTATTATTATTGTTAGGTCCCGTTATTGTCAAATTCGGAGACAAAACTTTGTGCTTAATAAAAATGTAATTTTTATTCTTTTTTGTTCTTCCCGCTTGAGTTGGGCCATGTGCGCTTGAGCGGAGATTGGAGGAACTCAGTATCTTGACAGGGCTGCAGAAGTACTGAAGAATGTGATTTCACGCTCGAGCGGAAGAGAAAGCGCTCGAGCGTACCTCAGTTTAATTACACACAGTTTTTTGCCAGTCCGCTCGAGCGGAGAGTGGAGCGCTCGAGCGGAGATCGCGAGTTTCAGAATCCGGATTGGCTTCAAGTGATTGATTTCTTTCAGATCTGGGACTCCTTTTGGTTTTCTATAAATAGGTAGTTTTCTCCTAAAACTAATCTAATTTTTTTCTAGATCTGATCCAAGAATTCTAGAGTTTGGTTTGAAGTTTTCTTCTGAGAGTTTGATGAGCTTTCTTTGATGTTCTTGAGAGAGTTCTAAACTCATGAGTTAAGATTCATACATCAAAGAGTTTGATACTACATATTCAAGAGTGTTCTCTTCGGTGGAATCCGAAGATCAACACGTAAAGTTTCAAAAGGCGTTTGATTCTTTACGTAGTCGTTAATTCGACAAGTGAAGTTGTGGTGTGGAATCAACTTCAGAATTAGTTCTGTGACGAAGGCGTGGTGAAAGAGTTACAGAAGATTGAGAGACAAATTGACTGGGTTGGGTAATTTGTATGGTTTCTTTGTAACCTTGTAGTCCTTCAGTAGTGGATTGATTAGTGGCGGTTCGCCCATGGTTTTTTATTACAATCGAAGGTTCTTCAATTGTGGTTTTTCCACGTAAAAAATCGTTTGTGTCGATTTATTATTTATTTCCTAAAAACAAACAAACTAAAATCACTCTCGTAAGTGCTTGATGATTTAAGATTGAGTGTTTTGGAATTTTTGAGATTTGGAATATTTTAATCTTTATCTAATCACGAATCACATAGGATTTTCAATTGGTATCAGAGCGGGTCACTCTTTGTTTTATCAAAACTATAGGAGTGTGATTTTGTGTGACTAGTATTATGGATTCTATTCGTGAAGGTAACTCGACTCATAGACCCCCTTTACTTGACGGTACAAACTATTCTTATTGGAAAGCTCGTATGAGAGCATTTTTAAAATCCATCGATGAGAAAGTTTGGCACTACGTTGTCTTTGGTGGTGGAGTGAACCTATTGTCACTATAGATGGCATTGATATTCCTAAACCCCTTGATAAATGGGACACAACTGATTACCAGAACTCGAGTTGGAACAGCAAGGCTCTCAACTCCCTCTTCTGCTCTGTCACACACCTGAAGAATTCCGTCGAATTTGCACGTGTGAAATAGCAAAAGAGGCGTGGGATATTCTTGAAACAATTCACGAAGGAACTACCTCTGTCAAAAGGTCAAAACTTCGACGTCTCACATCTGCCTTTGAAACCCTTTTTATGCGCGACGATGAGACGTTTGATGATTTCTATGCAAAACTCAGTGATATCGTAAATTCCTGTTTCACTCTTGGTGAAAAAATCCCGGAAGCAAAAGTTATGGGAAAAATTTTGAGGTCCCCTTCCCGAGAGGTTCCAATCAAAGGTGACAGCCATTGAGGAGGCTCAGAATGTTGATACCCTCAAGCTCGATCAATTGGTTGGAAATTTGCAGACTTATGAAGCACACCAAATTTCCAAGAAAAAGCAAAAAGAAAGTATGGCTTTCACAAGTACTCATGAGACTGCAAAACCTCCGGAGACTGAATTTGATTTAGAGTCTGAGATGACGACTATTCTTACAAAACAGTTTAAAATTTTTTTGAAAAAGAAGCCTAATTTCAGAGCCCCTATTTTAAAAGATAAGAGTAATGACAAACCAAAAGCTTTTCCACCAAAATTTGCTCAAACTACTGAAAAGAAGGTTGTTAGGGGGCCAGGGGTCAAGTGCTATGAATGTCAAGGGTTTGGCCATATGTCCCTTGAATGCCCTACGAAGAAGAATCGGAAGAAAGTCTACACCGTAACTTGGGATGATGAAAGCGGGTCGGAGCAAGAACCTGAAGAACCTGAATCTGGTGAAGATGGGGATAGTGCTTTCATGGCATTTTGGGCCACGGTTTCTCAACCTCTTCCAAAGCCTTCAGAATCAGGCCGTGGTCAGAACTTGCATCATGCTCCCACCTTTGATGGGACCAACTACCTGTATTGGAAAATCAAAATGAGGGCTTTTCTGAGAGCCTTTGAACCAGAAGGTTGGCAAACCATTGAAGAAGATACAGAAAGTGTAGATAATCTAGGCAATTAGAGAGCCCTAATCATTATTCGTGGAGCAATTTCTAATGAAGAATAGCAACGGGTCGTTCACTGCACAAAGGCTAAAGATGCATGGGAAATTCTGAGCCAATTCCATGAAAGAGGAGATTCACCTTCACTTCCATCCAACAACTTGTCTGCTTTGGTTGCTAGATTAGATGAGGTTAAGGAGAATGAGAAGCAAAGAGAGGACGATGAAACATCTAAAGACATTGATGAGATCAATGGCGATGAACTACAACAAGCTTACGAGAAGTTGTACGAGGAATCTCTGAATTTGTCTAAAACCAACGACAAACTCTCTCTCAAGCTCAAAACATGTGAGAGTGAGAATGTCCGACTCAAAGGAGAACTCTTGGCAGCAAAGCAGAATGTCATCAAGATCTCAAGTGAAAGGCAAGACTTATGTGGAAAACTTCTATCCTGTGAAACTGAAAGGAATGAACTTCTGAAGGTGTATTCCACAAATGAAGAAAAACTTGAAAGTCTTGAGGTGTCACAAGCTGTATTAAAAGAGAAAGTCAGTCAGAAAGATGAAGAACTTCGTATTGCTCGAGCAACAATTGCCATGTGGAACAAAGGTTCCAGATCTCTAGAAGACATACTCGGGTCTCAACAAATGGGTTCTGACAAAAGAGGGCTAGGCTATTGTGCGACAGCTCACAAAGGACAGGCCTCTACCTCACATAACTTGAAGACTCAAGCAAAGGGAAAATTGAAGGTAGATCAAGATGACTCTTTTCTTCATCAAGCAAAAGCAAGCAAGATCAACAAAAGGGAGGTAAAACCTGTTTTTATTTGTCATCACTGTGGTAGGTATGGCCACATTCGTCCTTATTGTTTTGAACTATTTGGTAAGGTGTCTCAAAAGGGTAGAAATTCTAATACTTTTTGGGTTAGGACACAACCTTACATGTCTAGGCGGAACACCAAGACTAAAAAGATTTGGGTTAGAAAAGATGATTTGACTTGTTTTGTTGCTCACACTGCTCTAAAAGCACGTGACTCACACATGTGGTATCTTGATAGTGGGTGCTCTCGTCATATGTCCGGTAACAAATCCTATTTCACCTCCCTTGAAAAATATGAAGGAGGAATTGTTACCTTTGGAGATGGCGGCACTTCTAGAGTCATTGGTAAGGGCTCTATAAGTGTTGCTGGTCTTCCCAAGCTAGATAATGCCTTACTTGTTGATGGCCTTAAAGCTAATCTTTTGAGCATTAGTCAAATGTGTGATTCCCATCATGAAATATTGTTTTCAAAAGATAAATGTGAAATTTTGGATAAAAAGGGAAATACTGTTTTACATAGGGTTCGCACATCTGATAACTGCTATGGGATTCTTACTACTAATGATCTCACTTGTCATTCTGCCATCATAAGTAACATTGATCTGTGGCATCAAAGATTAGGTCACATGAATTTCAAAGACTTAACTAAGATAGCCAACAAAGAACTTGTGAGAGGAGTACCTAAACTAGGTAAGAATTTGAGCCATGTGTGTGGACCATGTCAGCTTGGCAAGCAAACCTGTGCTCCGCATAAAAAGGTGAACAGCTTTACAACCAAACGTCCTCTTGAATTAGTTCACATGGATTTAATGGGTCCTACTCGCACTGAAAGCATTGGAGGTAAAATATACATTTTTTTAACTGTTGATGATTTTACTCGATTCTCATGGGTAAATTTTTTAAGGGAAAAATCTGATACGTTTGATGCTTTCCAGGCTTTAGTCCTTAAAATCCAAAATGAACAGGGTCTTTCCATTGGGCGTATCATAAGAATCCGAACTGATCATGGTCGTGAATTTGAAAATAGTTCGTTTTTGGAATTTTGTGATATGCATGGAATTAAGCATGAGTTTTCTGCACCTATTACTCCACAACAAAATGGAGTGGTTGAGAGGAAGAACAGAGTTGTTCAAGAAATGGCTAGGGTCATGCTCCTTAGTAAGAGTCTTCCTCCAAAGTTTTGGGCCGAAGCCTTAAATACTGCTGTTTATGTCATAAATCGTGTGTATTTAAGGCCCGGCACTTTACAAACTCCTTATGAATTGTGGAAGGGTTTGAAACCTAATGTAAAATACTTCAAAACATTTGGGAGTAAGTGTTACATCTTCAAAGATAGAGAGCCCTTGGGCAAATTTGACTCCCGAAGTGATGAAGGTATTTTTCTAGGGTATTCAACCAACAGTAGGGCTTTTCAAGTCTATAACCTGCGAACTTCATCATTAATGGAATCTATCAATGTGGTTATAGATAACACAGGTTCACCTACTTCAGCAACAAATGAGGATGACAATGGTGAGTTTCCAATCTTGGATACTGAACCACAAAATCAAGGAGATGCTGCGGCTCAATCACAAGAAATTGTTACAGCACCATCCTCACAGGTAAGTTCAAGTCCAAAGAGTGCTCAAAAGGACAGCACTCATGTTCCTCCTGTCACCCAAAGTCCTGAACTTAAACCATCAGCAAGGGTGAAATTGAATCATCCAACTCAACAGGTGATTGGGAGTGTTTCAGATCGAATGAAAACCCGAAGACAGATTCGGGATGAGGTATCACATATGAGTTATGTTTCATTAATTGAACCTAAGAATTTTAAAGAGGCCTTGCTAGATGATAGTTGGGTCAATGCTATGCATGAAGAACTAGGTCAATTTGAACGTAACAAAGTTTGGACTCTTGTTCCCAGACCTAGAGACATGAATGTGATAGGTACCAAGTGGATCTTTAAAAATAAATCTGATGAGAATGGTACTGTTGTGAGGAATAAAGCTAGGTTGGTTGCTCAAGGCTACACACAAGTAGAGGGTATTGACTATGATGAGACGTTTGCCCCAGTTGCACGTCTCGAATCCATTCGCATTTTACTTGGTGTTGCATGTTTCCTTGGCTTTAAATTGTTTCAAATGGATGTGAAAAGTGCTTTTCTGAATAGGTACTTAAAAGAAGAGGCATATGTTGAGCAACCAAAAGGGTTTGAGGACCCTAAATGTCCTAATCATGTCTACAAGTTAGACAAGGCTTTGTATGGGTTGAAACAAGCCCCTCGGGCTTGGTATGATAGGCTTACTACCTTTCTTCTTGATAATGATTTTCAAAGGGGTAGTGTGGATAAGACCTTATTTGTGAAACATACTAAGTCTCATATTCTTATTGCTCAGATATATGTTGATGATATTGTGTTTGGTTCCACTGCTGATCATCTTGTGAAATATTTTTCGGATTGCATGACACATGAGTTTGAGATGAGCATGATGGGAGAGTTGTCTTATTTTTTGGGTCTCCAAATTAAACAGTCTCCTTTGGGTATATTTGTTTCTCAGTCTAAGTATGCTAAAAATCTTGTGTCAAAGTTTGGTCTTGAGTCTGCCAAACATGCACGCACTCCCATGAGCACCAGTCTTCACCTTTCCAAAGATTCCTCTGGTATTGATGTTGATCCTACCCTTTATAGGAGTATGATAGGGAGTCTGTTGTATCTCACAGCCAGTCGTCCTGATATTTCCTTCAGTGTCGGTGTTTGTGCTCGTTACCAAGCCAGTCCTAAAGAGTCTCACCTTCTTGCGGTAAAACGCATTATCAAGTATGTAAATGGGACCTTGGGGTATGGGGTTTGGTTTTCCACTGATACTACAGCCGAAATTACTGGTTTTTCTGATGCCGACTGGGCAGGGTGTGCTGATGATAGGAAAAGTACATCCGGGGGGTGTTTTTACCTTGGGAATAATCTGGTTTCTTGGCATAGTAAAAAGCAGAATGCCATCTCTCTTTCCACTGCTGAGGCTGAGTACATTGCTGCAGGGAGTTGTTGTGCCCAAATGTTGTGGATGAAGCAAATGCTTCATGATTATGGAATAGAACAGAACACTCTCACTCTTTTTTGTGATAACACAAGTGCCATAAACATTTCAAAAAATCTTGTCCAACACTCTCTCACCAAACACATTGACATCCGTCATCATTTTATTCGAGAGTTAGTGAATGAAGGCCTTGTTGTTTTGGAACATGTTTCTACTGAGCATCAAAAAGCTGATATTTTTACAAAACCCCTTGATCTTCTTCGATTTGAGTTTCTTAGAAAGACCTTGGGTGTAATGTCTCAGTAACTAGGTTGTTTCCTGTGAGGTGAGTGTGAGTGGTTGACTTACTGTTCTTGGATGTGATAATCTATGATTGAGTTCTGATATCTTTGCATCAAATTTATATGAACACTGCTCATGTTGCATACAAGATCTTTTTCATCTTTGTTCATAGCTCATTCTGAATGCCCATACTCATTTACTTCATGATCTCATTCTGTACACATCCTTGAGATAAACTGTTGCAGGGGTTTCCGCACAAGTGATCAAAGTTCTCTATGGACCACTGACAGTGTTTCTTGTACTCTTTTAGAAGAATTGACCTATACTGGTATATCATGGGTGATGTTAAGTCTCTTAACCATCTACCATCTTATTTCACTTCCATGGTTTCTCCCTCAGTACATGATTTTCGGGCATTAGGAAAAGGCTACCTCAGAGGCACCAACTAGGCCATCATTATGATTTCATTCTTCTCTGGTTTGGACTCCATACTCTTGAGTGTGTATGCCACCAGTGAGTGCCCACAAAAAAGAAAAGTGTTAAAAAAAAAAAAAAAAAAGGGGGATCATTGTCTGAGGGGGAGCTTCCGTATTTACTCAACAAATACCCCGTGATTCCTAGTGGTTTGACTTTTCTTTGTGATGGTCAGTTACTTTTGTCGGAGGTCCAGCCATCAGATCACTACGAGGATTAACTCTAGCTTTATGGCTCTCAAGGATTGCACACACACACATTCTTTATATGAGCTCTCATGTGTGTTTTTGAGTTATGCATTCTCATGATGCGTGTGGCTTTGATTTAATATTATCTGTTTTATTCATGAGCTGTTGTTTCATCTCGTTTCTCAAATTTTCAGGACTCAGAATTGATGGATACTCTTGTCCTTGTGGAATAGTCTGTCACCTGGTCACCTTGCTTGTTACAAAAATATCCTAGGTATTTTTATTTTTAAAAAAAAAAATTGTTTTTATTTTTCTTCTTGGCTCGAGCGACTGGGTCCTCGCTCGAGCGTGCTTCTGCTTCTTCACTTCGACCTGAGAGCTTGTTCTTCTCGCTCGAGCGAACCGTTCTTAGCTCGAGCGAACTGTTGCAGTTTCGAATTTAAATTGGGGGTCTCTTCAGTTCATTTTTTTTTTTTTATCTCTTCGTGTTCTTCTCTCTCTCTCCCCTAGGGCTTTTGTGTTCTCCATTGCTGGGATCGTTTGCGGGTTCTCTCTTGAT